>CM038145.1:5164838-5302995 GCA_021437245.1 Aegilops speltoides | reverse complement strand
CCTTCTTTCTTCTCCGCTTCCAAGAGATGTCTGGCCTCCGTATTAATTTTTTGAAAAGCGAGGTGCTTGTTCTCGGGGCTTCCCCTGGTGAGCCTCGACGGGTGGCCGGTGCCTGGCTAACCTTCTTTCTTCTCCGCTTCCAAGAGATGTCTGGCCTCCGTATTAATTTTTTGAAAAGCGAGGTGCTTGTTCTCGGGGCTTCCCCTGGTGAGCCTCGACAGGTGGCCGATCTTCTCAACTGCTCCCTTGGTGTCTTCCCATTTAAATACCTTGGTCGACCAATCTCCCCCCTAAAAAACTTTTGTCCAAGGAGTTCTTGTTCTTGGTGTCTAAGGTGGGTAATAGGGTGCTACCTTGGAGGGGCAGGTATAATTCTATGGCTGGCAAGGTTTCTCTGATCAACGCCTACATGTCTTCCATCCCCATGTTCCTAATGGGCTTCTATCGTCTCCCGGACACTGGTGGAAAAAAGGCCTTTGGTCGCGGTTCATAATCGCCATTAGTCGCGGTCATGCAATCGCGACCAAATAAAGCGACTAAAGACCCCCTTTAGTCGCGCCTCTTCTGAATCATGATTAAAGGCTTTAGTCCCGGTTCTCGTGGCTAACCGGGACTAAAGGCCTCCTCCATGAGTTTAAATTTTTTACTAATTTTTTTATGAATTTTTCATTTTTTTATTTTCAAATTTCTCAATTATTTTAACCTCTAATCTCTAATCACCACCCCTCATCACTGCTCAATTTATCCTCTAATCTCTAATCACCCTCATAATTCCAAATCATCTAACTTCCGAACGGTCACCCATCCTCCCACTCCCAAACTGAGCACGCTTAACTTCCGGGTTCTATTCTCCTCGCTTCCAAGTCTGCACTTGTTGTTTTCCGACAATAGTAGGATGTCAATTCTATTAACCCTCGGTATTTAGCTTGAGCATGAAGTGACACATTTCACTGTTTGAGTTTGAAACTATTGTTTTAAAAACAATAATTATTTAGTAACACTAATATTTCGAATAATTAGTTTGACCATTTTTGACCACAGTTTGACCAGATTTGACCAAAATTTAAAAAACTGAAATAATTATTTAGTAACACTAATATTCTAGAATAATTAGTTTGACCATTGTTTGACCACAGTTTGACCACAATTTGAAATTTTTGAATTTTTTGCCTCTCGTAACTTAAAAGCCCGTATCTTTTTTTTCTGTTAGGTTTTGGGGATTCTAAAATGTTTAACGGTGTTCCCCGGTTAAATTCGGATGTAACTTTTCGAGTAGATGATTTTTCATATAAAAACTTTTTCATCCGAGTTCGTATGCAAAAGTTATGCCAATTTTAAGAATTTCCAGAGAGATTTTGCAAATAAAGTCGAAATTCATATTTGTTAATTTTCCCAACAACTAGACCACATATCACATGGAAAACTTATTTTATTTTATTTTTTTGACATTTCCATAATTTTCTTTTGTTTTTCTAAAACTGAAAAGGCGATCGGGGGGGGGGGGGTAGAGTTTGAAAATGAGGCCTCGCCAACCGCGACTAAAGGTTCGGGCCATTAGTCGCGGTTGGCTGATCAACCGACTAAAGGTCTAAACTTTAATCCCGGTTGGCACGCCAACCATGATCTAAAGGCTTCGGTTACCGAGGACCTTTAGTCCCGGTTGGCTGTGCCAACCGGACTAAAGCCCTCCCGTCCGCCAGCTGTCAACCGAGCGCGCTGGGCCCAGATAGTTGGTCGCGGGTCTCCTCCCGAACCGCGACTAAAGACCCCTTTAGTCCCGGTTCCTACAGCTTCGCGACTTATGGGGCTGGACGGAAAGCCTGTTTTTCCACCAGTGGGAGGGGATACATGCTGGTTTTAATAAGCACATGAGTGGCTTCTATTGGAACACCACGGATAACAAAAAGAAGTACAGACTTGTTAAGTGGAAGCTTATGTGTAAACCTAAGGATTTCGGGGGCTTGGGGATCCTCAACACCTCCATTATGAACAAATGCTTTATTCTCAAATGGTGGTGGCGAATCCTTCATACTGATTCTGATGTTCTCTAGGTGCGCATTCTGAAAGCCAAGTACTTCCTCTCTTCCCATCCGCTTGTGGCTAATCCTGGCTTTGGTTCTGGGTGTTCGGTATCTCAATTTTGGCGCCAGCTCCTGCTGGTACGTGACGAGTTCAAATCATTGGTGAAGTTCGCTGTTGGTAACGGTTATGTTGTCCGTTTTTGGTTGCATTGGTGGGTTGGAGACGGTCGTCTTGCTTTGTCTTTTCATGTGCCTTTTTCGATAAAGGGTGCTTTATTGACTCATAATATAGCATCGAGAGATACAATTACAATGAGCCACACCCAGCCTCTGCATAACTTGGACGCACACAGCCAACACACACCAAAGGATCACACCGGCAAAAACCAAGTCATACAAGACCGAAGCTATGCCTAAGTGAAAGGTAAAAGAAAGAAAGAAAAAAAAGTCATGAAGCGATACAAACTGTGATTGACGATGTGCAACGATAACCATCGGCACCAACTATGTCATGAGAACACAATGACCACGAAAACGGTTGTTCAAAAGCGACGCCTCCAAGAAGGAAACGACACATAAGTGACGCCGTCGCCAGATCCAACACCTGAAAGTCGGATCATAGTTTTTCACCCTGAAGATCAAGTCCGAGCAAATTCCGAGCAATGCCTTCGTCAGGGTAACGACGCCAAAAAACGCCGCCATTGCCAGGTGAGGGAGTCCTGGACTAGGGGGTGTCCGGACAGCCGGACTATCATCGTCGGCCGGACTCCAAGACTATGAAGATACAAGATTGAAGACTTCGTCCCGTGTCCGGATGGGACTTTCCTTGGCGTGGAAGGTAAGCTTGGCGTCACGGATATGTAGATCTCCTACCATTGTAACCGACTGTAACCCTAGCCCTCTCCGGTGTCTATATAAACCGGAGGGTTTTAGTCCATAGGACGAACAACCATTACAACAATCATACCATAGGCTAGCTTCTAGGGTTTAGCCTCCTTGATCTCGTGGTAGATCCACTCTTGTATTACCCATATCATCAATATCAATCAAGCAGAGTAGGGTTTTACCTCCATCGAGAGGGCCCGAACTGGGTAAAAACATCGTGTCCCTTGTCTCCTGTTACCATCCGCCTAGACGCACAGTTCGGGACCCCCTACCCGAGATCCGCCGGTTTTGACACCGACATTGGTGCTTTCATAGAGAGTTCCTCTGTGCCGTCACCGATAGGCTTGATGGCTTCTTCAATCAACAACAACACAGTCCAGGGTGAGACTTTTCTCCCCGGACAAATCTTCGTGTTCGGCGGCTTTGCACTGCGGGCCAATTCGCTTGGCCATCTGGAGCAGATCGAAAGCTACGCCCCTGGCCAACAGGTCAGGTTTGGAAGCCTAAACTTTACGGCCGACATCCGCGGAGACTTGATCTTCGATGGAGTCGAGCCACAGCCGAGCGCGCCGCACTGTCACGATGGGCACGATTTAGCTCTGCCACCGGGCAGTACCCTGGAGGCCACACACGAGTCCGCTCTGACCTTTAGTTCGGAGTCGACCGTGCAGATCGAGGACAGGTGGCTGGACACCGCCTCGGGGGCTGCGACTTCTACGGCGATGGAGCCGAATACTGACCTTGTCCTTTGCAAAGCTCGTGACTCCGTGGTGCCGGACTCCTCGCCGGACTCCGAACCTCCTGCGCCCCTGTCAATCGAATCCGATTGGGCGCCGATCATGGAGTTCACCGCTGCGGACATCTTTCAGCACTCACTCTTTGGCGACATCTTGAATTCGCTAAAGTATCTCTCGTTATCAGGAGAGCCCTGGCCGGACTGCGGTTAGGATGGTTGGGATGCAGACAACGAAGAAATTCAAAGCCCGCCCACCACCCACTTTGTAGCCACTGTCGACGATCTAACCGACATGCTAGACTACGACTCCGAAGACATCGACGGTATGGACGACGACGCCGGAGACGACCAAGAACCAACGCCCACCGGGTACTGGAAAGCCACCTCAATTCATGATATATACATGGTGGATACCCCAAAAGGGAGCGATAACGAGGAACAACGGGACGCGGCGAAGGATAATTCCCCCGAAAAACAACCAAAACGGCGATAAGCGCCGCCCCAAGTCCCGCCGGTAATAAAGAAGACTCATAATGACCCAGCCATAGAGCAGGGCAAACCAGTGGGCGACAAACATGCAACCAAGCAACCATCCGAACAGGATGAATCGGATAATCAGCTCATCCTCGGCGAAAACAACAGTCCAGACGATCTCACGCCGGACACACCACCGGAGCATAAGAACCTTCAAAAAAGGCTTGTCGCCACTACAAGAAGTTTGAAGAAGGAGAAACGGAAGCTCAAAACAACGGAAGACATACTCAGAACGAGGTGGAGCAAAGTACTCCAGACCGCGGACAAATATGGCAATAGCCACCAAACAAAGAGCTACCTGAAGCGCAAGCTGCTGCCCGAATTCGACGAGGAGGCCGTAGAGCCCCCACAATCAAAAAGCAAAGAGGCCGCCTGGCCTGATAAGCGACCAGATGATAGGCCAAGAGCGGCAAGCGGCGCCGCACACAAGCCGACACATGACACACATAAAGATCCTCGCAAAACGGATGGCCCGGTCAGGTCCATTTATGGGCCAAAGAAGAAGGCCCCAGGAAGCAACACAACACGCCGAGTATTCGAAGATAACGGCACACCTAAATACAAGGGCGCCGCACACCCACTATGTTTCACCGATGAGGTGCTGGATCATGAATTTCCAGCGGGGTTCAAACCCGTAAACATCGAGGCATACGATGGAACAACAGACCCCGGAGTCTGGATCAAGGATTACATCCTGCACATACATATGGCTAGAGGAGACGATCTCCACGCCATAAAATATTTACCCCTCAAGCTCAAAGGGCTAGCTCGGCATTGGCTCAAAAGCCTCCCAGAAAATACCATTGGAAGTTGGGAAGAGCTCGAGGATGCGTTTAGAGCAAATTTTCAGGGGACTTATGTCCGCCCTCCGGATGCAGACGATTTAAGTCACATAACCCAACAGACCGGAGAGTCAGCGTGCAATTCTGGAACAGGTTCCTCACCAAAAAGAACCAAATAGTCGACTGTCCGGACGCCGAAGCCTTAGCAGCTTTTAAACATAATGTCTGAGACGAATGGCTCGCCAGACACCTCGGCCAAGAGAAGCCGAGAACAATGGCCGCACTAACAAGCCTCATGACCCGCTTTTGTGCGGGGGAAGATAGCTGGCTAGCAAGATGCAGCACCAGCGACCCGAGTACGTCCGAAATCAGAGATGAAAACGGAAAATCACGGTGCAGAAAGGACTAGCGCCGAAATAAAGAAAAGAGCCCAAAGAACACGGCGGTCAACGCCGGATTCAAAAGCTCGTGGCCGAACAACAAGACACTGCCTCTTAAGGACAACAGTGACGAGCTATCCAACCTAAACAAAATTTTAGATCGGATATGTCAAATCCACAGTACCCCCGGGAAGCCCGCAAACCACACCCACCGAGATTGCTGGGTCTTCAAACAGTCCGGCCGACTCAACGCCGAACACTAGGGGCTCGACGCGCCAAGCGAAGATGACGACGAACCCCACCAGCAGAGCGCCGGAAAACAAAAGACTTTCCCACAAGAAGTCAAAACAGTAAACTCACTTCATGTGATACTACGGAACAATAGTGCGGCTTTTCAAGAAACGTGTCGCACGGTCCACCCCATGGAACCCCGAGATTGATGTCAAAACCAATTACTTTCACCACCGGACTATTCAGAAGCGTTCGAAACGCAGAATGGACTGCTCTGATATTGGATCCTATAATCGACGGACTATGATTTACACAAGTCCTAATGGATGGCGGCAGCGATTTAAACCTGCTATATCCGGACACAATCTGCAAGTTGGGGATAGACCCTACTAAAATTCGCCATAGCCGCACTTCCTTCAAAGGAGTGACGCCAGGCCCTTACGCCAAGTGCACGGGCTCCTTACTACTAGAAGTTGTGTTCGGGTCACCCGACAACTTCCGACGTGAAAAGCTAATCTTTCATGTCGCCCCATTGAAAAGTAGCCATCAAGCACTATTGGGACGTGAAGCTTTTGTCCGCTTTAACGCAATACCGCACTACGCGTCTCTTACACTTAAAATGCCCGGTCCATGCGGCATCATTTCATTAAAAGGTCGTTCAAGACCCCGGACACGGCTAGGCGAGTCCGGCATAAATAAACTAGGGGCTTCCTAGCCGCACACCCCCTTGACAAGGGGCTGTGCGTATGAGCGATAAGGAGCCAACAACAGCTTAACCTTATTCATTTATTCATACTCTGTTTTAAATACATTTTTCACACGATTTCTTTTCAAAACTAAGTTCCTCTCTTTTATAGATGAACAGCGTGTGACACCCGTCCAGGATACAGCATAACGGAGACACAGGCGCAGACGTGCAGTAGGGGCCCGTTGCAAGGATTCTTTTCAGATTAAGACCCTGCGTAAACCTTTTTTACTGTCTCTTGTTGCTATACATCCCCTGGTTTCTCACCATAACCAGAGAGGAGGCTGATGTTTTGGCATCGGCCGCGTCAGAGGATCTTGCGTGTACCTGGACACTAGGGGCTTAGGGCATTGATCTGCCCGCCATCATAAAAGACCGAACACCTCAGGGAGTGTTCGGCGTCTCGAGTTAGGCCTTATATGCATCAGCTCCGAATCATGTCTTTGGTCAAATGTTGGGTTTGCCCGGCTCCTCGTGTTTTGCTGCCTTACGTTCAGATCATCGGCTAACGCGGCACCGGAGAACTCTGCGATTGTGCCCGGTTCGCCGGGTGAGCACCTCGAGAGAAAGCCAAACCGATCGTCATGATGTAGCGAGAGACTTGTCAACCACTCGATCGACCCACGGAATGTTTAGAATTCCTCCGCTTTGACGAAGGACCGCTTCCCGGTCAGGCACACACGTGCCCCAAATCTGGAGAGCGCGGTGCCCCTAGGGGCTATATCGTAGCCCCACTTTCGAACTCCTATGGCTAAGTGAAAGTGATAAAGCATTATAGTCCGGTTGCCTCGTTTGCTACGCTACCACCTCCTTCACAGGACCAAGACGTTGGATTAAGTGTGAAAATGCGCTATTTCGCAAACACCCCTGCACCATGTGCGTAGGGGCTGAAGCCGAAGACTGCCATCTTTCAGGTTATACACAAGTATACATTAACGGCCGCACAGGAGACATTTCAATACTTGAACGCACAAGTACAAAAAGCGCTTATATTATAAATATCGATCATTTGAACATGACATTTTTTGAGCACTATGACTCTATTACATGAGCACCACGCAGAACTTCCCCAAAATAGTGCTCGGCAGGTAACCGGCTCTCGTCCGAACCCCGGGTTGCAACATCGGTGGCATCCATCTCTGTCCAGTATGTCTTCACACGGGCGAGGGCCATCCGTGCACTCTCTATGCAGGCCGACCGCTTCATCGCCTTTATATGCGGCACCGCCCCAAGGAATTGCTGCAATAAGCCGAAATAACTCCTCGGCTTGGGCCTATCTGGCCAGACATGAGCCATGATATCTGTCATGCAAGTCCGGACAATCTATTCAGCTCAGCCCACTCAGCCAACCGATCGGTCAGCGGAAGTGAACGATCCGGACTGTGGAATTGAGACCAAAAAAGCTCTTCCGTCTCGTGATCCTTTTGACTTCGGAAGTGCACAACAGCATCTGCCACACTCGCCGCTAAATCCATATAAGGATCCTCCGGACCCCACAGCTGGCCAAGCTAAGCCTACTTCGGATCTGTAAACCTCCCGCACAGCAGAAAGGGCTTGCCAGCCGCAATATCTCCGGCCTGGCGCAGCTCCTCCTTTACATCCCTCATTGCAGAACGGGCATCCTTGGCTTCGGCGGTGGCCCTTCTCAGGTCTTCTTGTTCTGCTCGGCGTTCTCTTTCAAGAACCTCATAGCGGTCGGTAACTTCTTTCAGCTTCACGGCCATTTCGGCCATCTCCTCCCTCCTTCGGTAGTGAGCAGCCCTTTCGGCTTCTAGCTCTTCGGCCGCCCTCGAGGCAGCCGCATCACTCCTTCTGGCCTGCTCCTTGGCTCGAGCAAGTTCTGCCCGAAGGTCCTACACAGCAGCGGCACCATCTGCATTAAGCACACATGTTGCAAGGAGTGGGCTTCAGCTCCCTTACTAGGTGACCACGGAGAAACAACCTACCTTGTGACTCGTCAAGTCGTTTATTGACCAGCAAGATGTCCGCATCCGCAACGTCGAGTTGCCGCTTTAGTTTGGCAACTCCATCAGTCCGGCTGGCCACCGGACTATCCGCCACCTGCATAGGAAAGGCGAAAATTAGTACATGCGATTACGATCCTCGGCACGCTGTCGCTTTCGACAACATACCGAGTCTCAGGGGCTACTATCTATACAGGGCGCACTTTATGTGTAAAACTGTCAAAAGGTATGTCATCTTTACGTACCTCAAACCCCGCCAGAAAACTTCCAACGACATCATGCAACCCGCCCTCGGCGGATGAAATTCTTTCAATCACCGTACTCATCAATGTACGGTGACCTTCTGAGATAGACGCCCTCTCAAGCAGATCCTTCAGCTCCCCCGGTCGTACACCAGTTGGTGCCGAACTCTCCGGCCCCGCCGGACTCGGGGATACCCTCCGTGATGATACTTCAGGGTCGTCCGCCCCACCTGGCGGTGCGGCAAATGGAGGCGTCTCGCTCTCCATCATCTCCGGATGAAGGTCCCCCGAAGACGAGCTCATCTGAGAAGGACGGAGATCCGAACTACAAGGTAAAAACTTCGGTTATCCTTAGAAGCAAAAATAGGGATGTCTCTTATTACAAAACTCCCCTTTTTCTACTTACGGCTCGCTGGAGGGCTGATTCCTTAGGGGAGATAGTGCGGCCGGGGCCTCCCCAAACGCAGGACCCTCTGGTGAAGATCTCTTCCCCCGCTTCGAGGCTTTGACCTCCGGGTTTTCGAAAGCAGTCCTCTTCTCCCCTTGGATGGAGGGATTCTCGATTCCTCCTTTCTCAATGGCCTCCTTGGTAGAGGCGGTAGTTTCTCTGTTCTCCCCTTTGCCTTCCTCTGAAGGCGCAACCTTCAGCATCCTGACCAGCACTGGATCCGGCGCGGTCTCCGGGAGGGGGGCCGGACACCGTATCAGCTTCGCTTGCGCTCTCCACTCCTGTTCAAGAGACGATTGGTTAAAAGGCAAAGTCAAGAAGGCGCAAACAAACGGTGTGTCTGGACACAGGGCTACTACCTGAGCATCCGGGCGATTGCAGTTTAGGCCGGAATCCTCGGTCAATTCCGGACACACTCCTTGTGATCCGAAGAACAATTTATACATCTCCATGGGTGTCGTACCCATGAAGTGTTGGATAGCTCGTGGCCCCTCTGGATTGAATTCCCACAGGCGGAGGGGGCGACGCTTGCAGGGCAGAAGACGCCGAATCAGCATAACCTGCATCACTGCGACCAGATTGATCTTCCTCTCTCGAAGGTCTCGAATCCGGCCCTGCAATAGGGGTACGTCCTTTGACGGCCCCCAGTTGAGCCCTTGGTTGACCCACGACATCAGCCGCTGTGGAGGGCCCGAGCGAAAGATGGGCGAGGGCTTCTGCCTGCTGCCCCTAGGAGCGGTAATATAGAACCACTCCTGTTGCCACAAGCCGAGCACCTCCTGGAAAGAGCCCTCGGGCCATGGAGCATCGGCCCTTCTGCATACCACCGCCCCGCCGCACTCTGCTGGACGCCCCTCGATCATCTTTGGCTCCACATTGAAGGTCTTGAGCCACAAACCGAAGTGGGGAGTAGTGCGGAGGAAGGCTTCGCAGACAACAATGAATGATGAGATGTGGAGGATGGACTCCGGAGCCAGGTCATGGAATTCCAACCCATAGTAAAACATGAGCCCTCTCACAAAAGGATCCATCGGGAAGCCTAAACCCCGACGGAGGTGGGACACAAATACGACGCTCTCACCAGGCTCGGGAGTAGGAATGACTTGCCCTTTGGTGGGCAACCTATGCGAAATCTCGCAGGTCAGGTACCTGGCTTCTCGCAGCTTTAGCACGTCCTCTTCAGTGACGGAGGAGGGCATCCACCGACCCTGCAGGTCGGAGCCGGACATGGTTGAAGGTCCGAAGCGCTCGAATCTGGGGCTCTGGGTGTTGGAACTCGGGGCGAGAGGCAGATTCGATTGAGGGTTGAAGAGAAGAAACGTGCCTTGGTCCCATTATAAAGAGGGAGAATACCAAGAGCCGTCCCCGTGACCGTTTGGGACTCGCCTTCGATAGAGGAGGCGTGGCAACGGGCACTGTCGGTGTCAAAACCGGCGGATCTCGGGTAGGGGTTCCCGAACTGTGCGTCTAGGCGGATGGTAACAGGAGACAAGGGACACGATGTTTTACCCAGGTTCGGGCCCTCTCGATGGAGGTAAAACCCTACGTCCTGCTTGATTAATATTGATGATATGGGTAGTACAAGAGTGGATCTACCACGAGATCAAGGAGGCTAAACCCTAAAGCTAGCCTATGGTATGATTGTTGTAATGTATGTTGTGTCCTACGGACTACAGCCCTCCGGTTTATATAGACACCAGAGAAGGCTAGGGTTACACAGAGTCGGTTACAATGGTAGGAGATCTACATATCCGTATCACCAAGCTTGCCTTCCACGCCAAGGAAAGTCCCATCCGGACACGGGACGGAGTCTTCAATCTTGTATCTTCGTAGTCTTGGAGTCCGGCGGATGATGATAGTCCGGCTATCCGGACACCCCTAGTCCAGACTCCTCAAGAGTCCTCAAACAGGCTTCAATGACGATAAGTCCGGCGCGATAATGTTCGGCATTGCAAGGCGGGTTCCTCCTTTGAATAATCCAGAGAAGATCATGAACACCAGGATAGTGTCCGCTCGCAAAATAAATTCCACATTCCACCGTAGAGAGAATAAAATGCACACAAATCCAATCATTGACGTATTATGCGGCATGACATCACACCGCTACCAAGCCTTTACTTGAATCATTTTTATTATACCACCTCAGACGCTTAGCTAAGCGGTTTCTTGGCACGCCCCGTCAAGCGAGATCGTGTTCCCCTTATTCCGGATTCTCATCAATACGGACGTGGGTAACCCAACCGCGCCATTGATGGTGGCGCTTGGGAGATAAGCGAGTTTTACCAGGCTGGTGGGGGACGCATAGTCTTCGTCCGCCTATATAAGGGATAAGGATTCACCTTTTCACCTACGCCTTCTTCCTCCTTTGCTTATCCATCTCCGTGCACTCAAGCTCCAACGCCCAAGCTCGCGCATCTCGCCTCGACCTTCTCCGACCATGTCCGGAGCGGGAGGCAAATGGTTGGCCTCCATTGTTAAGGAGGAGCACATCACCAAGCTGCGCAGCGCCGGATACCTTTCCGGCGACATCGCGCATCGGCTGCCCGACGAGGGGCAGCTCATCCCTACCCCCAGGCCCCATGAGAGGGATGTTTTCCTCCCCCACTTCCTCCGCGGACTGGGTTTTCCACTTCACCCTTTTGTCCCGGGGCTCATGTTCTACTACGGCCTGGATTTCCATGATCTGGTGCCGATCTTCATCCTCAACATCTTGGCGTTTATCGTCGTTTGTGAGGCCTTCCTCTGCATCCGGCCCCACTTCGGCCTGTGGCTCAAGACCTTCAACGTCAAGCCGAAGGTTGTGATGGGCACGCAAGCGGAATGCGGAGGCGCCATGTTGGGCAAGATGCCCAACGTTCTTTGGCTCGAAGGGGCCTTCGTGGACTCCGTTAAGGGTGGCAATCGGGTGGTTCTACATCACCGAGCCGCGAACCCACGTGGGCGGCGGCCCCCCCGAGTTCAGATCTGGCATCCCCACGCAGCTCACCTCCTGGAAAGAGAAGGGCTTGTTGTGGGGCAATCCGAAGGAGCTGACGGGACTCCGAGCCTGTATCCAGAAGCTGGTGAACAATAAGCTCCGGCCTCGACGTGGTCCAAGTCATGCTCATCCGCGGATTCTCCCATGCCAAACGGGCATTCAATCTGTGGAGTTCAATCCGGAACAGCACCAGCGCTAAGCGTGCTCTTCACACAACGCATAAAGGCGCTGGAGGGTGCTGTTGAAGGGCGCAAGCCCCGCATCCGCGATGTAAGATCATGATTCCGCCGCAACATCCAGGTGACGAGGTAAGTGATTCTACCCTTTACGGGACACTTATTGTTAAGAGTTTGACCCTAAGCGGGTTTCAATCTTCCTTCTCCTTTGACAGAGTGGATGAAGAAGGCCGAGCAGCTCATCCGCCCGGCTCCCATGCCGAAGACCCAATGGACGCCTGCCTAGCGGGATTCTTGGTTCCGCACCGCACGTGGTGCGGAGAAGAAGGCCAAGAGTAGGGCCACGGGTACTCGGAAGAGTACCCGTTTTGTGTCCGACAAAGAGGCGGACTCCTCCCCCGAAGACGAGGAGGAGGAAGAAGACTCTCTCCCGGAGGAGGGAGAGAGAAAAAGGAAGGCTTCCCCAATAGGGGAGGACGAAGGGTCCAAGAGGGGGAGAACTATTCCCCCGGACAGCTCCGTCCACACCAACGTTGGCGAAGAGGAGTGGCCTTCAAGGGCCAGGCCTCCAGCGAGATCGTAAGTATCCGGATCCCTGTATAATCTGAAATTTCTTTCGTGCCACATAGTGCCTTTCTAATGCCGCATATTGTCCGCAGTCCGACCAATGATGATCTCCCCGCTTCATCGAGCGGGTCGTTGGCCCCGTCGGATGTGGATTCACTTCCGACTGCCTCCACCCCCCGCGCCGATGAGGACGCCGAGGTGGGATCCCAGAGAGGGACCCATCAGGAGGAGGCTCCGGAGGCGCCGCAAGGCAGCCTCCCGGACTTTGCGTCGGACTCTACATCGGAACCTGCAATGGTTCGAGAGTCCGGCAAGCGGCCCCTTCGAAAGAAGGGCAAGACCGTGACGCCGGCGGCCTCTGTCCAACCGAAGGCGCCGGACAACTTGCTGGAGGCGCTCAAAAGTGCTTCCATCGAGGAAGAACACCGCACTATCATGAGTGCTGTGATTCAGAAGGTTCAGCTCGCCAAGAGCTGGCTGACCGAAGCCTGCAGCAGCCTTCTAACAGGCTTTGAGGTAAGAAGTTATAATTATGTAATGTAATACCGCATAGACAGTAGCCCCTGATGCTCAGTTCGGCGTTCGGAAAGAAAAGCCGGACTGAGGATCTTAAAAGATATACGCAGGATTGCTTAAAATATGTCAATATGGGTTTGCAGGCTGCGCTGCTGACCTCTGCCGCACTGACTGCGGAGGTCGGTGCATTAAAGCAGGATCTCGAGCGGTCCGAGCAAGAGCTCGGCCATGCGAAGAAGCAGCTCGAGGACAAAGAAGGTGAGTAACACCACTTTGAATAGTTACCTTACAGAAAAGGATTTTGGTTGCAATAAAATTAACAAGGATAATATGGTATTGCAGGGGCCACAAACGAGGTGGCCGCCCTGAAGGAGGCTGTGTCCACGGCCGAACGCAGTGCGGCTGCGGAGCGGGCCGAGCGAGAGAAACAAGAGGCGCGGGTGGCGGAAGTGCGGCAAGAGCTCCAAGCTCTCATGGAAAAGCATGAGAGTTTGGAGCGCGACTAGAAGACTCGAGAGTCCGAGCTTGCCTCGGCTCTCGAAAGTGCCAAGTCCACCAAGCCCGAGGCCCGTAAGGCCCTTCAGGAGGTTGAAGATGTAAAGAAGATAGCGGCGGGTAAGGCATTTTTCACGCAAAGCAAGCATGTTAATGTAAACTACCTAACACTTACCCGCATTCGGAGCTCTCCACGGGCGTTTGCAGATCTGCCACATAGTGTGTCCGATGCCGCCGCATTCTACCGTGGCGAGGAGGGGAGCTCAACAGAGAAGGTCTTCTGGTCTCAGTATGCTGAGGCCGGCCATCCGGTGCCCCCAAGCGACCAGCTGAAGCAGTTGGTCGAACACCACAAGGTAGCTGAGGAGGCCATGAAGGGCCTTATAGTCCGGCTGTGGCCTGGACAGGCCATGCCTGGAAGCTACTTTGGCCTCGTGCGGCGGCTGGTGGATGCGTGCCCCTGGGTGGAGGTCATCAAGCGCTCCGCCTGTATTGAAGGTGCTCGTCGGGCCCTTGCCCGCACAAAGGTGCATTGGGGCAGGTTGGATGCGGAGAAGCTTCTCACGGACCCGCCGCTACCGGGCAAGGAGTATCGCACGCCCGAAATGTATTATAAAACTGTCCTGAAGGGAGCCCGCGATATTGCGGATGAATGCCCTAGAGATGTAATTTTTGAGTAAACTCGCTATGTATTATCCTGTGCGCTGAAAACTTTGTTCATATGCGCTTTAAGCAACGCTTGTTTAATTTAAAATATTGCCTTATGTGCGGCCGTTTATAAAATCTAAGAGATGGCAAGTCGTTGGCTTCAGCCCCGAGCCATGAAGTCTTTGGGGTGTTCAGGATAAACTTGAGCACTCTTGTTCCCATTTTGGGTCCATCTAGGAGGCGCCAACACAACGTAACAAGGCAACCGGACTTATAATGCTTGAACACTCTCACTTAGCCATAGAATTCTATAATTTTAAATTTGGTGAAGGCCCCGGTATTCGAAGACCGAATCCGGGCGCTATCCACGCTTCGTCGGACATTATCCGAACTTCGCTCAAGCGGCGTGAGTCTTTAAGGACCCAAAAGACCTCTCGAACAGCGACCAATCTCTCGCCTTATCATGCCGGTCAGTTTTAGCTTTTCCATCGAGGCGCCGCCTGCTCAACCAGGCGCAATCGCAGTGGTTCTCCCAAAGTGCCACCTTAGCCGGCAGAATGGAACGTAAGGCACCAAAACGTGGGAGCCGGGCAAACCCAACTATTGACCCAAGACATGATTCGGAGCCGATTCATATAATGCTATAAGTTCGGGGTGCCGCACTTATGAAAGTGTTCGGACTTATCACACCATAATGTGGGGAACATAAGCCCCTGGTGTATTCGGCCGTACCAAAATATACGGGTGCAAGATGTCATGTAATGAACATATTTATAAAAAGTAATGTAATTGCAGTCAAAAAGTGCTGCATTATTTAAAAAAAGAAAGTCTGGTATGAGTGCGGACTAATATAAATAGTGCGGTAAGCAAGGGATTTGGACTAATTAAACATGTCCCCCTCCAAGGATGAGCTGCGGACTAGGTGTATATAATCGAATTTAATGATCGTAATTAAGACCACCTGAGTGTTCGTCGCAGCCTTGTTTTTTCCCTGGCTGTTGCATCGTGAGTTCGGCAAGTTCACCGCCGAACAGGGCCTCTGGTTAACGGAGTCCTGTGTATACAAAGAAGGAAAATAAAAAAAATAAAAAAAGGTGGCACACTGGCGAGCCCCTGGTGTGGTCGAGCCGCACTCTGGGTCCATTGTGATCATGCCCCTTCCCCTATGCCCATGGTATCTCCAAAGCGTAATGATGTACGCGGAGGGTTGTTCTTGCAATCATGCGAGGGCGGGGGTTAGGGCCGCATTGCTACGTGTGCTCTGATCGTGCCAGGTGGTCTTGGTTGGTATTGCTTCGGGCGCGTTTTGCTATATCCGGCCGTTTAACGGCCGGACTCGAGAATTGCCTTAAAAGGCTGCTCAGACTTCGCGCGAGAGCATTGTATGTTCCTCCGTTCGGAGGAGCGTTCCGTATTTCCGTTGACCGTGATGACTCCACGAGGGCCCGCATCTTGAGCTTTAGGTATGCATAATGCGGCACGCGCTGAACTTTGCAAACGCGTTCGTCCGAAAGCGAGCGTGATAGCCGCCATGAACGGGACTATGTCGAAGATTAACTCCTCGCTCCGGAAATTGTCCGGGGATCCGAAGACCACTTCTAGTGTGACTGAGCCTGTACAATTGGCTTCCACACCTGGTATGACACCTTTAAAGGTTGTCTTTGTAGGTTTATTCCTTGAAGGGTCTATGCCCATCTTGCTCACTGTATCCTGATAAAGCAGGTTCAGGCTACTGCCGCCGTCCATCAGGACTCTCGTTAGGTGAAATACATCGACGATTGGGTCTAAAACCAATGCGGCGAATCCGCCATGGCGTATGCTGGTCGGATGGTCTCTTCGATCGAAAGTGATCGGACAAGAGGACCATGGATTGAACTTCGGGGCGACTGGCTCCATCGCATAGACGTCCCTTAGTGCACGCTTCCGCTCCCTCTTGGGTATATGGGTTGCGTAAATCATGTTCACCGTCCATACTTGTGGGGGGAAACCCTTCTGTCCTCTATTGTTCGGCGGTCGGGTCTCTTCCTCGTCGTCGCTGTTTAGCCCCTTGTCATTGTTTTCGGCAATTAACTTGCCTGCCTGCTTGAACACCCAGCAATCTCTGTTGGTGTGATTGGCTGGCTTTTCGGGGGTGCCATGTATCTGGCATAAGCGGTCGAGTATTCGGTCCAAATTGGACGGACCCGGAGTGGTTCTTTTGAATGGCTTCTTCCGTTGACCGGTTTAGAGCCTCGAATCCGGCGTTGACCGCCGATCCTCCTTGTCGCCGCCAGCACGCGGCGTTTATTTTTGCTTCGACGTGACCTGCCATTGTTGTCCTTAGTATCCGGACTGCCAGAATTTTTACTGAGGTTGTTGCTGCGAGCTAGCCAGCTATCCTCTCCCGCGCAAAAGCGGGTCATTAACGATGTGAGTGCTGCCATGGATTTCGGCTTTTCCTGTCCTAGGTGCCGGGCTAGCCACTCGTCGCGGATGTTATGTTTGAAGGCTGCAAGGGCCTCTGCATCCGGACAGTCGATGATTTGGTTTTTCTTTGTCAAGAACCGTGTCCAGAATTGTCTGGCCGATTCGTCTGGCTGCTGAATTATGTGGCTGAGGTCATCGGCGTCTGGTGGCCTTTACGCGTTCTGGAATTTGTCGAGGAATGCGGCTTCCAGGTCTTCCCAACACCCAATTGACTCTGCGGGCAAGCTGTTAAGCCAATGCCGACCTGGTCCTTTAAGTTTGAGTGGGAGGTATTTGATGGCATGGAGATCGTCGCCGCGAGCCATATGGATGTGAAGGAGATAATCCTCGATCCAAACCGCGGGGTGTGTTGTGCCGTCATAGGATTCGATGTTTACGGGTTTAAACCCTTCAGGGATTTGATGATCCATTACTTCGTCAGTGAAGCATAGCGGGTGTGCGGCGCCTATATTGAGCAATATCATGACGAGCTCGAGAGAGCGTTATCGCTGTGTTCGCCCGGCCGGGTTATTGTATCCGCGCGACGGTCTTCGTCATGGGTCGTGGGCGCCTCGTGATCCGTAGATGGATCTGGTGTCTTGCTTTGTCCTCCAATACGCCTCGCAAGTCCGTAGCGCTCCCTCTTGGCCGTACTTTTGGAGCGATGCCGGGTACGGTCTTTGTGGAGGGTCGGATGCCTCTCTGTCGCGCCACGGGTGGTCGATCCGCCGATCGCGGCGTTGGTGATGAAGGTATGTATGCTTCCTCCTCTAATCGGGGGAGCAACTTGCGTCTGGGGTAGCTTTTGGAGGGGCGTTCGAGTTTAAACTCTTCGGCCACGAGGACCTCGGTCCATCGATCGGCCAGCAGATCCTGATCAGCTTGAAGCTGCTGCTGCTTTTTCTTTAGGCTATTTGCTGTGGCGATAAGCCTGCGTTTAAAACGCTCTTGTTTGACGGGATCCTCGGGCACGACGAATTCGTCGTCGTTGAGGCTTGCCTCATCTTCGGAGGGAGGTATATAGTTATAATCCTCGACCTCTTCGTCTGCCGCCCTCTCGTGAGGGCTTGCTTCTGCATCCTCCTGCGCTGAGTCTTGCTGGAGGGGATTATCTTCGGCACTCTCTGGGGTATTATTATCTCCTGTGCCGGAATCTCCATTCTTGTTGTGGCGGGATTTAGAGCGGCGCCGCTGACGCCGGCGCTTGGGCTGTTTCTTTAAGGAATCTGCCTCCGCTGCTTCTTCGCCGTCCCCGTCCTTTGGGGTGTCCAGCATATATATGTCGTATGATGAGGTGGTCTTCCAGTGCCCTGTAGGCGCTGGCTCCTGTTCGTCTCCGACATCGTCGTCCATAGCGTCGATGTCTTCGGAGTCGTAGTCTAGCATGTCGGTAAGATCATCGACAGTGGCTACAAAGTGGGTGGTGGGTGGGCTCTGAATTTCTTCGTCGTCCGTATCCCAACCATCCTGGCCATAATCCGCCAGGACTCTCCAGATAATGAGAGATGCTTTAGCGAATTTAGGATGTCGCCGAAGGGTGAATATTGGAAGATGTCCGCGGCGGTGAATTCCATAACCGGCGCCCGATCGGATTCGATTGGCAGGGGCGTGGGAGGTTCAGAGTCCGGCAAGGAGTCCGGCAACTCGGAGTCACGAGTTTCGCGAGGGACAAGGCTAGTGTTCGGCTCCATCGCCGTGGAAGTTGAAGCCCCCGAGGTGGTGTCCAGCCACCGGTCCTCGATCTGGGCGATCGCTCCGGCCCGAGGGCCGGAGCGGATTCTTTCAGCGCTACCAAGGCACCGCTCGCGGCGGCGAGCTAGATCGTGCCCGCCGAATAAAGGCTTGGCGCGCTTGGCTGTGGCTCGAGCCCATCGAAGATCAAGTCTCCGCGGATGTCGGGCCGTGAAGTTTAGGCTTCCGAATCTGACCTGATGGCCAGGGGCGTAGCTTTTGATCTGCTCCAGATGGCCAAGTGAATTAGCCCGTAGTGCGAAGCCGCCGAATACGAAGATCTGTCCGGGGAGAAAAGTCTCACCCTGGACTGCGTTGTTGGTTGAATATGCCATCGAGCCTATCGGTGACGACACAGAGGAACTCTCAATGAAAGCACCAATGTCGGTGTCAAAACCGGCGGATCTCTGGTAGGGGGTCCCGAACTGTGCGTCTAGGCGGATGGTAACAGGAGACAAGGGACATGATGTTTTACCCAAGTTCGGGCCCTCTCGATGGAGGTAAAACCCTACGTCCTGCTTGATTAATATTGATGATATGGGTAGTACAAGAGTGGATCTACCACGAGATCAAGGAGGCTAAACCCTAAAGCTAGCCTATGGTATGATTGTTGTAATGTATGTTGTGTCCTACGGACTACAACCCTCCGGTTTATATAGACACCGGAGAAGGCTAGGGTTACACAGAGTCGGTTACAATGGTAGGAGATCTACATATCCGTATCGCAAGCTTGCCTTCCACGCCAAGGAAAGTCCCATCCGGACACGGGACGGAGTCTTCAATCTTGTATCTTCGTAGTCTTGGAGTCCGGGGGACGATGATAGTCCGGCTGTCCGGACACCCCCTAGTCCAGGACTCCCTCAGGCACGGTTGGGTTACCCACGTCCGTATGGGTGGGAATCCCGGAATAAGGGGAACACGATCTCTGCTTCGACAAGACGTGCCAAGAAAACCGCTTCGCTAAACGCTCTGAGGTGGTATAATAAAAACGATTCAAGCAAAGGCTTGGTGGTGGCGTGACGTCATGCCACAAAACACGTCAGCATATTAAACTTGTGTACATATTATTCTCTCTACGGTGGTATGTGGAATTTATTTTGTAGAGCCGGACACTATCCTGGTGTTCACAATCTTCTATGAAATATTCGGCAAAGGAACCTGCCTTGCAATGCCGAACAATATGCGCGCCGGACTCATCATCATTGAAGCCTGGTTCAGGGGCTACTGAGGGAGTCCTGGACTAGGGGGTGTCCGGACAGCCGGACTATCATCGTCGGCCGGACTCCAAGACTATGAAGATACAAGATTGAAGACTTCGTCCCGTGTCCGGATGGGACTTTCCTTGGCGTGGAAGGTAAGCTTGGCGATACGGATATGTAGATCTCCTACCATTGTAACCGACTCTGTGTAACCCTAGCCCTCTCCGGTGTCTATATAAACCGGAGGGTTTTAGTCCATAGGACGAACAACCATTACAACAATCATACCATAGGCTAGCTTCTAGGGTTTAGCCTCCTTGATCTCGTGGTAGATCCACTCTTGTATTACCCATATCATCAATATCAATCAAGCAGGAGTAGGGTTTTACCTCCATCGAGAGGGCCCGAACCTGGGTAAAAACATCGTGTCCCTTGTCTCCTGTTACCATCCGCCTAGACGCACAGTTCGGGACCCCCTACCCGAGATCCGCCGGTTTTGACACCGACACCAGGCATAACCGATAAGAGGCTAGACCTAGGGTTTTCACCCTGGAGCTCAAGACCGGGTACTCGAGATGCACCAACCAATCGAATTCGTCCTGTGTTATCTACTCCACTAGCCATGATCCTACTTGTTGCAGACACGCACTGACCTAACATAAGCAAGCAACTGAACCGCTACAAGAGCTGCTCACAATGACACGATAGACATTGATGGAAGAGGAAGGTCACTGGCACCGCTTAAATCCCGATTGGACGCTCGAGAGGCCATGTAGTATCTTCCAAGGAGCAACTGATGGCTAATCTGAATTAGACAACACCACCATGGGTCGCCACAAGCTCCATCTTCCTTGCCCACAAAGGCCCAGATCCACGGCACGACGCCTCCTTGACGGCGGTGCGGGCGACGACTGCGGCAACCGCTACTTGTTTAGCGGCACATCCCATCCGGCCCCTAAGCAGGAGAGGGGCCCACCATCCGGGTCGGGCCACGGCGAGCCGACTCTCCAGGACGGGATGCATGGTGGCAGTGGCTCCCTTTCCTCTGCCCCACGGAGTGCCCACTGCATGAGTGACGACGCCGCCAGGTAGAGGGGAAGACACGCAGGCGTTCCAGCGAGGCCGCCATTACTGCAGATCCATGTCGCCATTGTAACCAGCACCTCCATTGCGTCAAGTTACTGGTCGCACAAGGTCTCACGCTGTCCGGAATGCATCACGGACGGAGCCCCGCCACCGTCGCAGGTTGCAAGGGACAGCCAGCCGGAGCTGGCCACCGGCGGCGATGAGGGACGGGCGCATAGAGGATGCCCCGAGAAAAGTGGATCGACTCGCTAGTAGAGTAGACTAGAAAATTATGCCTGATGACCCACAAGTATAGGGGATCTATCGTAGTCCTTTCGATAAGTAAGAGTGTCAAACCAAACAAGGAGCAGAAGGAAATGATAAGCGGTTTTTAGTAATGTATTCTCTGCATGCACTGAAATTATCGGTAACAGATAGTTTTGTGATAAGGTAATTTGTAACGAGTAACAAGTAACAAGTGTAAATAAAGTGCAGCAAGGTGGTCCAATCCTTTTTGTAGCAAAGGACAAGCGTGGACAATTTCTTATATGAAGAAAAACGCTCCCGAGGACACATGTGAATTATCGTCAAGCTAGTTTTCATCATGCTCATATGATTCACGTTCGGTACTTTGATAATTTGATATGTGGGTGGACCGGTGCTTAGGTGTTGTCCTTACTTGGACAAGCATCCCACTTATGATTAACTCCTATTGCAAGCATCCGCAACTACAAAAGAAGTACTAAGGTAAACCTAACCATAGCATGAAACATATGGATCCAAATCAGCCCCTTACGAAGCAACGCATAAACTAGGGTTTAAGCTTATGTCACTCTAGCAACCCATCATCTACTTATTACTTCCCAATGCCTTCCCTCTAGGTCCAAACAATGGTGAAGTGTCATGTAGTCGACGTTCACACGACACCACTAGAGGAAAGACAACATACATCTCATCAAAATATCGAACGAATACCAGATTCACATGACTACTTATAGCAAGACTTCTCCCATGTCCTCAGGGACAAATGTAACTACTCACAAATCATATTCATGTTCATAATCAGAGGGGTATTAATATGCATAATGGATCTGAACATATTATCTTCCACCAAATAAACCAACTAGCATCAACTACAAGGAGTAATCAACACTACTAGCAACCCACAAGTACCAATCTGAGGCTTTGGGACAAAGATTGGATACAAGAGATGTACTAGGGTTTGAGAGGAGATGGTGCTGGTGAAGATGTTGATGGAGATTGACCCCCTCCCGATGAGAGGATCGTTGATGATGATGATGGCGATGATTTCCCCCTCCCGGAGGGAAGTTTCCCCGGTAGAACAGCTCCGCCGGAGCCCTAGATTGGTTCTGCCAAAGTTCCGCGGACAAAAGACTTCATATAGCAGAAGATGGGCACCGAAGGCCTTCCAGGGGGCCCACGAGGCAGGGGGCGTGCCCAGGGGGGTAGGGCGCGCCTCCCACCCTCGTGGCCAGGGTGTGGCCCTCCTCTAGTATTTTATCCGCCCAGTATTTTTTATTAATTCCAAAAATGACTCCCGTGAAGTTTCAAGACTTTTGAAGCTGTGCAGAATAGGTCTCTAATATTTGCTCCTTTTCCAGCCCAGAATTCTAGCTGTCGGCATTCTCCATCTTCATGTAAACCTTGTAAAATAAGAGAGAATAAGCCTAAGTGTTGTGACATAACGTGTAATAATAGCCCATAATGCAATAAATATCGATATAAAAGCATGATGCAAAATGGACGTATCAACTCCCCCAAGCTTAGCCCTTGCTTGTCCTCAAGCGGAAGCCGATAACGATAAATATGTCCACATGTTTAGAGATAGAGGTGTCGATAAAATAAAATACGGACATGAGGGCATCATGATCATTCTTATAACAACAACATATATGGATATTGTCATATTATTTCTTATGCTAAAGTAACAATCTATTCACAATGTAAAGTATGAATCAGAAACTTCATTGAGAACTAACAAACTATAATCTAATTCATTGAGGCAATTGCAATTTATCATAACATCAGAAAGAGTCAATATAAGAGCTTTTCAGCAAGTCCACATACTCAACTATCATTTAGTTTTCCACAATTGCTAACACTCACGCCATACTTGTGGTTATGGAGTTTTAATCGGACATAGAGAAAGATAGGGGCTTATAGTTTCACCTCCCAACCTTCTACCTCAAGGGCAATGTCAACAATAATAATTCATGCTAACTTACATCCAATTGGATATATATATCAGGATCTTTCCAACACAATGTGCTTGTCAAAGGATAAATTGTAAAAAGGAAAGGTGAAGATCACCATCACCCTTGCATAAGGGTAGAACATAAAAGTAAAAGATAGGCCCTTCGTAGAGGGAAGCAGAGGTTATCTGTGCTTTTGGTTGGATGCACGAAATCTTAATGCAAAAGAACGTCACTTTATATTGCCACTTGTGATGTGGACCTTTATTATGCAGTCCGTCGCTTTTATTTCTTCCACATCACAAGATCGTATAAAGCTTATTTTCTCCACACTAATAAGTCATACATATTTAGAGAGCAATTTTTATTGCATGCAACGATGACAACTTACTTGAAGGATCTTACTCAATCCATAGGTAGATATGGTGGACTCTCATGGCAAAACTTGGTTTAAGGGTATTCGGAAGCACAAGTAGTATCTCTACTTGGTGCAAAGAATTGACTAGCATGAGGGAGAAAGGCAAGCTCAACATGTTGGATGATCCATGACAATATACTTTATTTCAGATGTAAGAAAACATAACCCATTATGTTATCTTCCTTGTCCAACATCAACTCTTTATCATGTCATATTTTAATGAGTGCTCACAATCATAAAAGATGTCCAAGATAGTATATTTATATGTGAAACCTCTCTTTCTTTATTACTTCCTATTAATTGCGACGATGACCAAAACTATGTTTGTCAACTCTCGACAACTTTTAATCATCATACTCTTTATATGTGGAGACATTATTCTCCATAAGATCAATATGATCTCTTTATTTCTTTTCATTCTTTCTTTTTCTTTTATTCCCTCAAGATCATAGCAAGATAATCAATCCCTTGACTCAACACTAATCTTTATTATATAACTCACGGACTCGATTACATAGAGGGATCATAAAGCAAAACTCAAAACTAAATCATACTAAAACTTTATTCTACTAGATCAAGATATTACCAAAAGGATCGAACTAAGAAAGAGGTAAAGATAGGAGTGTGATGGTGATACGATACCGGGGCACCTCCCCCAAGCTTGGCAGTTGCCAAGGGGAGTGCCCATACCCATTTGATTACTGCACTTTCTTCGGAGGTGGTGATATAATATTCTTGGCTATTGAAAGTGCGTTATATCGACTAGAGGGGGGTGAATAGGCGATTTTTATGAATTCTTCACTGAGGAATTTGCCGGTGAGGAAATTCCTTAGCGAAGAACTACTTGCAGCGGAATATGTACTCAGAAGTAAACGTAACGGGATACACACATAGTCAGCATGATGAAATGAAGACTAAAACAGAGTACGGAAAGCGTAAGCACAGGATAACAAGATGAAGACAAACAGATCAAGAAATTGAACTGAGGAATTTGTGAAAGTCTTCATCAAAGTCTTCAAGCACGATATGAACAACATGCAACATGAATGAGGAAATGAATGAGTTGAGGAAATAGAACCAGTCGGTTGGTGAAGACAATGATTTGGTAGACCAGTTCCAACTGCTGTCTCGGTTATACGTCTGGTTGGAGCGGCCGAGTATTTAAACTCGAGGACACACAGTCTCGGACACCCGCCTCTCGAGCCGCAACTCAGACACCCAGTCCTCACCATATTCTCCTTGAACTAAGACCACGCAGGCCTCGCCCAATCACTCGTGGTAAGTCTTCAGTGACTTCCAAACCTTCACAGACTTGGTCACTCGGCGATCCACAATTCCTCTTGATGCTCTAGACCTTGACGCCTAACCGTGCGGAAGAAGCACGATCTTCAAAGGTAACAAGCGTCGAATCCACGCAGGATCAATTTCTTGATGATGCTCAATCACTTTGGGTTTGTGGGGTGTGGTTTTGGGATTTTCCTCACTTGATGATTTTCGCCAAAGTCCTCGGAGGATGGGTTGCTCTCAAATGACAAGTGTCAAGTTCTCTCGAGCAGCCAACCAACTAGTGGTTGTAGGGGCGGCTATTTATAGCCTAGGAGCAGCCCGACATGATAAGATATAAATGCCCTTCAATGATATGACCGTTAGGTGGATAAGATATTTTGGTCGCCGCGTTAGCAACACAAAGAACGGTCGAAAATTTGACTCTCAAAGTCCTCGTGGCTATCATGTTCCTCATGTGTAGGCAATTCAGATGGCGAATTCCTAACTCCTCGATCGAACAAAGTCATTAGTGACCGTAAGAACTGCGTCTTTGTCACTGAAGAACTTGACTGATCTGTATGAGATTTCCAATGGCTTCACTCGAAGGGATCGGTAGGTGTAGGATTTTGAGTTGAGCATCAGATGGAAATTTTTCCTTAGTATTTCCTAGACCCCCTTTAACAGTACGGTGTTTCCTATGAATCAAGAAAGAGAAAATGAAACTATAAAAACAAAAGTCTTCACGCTTCATATTACTCGAATGAACGTCAAGTCTTCAAGGTCACACCAATTTCTTCACTTTCAAAGTCTTCAGAAAGTCTTCAGAATATCAAAGTCTTCAGTCGAAGAACTTCATTTTTAGGGGTCGACTTTCTCTGTAAATATCAAACTCCTCATAGACTTATAAACCTGTGTACACTCACAAGCGATCGGTTATTTAACCTATAAGTCTTCAATACACCAAAATCACTAAGGGGCACTAGATGCACTTACAATCTCCCCCTTTTTGGTGATTGATGACAACATAGGTTAAGTTTTCAACGGGGATAAACATATGAAGTGTAAATACTGATATTGAGGAATTTGATTGCAAGATATAGAAGAACTCCCCCTGAATATGTGCATAATGAGGAATTTGCTTTTGAGGCAATGCACATTTGAAGAATTGAATCATGGAGATCTCCCCCTATATCTTGTAATTCATGCACGCATTTGATATGAAGAATTTGAATTGCATGATGAAATATGGTGCCTGATAAGATTCAGCATGCGTGCAATAATATTGACTAGGAATAAGCATGCAGAATATCACATCAAAGGTTTCAGAGCTCAAATCACATTCAAAGCTTAGTGTTTCAAAAATATCAGAGCATCAAACGTATCGAAGCACAATCAAAAGTATCAAGGCACCATCGGATTTAAGATTACAACTCGATCCAATAAAAAGTTTCGGAAGAACGAGAGTTGTAACTTAATAGAAACGCCCATATTATAAACCCGCTTGAAGACTAACTCAGATTTCTCCCCCTTTGTCATCAAATGACCAAAAGGATCGAAACTGAGGACTAACGCCCCTGAAGATTTTCAAGTTGATGGAGGGCGCCCGGCGTTGTCGGGTTGGATGTTGAAGTAGGGCTCGCCGCAGTTGTCGCCCAAATCTTCATATTCATCAGTTTCACGCGATGAAGAATAAGAGCTGGCCACCAAATCAGGAACTTTGACTCTCTTGAATTTCTTCGGAGGTGGTGCAGACCAGTCAAATGCTTCCTGAAGACCCATAGTCTTCAATTCTTCCGTGGAATATACATGAGTAAGAACAGCCCAAAGCGGTTGAGGGTTTCATGAAGGTAGTACTGATTTTCTTCACCGCATTATGTGTTGAGGTCATGTTGTGAAGAATTGCAGCAAATTGGCGCTTCACCCATTTCGATTGCGATCAACCTTCCGATGAAGACCGAGGAGTAACTCATGATCACCATCACCCAGGTGCGCTTGCTTGAGGCTGTTGCTTGGTTGAGGTATTTGCGGCAAAGTGTCATGCGTTGCAGAATCGTCATTGGTGGAGTAAGATGCAGCTTTTAAATTGACCATCCAATGGACGAGTGCCTTCATCAATCACACCGCTGCCTTGCCCTTATCATCGATGATGAAACCGGTCGCTGAGGACTTCAATGGGCGGCAAGTAGCTTCCATGATTCAAAGTGTCAGCCTTGTAGTTCAGTGAAGATCTTGCCCTTATGAATCTCATGATCCAAGGTGCGTATGGCTTCAGCTCAAAAGGTGACATTGCAACATTGGCTAGAGTCCTCATGAAGAAATCATGGAAATTGACAGGAACGCCATGAATGATATTGAAAAGCATGTTCTTCATGATGCCAACGACATCTTCTTCATTTGAGTCGTGGCCTTTGATGGGACTCATGGTCTTCGTCAAGATTCTATAGACGGTCCGAGGCACATACAGCAAATCCTTGACGAGGAATTTGGTTCGAGGGGCCTGTCCAGGCTTCAATGGCTTCATGAGCACTTGCATAAAGTGATCAGACAGTTCGTGGTCATTGTAGATGCAACGTGTAGTTTCATGAGGAGGATCAAGAGGAAGGACACGAAGCAATTCAGTTGCTGGTGCCTTGTAGTGAGTATTCTCTGTCATCCAATCCAGTACCCATGAGTTGATATCTTCAAAGATCTCCGTGATGTGCGGTGGCATAGAATTGAAGAATGAGTTCTTCATTCCAATCGCAGATATCGCAGAAATTTAGCAGCCCTGCATCATGAAGAACACGGAGTACTGGCTCGAAGCACGGCAGTGATTCCATATCCACATGAGGAATATGCTCATGGTCAAGATCTTGTCCTTGTCAAACAGCACCGAGGAATAGAAGTTTGCTTGAGTAGGAGTCCGTAAGCGTCTTTTCCTCATACGAAAGCAGAGTCATAAGGATTATAAGCGATGAAGAACACATGCTCGTAAAAGAAGTCTTCAGCCTTGAATTTTTGCTTGCTCGAGAACGGATTCTTCGGTTTTGGCAGAGGAATATCGGTGATTTGTAGCACAACCTCGTGAATCGCTATCTCGTGTTCTTCAGTCGAGGAATTTCCGTTCCTCTCCTTGTGCAGTTTGAGGATCAGAATGAGTTCTTGGCGCTAGTGGCTGGAATCTCTTCATTGACTGACGATGTGGGATGAGTTTCTTCAGAGCCCATTTGAACAGTTGTAGCCGGGGACAGAGGAACTTGTAGAATCGGAGTGAATAGAGGAGTATTGGGATGCTGACTTTCCCAAAAGTCATCGTTCATCACTGGTGTAGTGCACCCAATATCCACGTCTTCGTCTTCTTTTTCAATTTCCTCAACACCTGCCTCTTCAGCTATGAATTGAGGCACGGGTGAGGAAACAACTGGGGTTGAAGGGAAAGCTTCCACTTCAATTTCATCATCAAGCTGTTCTGAGGTAGCAACAGATTGATTTTCTTCATCAGATCGACTTGGGATCTTGTATTCTTCTCCATAAGGAACAATTTCCTTAGACGACATGGAGGAAATGGGACTGGCATCAATGGGATTTTCAAGCGAGCTGGTCATCGGCTTCATTTTCTTCGCAGCCGAGGAATTTGACGCAGCAGATGCCTTCCTCTTCTTCACTGCAGCTCGTTCTGCAGCCTTTGTCTTCTTCACTTCATAAGTAGAAGGAAGCATTGTAGTTGGTGTTGGCGCAGGAGGAGCTGAGGATTGTGGTTCAGTTTCTTCAAAGAATCGTGCATTGCCTGCTTCCTTGATTTCTTCAGCGCACCACTAGTGGATGCCCTAGGAATTTCTTCAATGGGTGGAATGGAGTCATCAGCCACGAACTTGTATTCTCATCAAGATGTTGAAAGTCATCGCAGATCTTGGCATGTTCTTCAGAGACTGAGCAGAGTCTTCACCGAGGATTTACTTGTTGCGATGGGGCTGCAATAGTTGTCATTTTCTTCGTCAAATTGACGAATCTCACCTTGGCTCCTTGCCAATCAGCATTGTAAGCATAGAAATCCTTGCTGAGGGCTTGGATTTCAGATTGAGCTTTGATAAGTTCTTCAGGAGTCAAGTTGATGATGTTCTTCCTCAGAATCTTCTCCTTTCTGGCTTGTGCTCTCTTTAATTCACGAGCCTTTTCAAATTTCCATTTCTCTTCAGCGATGAAATGGTTCAGCATATGACTTTGACCAGGAGTCAGTGGCAGATCCGGTATGGGAGTGTTTGGATCCTGATGCCATAGGTCGATGAAGTCAAGGATCTTCTTTGGATCCAAAAGCAGAGGCACATTTGTTCTTTTGGCTCTAGCGGCCTTGGTCAGTCTGTCTCTGATGATTTCTGCAAGTTCTTAATCAGAGGCTTCATCATCAGAGGGAACGTTGAATGCAACCTGTTTCTTCTTTGGACTTGGCCGGGGACCGCGTCCAACGGTTGCTTTTGCTTTCAGCAGAGTGGGGCCTGTTGAGGACATTGGTGCAGCTGAGGAACTTGCTGAGACACCCGAGGCAATTGAGAAACCCTGAGTCCTTTGACATGTAGCCAGATGCACAAGAGTTTAGGACTTGGAGGAGCTGCCGAGGATTTTGAATGAGCAGCAGAAGCCTCGAGGAATTTGCCGTGAGGGCGCTGGCCGAGGAACTGGGCCGTGAGGGCGCTGACGGTGAAGCACTTGGCTTGCGAAAGCAGGCTTCTTTGGCATTGATTTCTCGGCTTGACCGAGGGCTCAGCGCAGCAGCAGCAGCAGCAGAATCCTCATTGAATTTCCTCACCGCCTCCTTGGCCTGTCTTGCCAATTTGGCTTGGCGGCTGGACCACTCTTCAGAAAGTCTTCACCACGCTTGATCTTTGGTGGGATCGTGACTTGGCGGTGCCGGTGGAGCTCTTGGGCATGGAGGGTTTAAGGCGAATTTCCTCATGTACTTGGGAGTAACATAGCGATATTCCCTCCATTCTCGTGCCCATCTTCTTTCTATCCTTTGAATGCGCACTTTGCGTTGATTTTTGGTCTCCTTGCCAAACTTGGATTCATCAGGAGTGTAGTAATCTTTGTATATTTCATGAGGAATCTCAAAGGCAGTCATGACCTCCGGTTTCTTTCCTCCCTTCTGCGGTCTCTTGCCTTCTGCCATTTTCTTCAGATGAGGAATTTGAACAATAGAGCACTCTGAAGAAGTATGCAGTTTTTCTTCGAGGAACGCTGCAAATGAGTTAAGTTGATGAGAACCTAGTGATTCAGCAGCGGACATGAGTACCTGTGAATAGAGTGTAGGTGCGAGGAATTTGGAGAGGTCATATGCGTTCTCAGACGATTTTTCAAAAGGAACAAGTTTTGAGGAATTTGACCAGTTGAGCCTTGAGGAATTTCACTAAGCGTTTTGTCTCAGCTTCCAGAGTTGTACAGATTGAAAATCCGCACAACTGAGGAATCTTGAAGAACTTAATGCTTAGAGAGATAAATCAAGAGCATACAGTGTGTGAGGTGTTCATATGTGAAGATTTGAGGAACAATAACACCTTTGAAGATTTTCAGAAAGATTTGAGAATCAAAGCGAGTAAGAAAAGTGACTTTTAATTACCCGAACTGAAGAACACGACGAACAGAGATGAACTATAGTGAAGTTCGTCACATTAGATCTCCCACGCCCTAACTTGGCAGAGGGAGACAGCTACGGCGGCGGCGGAGTGAAGATTTCCGCGGCTGGCGCGAGTACGACGGCGACGAGGTCGAGGCAGTGAAGCTCTTCCTCACCGACGGCGATGGAGTAGTGGCGGCGCTAGGGTTTGAGGAGAGCTCGAGCGAGAGACAGCGACCGAGCAGAGTAAATGAAGTAAGGAAGGGAGAGGGGTATATATAGCCACTGTAAATACTGTTCATCCGAAGATTTTGGGACGAGCATGCCCCTGCCCTTTCTTCTTCACGCGACATGTGTCACCCACGTACTGTGTAGATGAGATCGTGTAAGATCGTGGGTGATTAAACTAATGTATCATGGGATACAGAACGGTTTGAGCGGTAAAACCGAAAATCTGGATAAGATTTGTTTTAAAATTTCGTTCGCAATTTCTTCAGCTGTCAAGGACACAGTGAAGACTTTGAATGAGTGTCAATCAGAACACACATGAAGAATTTGTGAATAGATTGGGTTGAGTATAGCATAGAGGGGGAAGGGTCCGATCACATTCACTTAGCAGAAATAGCAACTTGAAGAAAGAGCAATAAGTGAATGTTGTAGAGGACATAAACTCATCTATATATATAGCCAATTAAGAAGTACGACGGAAATAGTGAAGATTTTGCAAAGTTGAAGAATTTGTAAAACTGAGGAATTTCAAAAATGAGGAAAAACTGAAATTGAAGATTTTCAACTTTTGTGGTGGCGTAGCCCACCGTATAAGAATGATGATTTCAGACACCGCGTACAATTGTCGTAGGGTTCTGAGAATCAAATTCTACATTAATTTCTTCACACTTAGAATGTTATTCTTCATTGATTGAAGAAAAACGTTTCTTCATGTGTTGCACATCTAAGTCATCAATCATGCATAAGGGTTAGGATGTGTGTCCTTTTCAAAGAACATTCGAAGATTCTAAGATATTTAGCTCACACCGCAACTTGCTAAATCTCTTCTCATCCAAGGGCTTAGTGAAGATATCAGCTAGCTGTTCTTGATCTTCACATGCTCGATGGAGATATCGCCTTCAACACATGATCACGAAGAAAATGATGACGAATCTGGATGTGCTTAGTCTTTGAGTGCTGAAGCGGGTTGTGAGCAATCTTGATGGCACTCTCATTGTCCTGCAGGAGAGGCACATTCTTCATGTTGACGCCATAGTCCTTGAGGGTTTGCTTCATCCAAAGCAATTGAGCACAAGATGAGCCAGCAGCAATGTATTCAGCTTCAGCGAAGAAGCGGTGATACGATTCTGCTTTCTTCGAGGACCAATGGACCAAAGATCGTCCGAGGAAATGACAAGTGCCGATGTTGACTTGCGGTCCACACGATCACCAAGATAGTCGAATCGAATATCCAATGAGATCAAAAGCAGAGCCCTTGGGGTACCATAATCCTAGGGTTGGTGTGTGAGCTAGATATCGAAGAATATGCTTCACAGCCTTATGGTGTGATTCCTTCGGTGCAGCTTGAAATCGGGCACACATGCAAACACTAAGCATTATGTCTGGCCTAGATGCACATGAGTACAATAAAGAACCAATCATGGAGCGGTATACCTTGTGATCGAAGTCAATACCATTTTCATCAGTGCGTAGATGGCCATTTGTGGGCATTGGAATTTTGACGCCTTTGCAATCTTGCATGCCGAATTTCCTCAGTACATCTTTGAGGTATTTCTCCTGAGATATGAATATGCCATTGCGCTGTTGACGAATTTGACCTAAGAAGAATTTCAACTCTCCCATCATAGAAATTTGATATTCTTCACTCATCATATAGGCAAATTCATCACTGTATCGTTGGTTAGTACAGCCAAAGATAATATCATCAACATATATTTGGCACACAAACAGTTCACCATCATATGATTTAGTAAAAAGAGTAGGGTCAAGTGAACGGTGTGAAGCCATTCTTCACGAAGAATTCCTTCAATGTATCATACCACGCCCGAGGGGCTTGCTTGAGGCCATAGAGGGCCTTATTGAGTCTGAAGACTTTGTCAGGATTCTTGGGATCTTCAAAACCTGCGGGTTGAGCAACATATACTTCTTCCTCAAGCTTACCATTGAGGAATGCACTTTTCACATCCATTTGATATAAGATGATATCATGATGGTTAGCATAGGTAAGTAAATGCGAATAGCTTCAAGTCTAGCAACAGTGCAAAAGTTTCATCAAATCAATTCCTTCAACTGTGTGTAGCCCTGAGCTACTAGTCGTGCCTTATTCCTCACCACAAGGCCATTTTCATCTTGCTTGTTGTGGTAGATCCACTTTGTGCCAATGATATTGTGCTTGCGAGGATCTGGGCGATTGACCAATTCCCAGACATTGTTCAACTCGAACTGATGTAATTCTTCTTGCATAGCATGAATCCACTGCTCGAAATGCTTCATCTACCTTGGTGGGCTCGAGATAGAGACAAAAGCATAGTGCCCACAAAAGTTAGATAAGTGTGAGGCTTTTGAGCGTGTGAGAGGACCCGTGCGCTAATGTCATCGATGATCTTCTTCACTTGCACTTCTTTTGCAACGCGTGGATGAGTTGGTTGTCGCCGAGGATTTTGATCAGATTTTCCTCAAAGACCATTTTCCTCATCACGTTCTTCGTGCATCACTCGATGTTCTTCATGAACAGAATGAATTCTTCAGCAGATTCTTCAAGAGGAATGACATCCTCGGTTGCCTTGAGCTTGATAGCATCCTCAAGTGCTGGTTCATCTAACACGAAGGTAGGTGCTCTCTTTGCGAGCCATTAGTTTCATCGCACCGCACATCTACAAAGGTCAACAATCTTGTGAAGAATAATGTTGAAGACTCAGAGGTGTGCGAGTCCTTTCCGTAACCAAGCATAAAACCTTCATGTGCTTTGGTGCAAATTTAGAGTTGTGGTGAGGATCTCTAATCCAACATTTAGCAATCAAGACTTTGAAATAACTCACATTGGGTTTCTTGTCGTTGAGGAGTTCATAGGCGTCTTCTTGAAGAATTTGTGAAGATATACTCTGATGATGATGGCAGCAAGATCAATTGCATCAATCCGTAAACGCCGAGGCGTTTTGTATTCATCAAGCATAGTGCAAGCCATCTCAACAAGAGTTCGTTCTTGCGCCCACGACGCCATTCTGCCGAGGAGTATAGGGAGCAGATAATTCATGAGTAATACCAAGTTCATCAAGATAGTCATCAAGACCAGAATTTTGAACTCGGCCCATTGTCACTTCGATATGCTTGATCTTCACACCAAAGTTGGTTGAAGCCCTCGAGGAAAATCGTTTGAAGACTTCCTGCACTTCATGTTTGTAAGTAACAATGTGTACCCATGTATATCGAGAATAATCATCAACAATGAATAAACCATATAGAGATGCATCATTAGTGACAGCTGAATAATGGTTAGGTCCGAAGAGGTCCATGTGAAGCAATTCAAATGGACGGGTAGTGGTCAAGATAGTCTTCGCTGGATGCTTGGCCTTGGTCATTTTTCTGGCTTCACATGCTCCGCATAAGTGATCCTTGAGGAATTTGACATTCTCAATGCCAATGACATGCTTCTTCTTAGCAAGCGTGTTCAAATTCCTCATGCCTGCATGACCAAGTCGTCGATGCCATAACCAGCTTTCTGAAGCTTTTGCAAGTAGACACACGGCTGGTTGTGGTCCTGTAGAGAAATCAACAATATACAGATCTCCTCTCCTAAAGCCTTCGAAGACTTTGGAATTGTCAGCTTCCATAATCACAACACAGCGATATTTGCCAAAGACAACAACCATATCAAGATCACAAAGCATTGAGATCGACATGAGATTGTATCCTAAGGACTCAACAAGCATGACTTTGTCCATGTGCTTATCCTTAGAAATAGCAACCTTACCAAGACCCAATACCGACTTTTGCCTTTGTCAAGAAAGATGATATGCTTCAGAGGTGACGGTGATAAGGAGCATCCATCAATAGATTCTTGTCACCAGTCATGTGATTTGTACATCCACTATCGAGGACCCATTCAGTGGTTTTGGGTTGATCATCCTACAGATGAATTAGTGTAACTTACACTCTCATATGCTTCATCAGTGAAGAATATGATATCAAGTTCATCAGATGAATTTCATCAAGCAGTAAACAAATATAGCAGTATGAGGACTTGTGAAATGAAAGTTCATTTCATCATGATTCGCTGCGCCCTTTCGAGCACTTTGTCGTCCCCAAAGAAATTCTTCAGACGTTAGAGCATGTCCGAGACCTGACCCTGCAGAAGAGATTAGTTCTTTTTCTTCACCACCCACATCTGGAGGGGTGGCAAAGAGTTCATCATCCTGCGAGCACCATGTGAGAAAGGTGGCAAAGATGCCAAACTGTTTCGCTTAGCATAGGAAGGGTTAGGGTAAGCATATGAATAGCCAGAGTAATTCTTCGAGGACTTATGAACATAATGGTTTGAAGAGTAAGGCACATATTCATAGCCCTTAGCTTTACCCTGCGAGACAGATTTGTTAGCACGATGATAATCATATGAGGACTTTGATCCAGTTGAGGAATTTGATCCATATGAAGAATTTGGTCCATATGAAGAATTTGATCTGGGGTTCTGTTTTCATGTGGTGTCCCGAGGACATTCACCAAGACTTTCAACACAGCTTTTGGGAACCCAGATTTTCTTCATAGGGGAACCGTTCTGCAGCTTAGTGCCAACATAGCTAGCAAATACTTCACCATTCTGATTTTTGAACAGTTTATAGTTGAGTCAAATGACTCATCGGAAGAATGAGGAGATTCACATGTAAAGCCGGATAAGTTAGATGGATCAACTGGAGGTCCCTTTGCAAAGAACCCATGAGGTTTTGGGGTACTGCTCAGGCTTCCAATATGTTCCATTGGCATTGAGTTTCCTCTCAAAGGCAATACCCTCTTTCCTAGGGTTTATGTTGAGGATCTGCTTTTTGAGCACATCACAAAGTGTCTGATGCCCTTTGAGGCTTTTGTACATGCCTGTCATGTACAATTCCTTCAGCCCTGCATTGTCAGTGATACTAGCAATGTCCTCAGATGAGGAATTAGTGATAGCAAAGGCAGATGAAGAATTTGTAATAGTTGAAGAATTTGAACATTCAGGTGAAGAGTTAGCAGATTCACGTTCAATGCACTTTAAGCATGGAGGAACAAATTCTTCCTGAGAAGCGCTGATTTGTTGAGCTAGTAATGAATCGAGCTCCTTCTGAAGATCTTCATAACACACTCTTAGCTTTTCAAGATCTTCCTTTCTTTGAATAGCTTAAAGAGAAAGCTTCTCATGATCACCAAGAGGGTATTATGTTGATCTTGAAGGGCGCCAAACTTGGAGTGAATTCTCCAAGACATTCACCCAATGCTTTTGATCGATCCATTTCTTTGCGCAACATATTATCACTTCTTTCTAGCATATCTTGAGTTTGTTCTAAAACCGCTTGTTGTTTAGTGGCAACGCAAATGAGTTTAGTATAGCAGATTCAATATCATCATCGATTCATCATTGTCGATTCATCATTATCGATTCATCATCACAAGACTCGGATGAAGAGCATTCGTTACCTCAAAGACCGTTTGCCATAAGGCGTGATGCGAAGATGATGATTCGCTCGAAAGTCATTGTTTTGAGAGATTCCTTGAAGTCCTCAAACCAGGATCATGATCGGTTCGATGACCTTCATAGACATCGAGATTCGGTCCCGTATGAGCTTTGAATTGCCAAGATGCATAATTCGCCCAATTGGTCTCTGGATAGGCAGGAGCAGATGATATCCTTTGCTATGATATCAAGTCGAGTGTACTTGCGAATATCATCAAGATCCGCCATCTTGCATAGATCGTGAGACCAATCTCGTTGACGGTCCACACCGCTTGTTCTTTGCCATGAGGCGCTTCTTCATCATGGCCTTCCACTTGGGATAGTCATGACCGTCAAAGATGGGGCATGTCACTTTCTTCATACATGCGGTCGACATAACTGAAACTCCAGGCGGTTAAACCAAAATCACACGTAACAAGGAGTACCTTGCTCTGATACCAATTGAAAGTGCGTTATATCGACTAGAGGGGGGGTGAATAGGCGATTTTTATGAATTCTTCATTGAGGAATTTGCCGGTGAGGAAATTCCTTAGCGAAGAACTACTTGCAGCGGAATATGTACTCGTAAGTAAACGAACGGGATACACACATAGTCAAGATGATGAAATGAAGACTAAAACAGAGTACGGAAAGCGTAAACACAGGATAACAAGATGAAGACAAACAGATCAAGAAATTGAACTAAGGAATTTATGAAAGTCTTCACCAAAGTCTTCAAGCACGATATGAACAACATGCAACATGTAATGAGGAAATGAATGAGTTGTGGAAATAGAACCAGTCGGTTGGTGAAGAAAATGATTTGGTAGACCAGCCCAATCTGCTGCCTCTCGGTTATACGTCTGGTTGGAGCGGCCGAGTATTTAAACTCGAGGACACACAGTCCGGACACCCAGCCTCTCGAGCCGCAACTCAGACACCCAGTCCTCACCGATTCTCCTTGAACTAAGACCACGCAGCCTCGGCCCAATCACTCGTGGTAAGTCTTCAGTGACTTCCAAACCTTCACAAGCTTGGTCACTCGGCGATCCACAATTCCTCTTGATGCTCTAGACCGACGCCTAACCGTCTGGAAGAAGCACAGTCTTGAAAGGTAACAAGCGCCGGATCCACGCAGATCAATTTCTTCAATGATGCTCAATCACTTTGGGTTTGTGGGGGTTTGGTTTTGGGATTTTCCTCACTTGATTATTTTCGCCAAAGTCCCTGAGGATGGGTTGCTCTCAAATGACAAGTGTCAAGTTCTTCGAGCAGCCAACCAACTAGTGGTTGTAGGGGCGGCTATTTATAGCCTAGGAGCAGCCCGACATGATAAGACATAAATGCCCTTCAATGATATGACCGTTAGGTGGATAAGATATTTTGGTCGCCGCAAGCAAAGACAACAATGGTCGGAAATTTTACTCTCAAAGTCCTCGGGGCTATCATGTTCCTCATGTGTAGGCAATTCAGACTGGCGAATTCCTAACTCCTCGATCGAAAGAAGTCATCAAGTGACTGTAAGAACTGCGTCTCACATCAAGAACTTGACTGATCTGTATGAGATTTCCAATGGCTTCACTCAAGGGATCGATAGGTGTAGGATTTTGAGTTGAGCATCACATGGAAATTTTTCCTTAGTATTTCCTCGACCCCCTTTAACAGTACGGTGTTTCCTATGACTCAAGAAAGAGAAAATGAAACTATAAAAACAAAAGTCTTCACGCTTCATATTCCTCGAATGAACGTCAAGTCTTCAAGGTCACACCAATTTCTTCACTTTCAAAGTCTTCAGAAAGTCTTCAGAATATCAAAGTCTTCAGTAGAAGAACTTCATTTTTAGGGGTCGACTTTCTCTGTAAATATCAAACTCCTCATAGACTTATAAACCTGTGTACACTCACAAACGCATCAGTTACTTAACCTATAAGTCTTCAATACACCAAAATCACTAAGGGGCACTAGATGCACTTACAGCTATGATACCCCTCAGGATACGATTCTCCTCCTCGAGCTTGTTGACTTGCCACTTAAGATCCATTATTTCCTTATGGAGCTTACCCGTGACGGTTAAAGCTCCTTGCACCCATGGATGTTGCATAGCTGTTGGAGAACAAGTAACACTTCTTTTCATATTTTCATAAGAGAGAAATTTAACATTGGAGGGGATGACTGCGTTTGGGATAGCTGAGCTCTGTAATTCCCCCATCGTGAATCCTGCCCGGAAATGAGAAGTAACTTCTTGATCCTCCTCCATGGCATCTATCCTTTTCAAGTCAGCTTCCATCTCTTCCTCCGTTGAGGGACCAAATTGATAGGCATCGCCGTTTGCCCCTGGACCTGGTGTCAGATGAGACACCCGACTCTCCCCGACTGACTCTTGAGAAGACATCTTGCTCCAATCTGCGGCAGAAACAACTCAAAACAAAAACAGAGGATATTTGCATGGTACGGTGGTCAAAACCTTCGGGAGATTATATAATGAATTTTTACCGACCAAAAGAAGTATCATGCAAGAAAACGGAGTCCGGAGAGTGCACGAGGTGCCCACAAGGCACGGGGCGCGCCCAGGGGGTAGGGCACGCCCTCCACCCTCGTGGAAGCCTTGTGTCCTTCCCGGACTACTTCTTCTTTTCCTATTTTCTTAAATATTTCAAAATGGAGAAAAATTGCCATTAGAACTGTTTTGGAGTCGGTTTACTTACCGCACCACATACCTATTCCTTTCTGGAGTCTGAGATGTTCTGGAAAGTGTCTCTTATGTATTCCTTTGGGGTTACGGTTTCAATAATATTGGTTTCAACATTTATGGGATTACCTGAGATATAATGTTTGATTCTTTGACCGTTCACCACCTTCGGATTTGTGCCTTCGAAGTTGTTGATTTTTATGGCACCGGAATGATAGACCTCCTCGATAACGTAAGGACCTTCCCATTTAGAGAAGCTTTCCTACAAAAAATCTTAAGCAAGAGTTGAATAGCAACATAATCACCTACATTAAACTCACGCTTTTGTATCCTTTTGTCATGCCATCTTTTAACCTTTTCTTTAAATAGTTTGGCATTCTCATAGGCTTGAGTTCTCCATTCGTCAAGTGAGCTAATGTCAAATAACCTCTTCTCACCGGCAAGTTTGAAATCATAATTAGCTCTTTAATGGCCCAATATGCCTTATGTTCTAGTTCGAGAGGTAAGTGACATGCTTTTCCATAAACCATTTTATACGGAGACATACCCATAGGATTTTTATATGCAGTTCTATAGGCCCATAATGCATCATCAAGTTTCTTGGACCAATTCTTTCTAGATCTATTAACAGTCTTTTGAAAAATTAATTTAAGCTCTCTATTACTCACTTCTACTTGACCACTAGACTGTGGGTGATACGGAGATGCAATTCTATGATTAACATCATACTTAGCAAGCATTTTACGAAAAGCACCATGAATAAAATGTGAACCACCATCAGTCATTAAATATCTAGGGACTCCAGACCTTGGAAAAATAACTTCTTTAAGCATCTTAATAGAGGTGTTATGATCAGCACTACTAGTTGGAATAGCTTCTACCCACGTAGTAACGTAATTAACAGCAACTAAAATATGTGTATACCCATTAGAGGAAGGAAACATTCCCATATAATCAAAGCCCCAAACATCAGATGGTTCAATAACGAGTGAATAATTCATAGGCATTTCTTGACGTCTACTGATATTACCAATTCTTTGACATTCATCACAAGACAAGACAAACTTACGGGCATCTTTAAAGAGAGTAGGCCAATAAAAACCAGATTGCAATACCTTATGTGCAGTTTTATCTCCAGCGTGGTGTCGGAGATATGCCCCGCGGCGTAAACCGGCCGGAAGGATAAACCGGCCGGACTTAGCGATTCACCGGCGACATGCATGCACTGACGGTTTACAACTCATTGGTAATCCCAAGAAAGGGCGGTGAGGAAGCAACAAGACCGGTGGCCCAACGGGCGGTTCATGAAGGCCGGTTCAACTATGGTGGGCCGGTTTAAGAGGAAGGAATATTTGCCTTACAAGGAAAGACCAGGACTTGTATCCGGTTTGTATTAGAGATAGACTAGTCCTAATCCTAATAGGACTCCACATGTAAACCGCCCTTCAACATATATAAGGAGGCGGGGCTCCCCAAAGAGGACAGTCAAAAACAATAAACTCTAGGGCTAGACACAAAGAGGAGAGCCGGTTTACTACGACTCCTCGTGATGATAATGAGACCTAGCCTCAAACAAGATGTAGGGTTCTTCCGGATGATGTTTCCGGGCCAAGTCGTCTAAATCCTGTCTTGTGTTATCTCTCGATTCCGCCAACCCCTCTCAAGCTACCACATAGATCGTTGGCCTCGCGACTAAGTCCTAACACTAAGGACATCTGCCGTGACAATCCACGACAGTTGGCGCCCACCGTGGGGCCCGCGCACGGTGGTGTTGAGTTCTTGGAGGGATCTCTCCCAAAGGGATCGACAAGTTCGCAATTTCTGGGTGAAGAAGAACCGGTTGGAGAAGATCTGCATCAGTTTCAAGTTCATCGGTCCAGATGCATAGTTTGAAAGATTTAAGGAAAATTAAGGTTGCGATTTGATGTCTGCTGCAAGTCGCCAAGAAAAGAAGTTACAGGTCGCCATCGCCATCAGCGTGTCAAGTTTTCATCGGTTGCTCGCCGAAACCTGTACGATCGGGATTGCCGTCACCGTTCAATCATCAAAGGAAAAAAATCAAGAAAAGAAAAGCAAAGCGCGGAGATAGATTCGTCAAAACTACTATGACTCGGAGGAGGAAAAACACGCCTTGACCGCTTTGTCGTCTCCGTTCCAGACCTCCCTCACCTCATCGAACAGCCATGGAAGTACGGAAGGATGCAGGACGCTAAGTACGGAAGAGCTTGGACCGATTACAACGAGAGCAGCTACTCGCTGGCCGAAAGCAAAGGAATAGTCCGTACAAGTTTAATCTACTTCAGGTTGTCGTAAGTTTCGGCCACGAGAAGCAAAATCAGTTTTTTGGGTTCAATCGCTTGCTGTTACACCCACCAGAACCCGAAGAAAAAAAGAAAGTGATTATTTGGAGAAGGAATCGGACTTGGATTGGTCAAGCCGTCAACAACCTGGAGGAGGATGCAGCTGTGACCGGCCCTGTCGCCGCCGCAGTGGCGATGGATGCACCGGGGCGACCTGTTTCGCTGCCACCTCCGCCGAAGCCTTGAGCCGCCGCCGGATCAACAGCCACCGCGCCGTCGTCATCACCTGCTCGCCGCCTCCGCCGTCTGCCCTGCTATGGCGTTGCGCCGGCCTCCTGCGTCGGCCACCGGCTCCGCCGTGCCCGGTCGCGCCTATCCGTCTGGTTCCGCCCGCGCCGGCTTTCTGCAGCCAGGCTAGCTGGCTCCTACGCCGACCTCCCCGTGCGGGCTCCAGGATGCAAGATGCCGCGGCCACCCGCCGCCGGGTTACCTCTGCCTGCGAGCTGAACCTGCAACTGCACCTGAGACCGCCAAGGGACCACAATCTGAAAGACGCCAAGACGGATTCTTCCAAAAACGAACGCCGCTGGCTCACCTCATTACTCCTCCGTCATGAGCCGCGCCTTGGCCGCCGCTGCAATCTCCCATCACCGGCGTTGTTAAACCGCCTCCGCATCAAATCACCTCCGAGCTGCCTGCCGGGGATCGACCTCTCCTGCGCTCCACCGCCGTCTCTGTGGCCGGTGTCCGCTGCGGCCGTCAAACCGCCTGGATCCTTCTGCTGCGGATTTGTTTCCTCGCCGGCATTGACCCCACGCGCCGACGAGCCACCGCCCGACTGCCTTTCTGCTACGCCATGAATCACCGCACGTCAAGCCATCTTGGCCTCTGAGCTGTTTCATCACCATTCGCGCCAGGAACCGCCCCGCGGTTCCGCCAAGCTCGAGCTGTTGCCCTTGCCATTATTGGGGATAGTCAACGGAGTATAGAAGAAAAAAAAAAGGAAAAAGATCGAGCGAGAATGTGTGGACAGTTTTCACATCCACAGGAAAGAGATAAGGATAGGATGGGTGACAGCGATGGGCTGCCCCCACACGGACACACATCACCTAATGCAAGCGAAGGACAATCCAAAAAACCAGTCAAGAAAAAACAGTCAGGGCCGCATCAGACATTTGATATGTTTTTATCCCCAGTATCCACATTCATCCGACAACATTCATCTGATGAAAAAAACCAGGTGCTATCTTTTCTATGTATTTTATCAGTACATATTAAATTGTTTAAGAACAATTACTTTGATTTGTATATTTTTATATATAGGAAAATTATCCATCACAAAGTGGTATTATAACACGGAGATGGAGACACGCCAAACATTATTTGGCACATGTGGTTGTCCTTTACTCAACGGATTCCCCCACCGGTTTACAACGTCGTGGCCGTCTCTCACGTCCGCACCGGCTTACAACAAGGAGGACGACTCGCCCGTCCGCATCGGTTTACAAACGGTGCGGTTGATTCATCTGTCTACTTCCGCGGCCGACTCACCCGTGAGTGATTTCAACTTAACCTAGTGATCATCAACCTCATGGCGAATTATTTCTGGCCTGACACATCAGGTGATATCCATTTTAAATATATTTGATGGACACATATTATTTTTGTCAAAGAGCAGTTTATCTTTGCCTTGGTCTGCAATATTGTTGATGCAGGACAATTGTTCACTACATCAAAACGACGTGGTTGACTACCGCTGCCGCGGTTTGAAGATCGCAGCCGGTTCATCTATTTGAGCCACCTCTGATACCGAGGTCATCTTTTCCGTCCATTTCTCACGGCCTGGTCTACATCAGCATACCGGGCCGCACCTATCTGCATGGGCTGTTTATTGAAGTATGAGCAAGTCACAGCTTGGGTAGCCCGGCTTTCTTTCAAATTGGAGGCAAATTATTATCAACCGCCGTCTGCACTGGATGGATCAATGGACAGACACACAAGTCGTTGCCACTACAGTTTGGTTAGAATCAAATCACCAGTTGGAAGGAACCATTGGCCGAGTTGCTGACACGGCTCATACGGGATGATTTATAACCCGCCGCAGTCACCTCAACCTTCTGTGTTATTCACATCGTGCTATCAACACCAATGATATACAAGTTATGCCGGTTTATATCACGGTCAAATATGGAGAGTTTCGAGCCAACTCCTCGAGTCACCTTGAGACTCGGGGGCTACGATGACATGATTCAGCAAATCTTGCCGGTTTCAGCAAATTTAAGAACCCCATGACAATGGAGGGAAAGATAACCCGGTCCCGGAGGCTACTATTATTAGAAGGCCGTCAGAAAATTTCCGGCTTTGAAAGCATATGACAATTACAAAATCCCGGCTCAATGAAGAAGTTCCGGTCATCGAAAAGATTCCGTTTAAAATCCGCTCAAGGGAAGCCGCCTCATCAAGCTCTCAAATCCGGTTTAAGAATGTCCGTTCAAAAGGAATTAACTTCTCACGAAGTTTGAGTTTAAAGCCGTCGAGAAAATTTCCGCTTAAAAGAAGGATTCCGTTTAATATCCGGTTGAGGGAAGATATCTCCCACAAAGCTTTGAAGCTCTCAATATCCGGTTTAAGAATGTCCGGTTCAAGAAGGATCTATCTCTTGCAAAAATTAAAGGGTGCCAAAGAGGACCTGCTTTGTCGTGATGCGCGGTTCAAACATGGGTATCATGCCTTATTGGTTTATCATATTATTGATCACTTGGGGCTTGGTCGATCCGAACCATAGTCACACCTCTTGATCGGCGCAATGCCACAATATCACTTGGGGCTTGGTCGGTCCGAACCAATGCAACACCTCTTGATAGGCGAAAGCCACCAGATCATTTGGGGACACGGTCACGTCTGAACCGTCACGCCTCTTGGTCGGCCAATAGGGCCGGCGTCACTTGAGGCTTGGTCGAACCCGAACCAATGTCATGCCACTTGGCGGCGTACTCGCCACGAGTCTTTGGGGACTCGCCGACTAGCACCATCGCTACGCCTTCGGGGCTTGGTTGCGTCGACCTTGGTAATGCCATCCGACCAGCTCCATGAAGCTTTCCTTTACAAAGAGTTATTGCCTTTGTTGCCATATTTGGTATTCGATTTTTTGCTTTTTAAACCGACAACGTTTTAATCCGGTTCGATCACAATTGACTAACACACCAATTCTTAATCCCGAGACTATCCGCCGGTTTGATTTTCTCGTTACCATCCTATTATGGAGTAAACCGGAGTTTATCAACCCGGTTCAGCTTTCAACTACAAGTTGTCAAGACACGATCAAGTTATAATCCGGAGACTATCGCCCGGTGCGGTTTCGACTATAAGTCGCCAGCATATATTTGGATTGCGCCATTGGAATCATGCGCTTATAAATGATTGGGTTATATTATTCAAATAGCCAAACTTGGCTGAAATTTCATTATGATATTGGGTGAATAAGGTTTTCATACCGGATTTTATTATCTTGAATAGCCAACATGGCTGGATTTTTATTATGGTTATTAATATTATGATTGAGATTTTCAAAGTCGCTTTAGCGCAATGGATATTATGTTATCAATGGATATATTCTACAATTGAAGGAATAGTCCCGAGTTGCTGCAGGCTTACAACCCGGCACTTGGGGGCTACATTATTGAAGTTGAGATTACATCAAATGAGAGTCTCATGTCGCTGCAAGCATGCACCATGACACTTGGGGGCTAATGCAAAGTCATTCTTTGTTCATCTTATTGAAGACCCGACTCATCACATTATAATGAGCCGGCCCTTGGGGGCTACCAATTGCTCCTGTTAAACAATTCAAGGTACAAAGCTTTTTATTCATTATATTGAAGGGTCCACTACTCAGTTGGTAAAGCACAAGGCTGTTAACCTTGTGGACGTGAATTCAAGCCCCATGATGGGGGTTACATCATATGGTGTTATTTTCATTGAAGTATATATCAAAGTCCCTGCTCATTATTGCATAATGACCCGGCCCTTGGGGGCTACGCTGGTTGAAGTTTTTATGAGCATCAGGAAATTACAAGTCCTGTGTTGTCGAAGCATATCAACCCAGCACTTGGGGGCTACATAATATGGAGTATTCAGTTTTACTAAGTGACTGGGATGAACAACATGGATTTCTTCTTAAGTGGAAGTATTGATATTGAAGCAAGTCTTAAGCCATTACTTTGTTCTGCTCAAGACTTGGGGGCTACAGGTATTATATTATTATCGAAGAAATATTTTCAAATTCTCGATTGAGCAAACTAGGTTGACCGGCGCCACCAATCATTATGACCTCGTGGCTGCAACTCGGCCATTAATAATCATGAACCAGCGTTGGCAACAATCATGAACCGTGTCTCGCAATAATCATGACTCGGAAGTATCAGTTTTATAACCCGACAGTTCTTGGCAATGATAAACCGCAAGTTCGCATCTTCAAGCCGGCTGAATATCAGATGAGTATTTCAAGACCAATATTTCTTAAACCGGCGCTTTGGAAGCCGACTCAAGTGGATTATTCTTCACAATATTGTTCTGTGAGAAACCAATGTCAGAAAATTGAGTATGACGCTGGGCTATTGACCTGGATTTTCTAGAAGGAGGAAATGACAAGGATTTAAGGATGATCAGGTGCCGGTTTACAAGAATTCTTAACCCGGAGCACAACCTATCAAGTTTGTTCTTGTGTTTATTTTGCAGCATAAGTTTACCATGGATAAATCCAAGCTAAACTTGGGGGCTAATGTCGGGGATATGCCCCGCGGCGTAAACCGGCCGGAAGGATAAACCGACCGGACTTAGCGATTCACCGGCGACATGCACAGACCAGACGGTTTACAACTCATTGGTAATCCGGCAGGCGGGCCAGAGGAGCAACAAGACCCGGTGGCCCAACGGGCGGTTCATGAAGGCCGGTTCAACTATGGTGGGCCGGTTTAAGAGGAAGGAATATTTGCCTTACAAGGAAAGACCAGGACTTGTATCCGGTTTGTATTAGAGATAGACTAGTCCTAATCCTAATAGGACTCCACATGTAAACCGCCCCTTCAACATATATAAGGAGGGGCAGGGCTCCCCAAAGAGGGACAGGTCAAAAAACAATAAACTCTAGGGCTAGACACAAAGAGGAGAGCCGGTTTACGGCGACTCCCTCGTGATGATAATGAGACCTAGCCTCAAACAGCATGTAGGGTTCTTACCGGATGATGTTTCCCGGGGCCCGAAGCTGTCTAAATCCCTGTCTTGTGTTGCGTCTCTCGATTCCGCTCAACCCCTCTCAAGCTACCACATAGATGCGTTGGCCTCGCGACTAAGTCCTAACACTAAGGACATCTGCCGTGACAATCCACGACACGTGGTGTCCTCCATAAGCTTCGGAGTGACACTTGCGTAGGATCTGTTCCTGTTCATGCTCAGGTATACAGCGTCTAATAACACCATCTACTCCTTCTTTATAAAGGTGTGGTCATCCCAGAAGTAATGTCTTAAATCATAGAAAACCTTTTTCTTTTGCTGGTATGTGAAACTAGGCGGTATAAATTTAGCAACACCGTAATTAGCATAATCAAGATACCATGGAGCAAGAGGAGAAGCATTTATGACATTTAATTGTTCATCGTGAAAGCTATCATCAATAGGCGTGGGTCATCAAGAACATTTTCTAACCTAGACAAGTTGTCATAGAACGGGTTCTCAGCCCTTTCTATCAATAATATGCAAATCAAATTCTTGCAGCAAGAGAACCCATCTAATAAGTCTAGGTTTAGCATCTTTCTTTCCATAATATAATTAATAGCAGCGTGATCAGTGTGAATAGTTACTTTAGAATCAACAATATAAGGTTTGAACTTATCACAAGCAAATACAACAGCTAAGAATTTTTTTTCAGTAGTAGCATAATTTCTCTGGGCACTGTCTAGAGTTTTACTAGCATATTGAATAACATTCAATTTCTTATCAACTCTTTGTCCTAGAACAGCACCTATAGCACAATCACTAGCATCGCACATGATTTCAAAGGGTAAATTCCAATCAGGTGGCTGAACAATAGGAGCAAAAATCAAAGCTTTCTTAAGTATTTCAAATGCTTCTACACAATCATCAACAAAGACAAAAGGAATATCTTTTTGTAATAGATTAGTCAGAGGCCAAGAAATTTTTGAGAAGTCCTTAATGAACCTCCTATAAAAACCGGCATGACCAAGGAAGCTTCTTATACCTTTGATGTCCTTGGGACACGACATCTTTTCAATAGCATCAAATTTAGCTTTATCAACTTCAATACCTCTTTCCGAAATTTTATGCCCCACGATAATGCCTTCATTAACCATAAAGTGGCATTTCTCCCAATCCAGGACAAGATTAGTTTCTTCACATCTCCGCAAAACTCGACCAAGGTTGCTCAAGCAATCATCAAAAGGGGATCCATAAACGGAGAAATCATCCATGAAAACCTCACAAATCTTTTCACAAAAGTCAGAGAATATAGCCATCATGCATCTTTGAAAGGTAGCAGGTGCATTACATAAACCAAAAGGCATACGTCTATAAGCAAAGGTACCGAAAGGGCAAGTAAAAGTGGTCTTTTTCTTGATCCTCAGCTGAAACTGGTATTTGAGAGAAACCAGAGTAACCATCTAGAAAGCAAAAATGTGTATGTTTGGATAATCTTTCTAGCATTTTGATCAATGAAAGGCAAAGGGTAATGATCTTTTTTAGTAGCTTTATTTAATTTGCGGAAATCAATCACCATCCTATAACTTGTAATAATTCTTTGCGGAATCAATTCATCTTTATCATTAGGAACGACAGTAATACCTCCCTTCTTAGGGACACAATGGACATGACTTACCCATCGACTATCAAAGAACGGGATAAATTATACCTGCCTCAAGGAGCTTTAATATTTCCTTTCTTACCACTTCCTTCATCTTAGGATTTAGTCATCGTTGGTGATCAATAACTGGTTTGGCGTCTTTCTCCAAATTTATTTTGTGTTGACATAGAGTGGGACTAATGCCCTTAAGATCATCAAGAGTATATCCAATAGCAGCACGGTGCTTCTTCAGAGTTTTCAATAATTTCTCTTCTTCATGCTCTGAAAGGTTAGCACTAATAATAACAGGATATATCTTATTTTCATCAAGATAAGCATATTTAGGAGTATCAGGTAACGGTTTCAGCTCAAACACGGGATCACCCTTAGGTGGAGGAGGATCCCCTAGGATTTCAACAGGCAAGTTGTGTTTCAGAATAGGTCCATGTTTAAAGAACACTTCATCTATTTCCATTCTTTCATTCATAAACATATCATTTTCATGGTCAAGCAAATATTGTTCTAAAGGATCATTAGGAGGCACGACAATAGAAGCAAGACCAACAATTTCATATTTACTAGGAAATTCCCCATCACGGGGCTGTATTCTAAATTTAGCAAAATTAAACTCATGAGACATATCACCCAAACCAATAGTAACAACATCCTTTTCGCAGTCTATCCTAGCATTAATAGTGTTCAAGAAGGGTCTACCAAATATAATGGGACAAAAGCTATCTTGTGGGGAACCAAGAACAACAAAATCAGCAGGATATTTAACTTTCCCACACAATACTTCAACATCTCTAACAATCCCAATCGGTGAAATAATATCTCTATTGGCAAGCTTAATTGTAACATCAATTTCTTCTATTTCAGCAGGTGCGATATCATGCATAATTTCTACGTATAAAGAATGAGGTATTGCACTAGCACTAGCACCCATATCACACAAGCCATGATAGCAATGATCTCCTATTTTAACAGAAATAACAGGCATGCCTACCACATGTCTATGTTTATCTTTAGCACCAGGTTTAGCAATTCTAGCAGTTTCCTCACAGAAATAAATAACATGCCCATCAATATTATCAGCCAACAGATCTTTAACCATAGCAATATTAGGTTCAACTTTAAATTTCTCAGGGGGTTTGTGTGTCCTAATATTACTTTTGTTGACTACAGTTGAAGCTTTAGCATGAGCCTTTATTCTAACATGAAAAGGTGGCTTCTCAATATAAGCAGCAGGAACAACAGGATCATCATAAGTGATAGTCTTTTCTTCAACTTTAATAGGTGTAACTACTTTTACTTCAATGGGAGGATTATATTTAAACCACTTCTCCTTAGGGAGATAATCATGAGTAGCAAAGGATTCACAGATAGAAGCTACTATCTCAGAGTCAAGTCCATATTTAGTGCTAAATTCACGAAAAGCATCGGTATCCATAAAAGATTTAACACAATCAAACTTAGGTGTTATACCTGACTCTGTACCTTCATTGAGATCCCAATCTTCAAAGTTGTGTTTAATTCTTTCCAATAAATCCCATTTGAATTCACTAGTCTTCATCATAAAGGAACCAGTACAAGAAGTATCGAGCATGGAGCGATTATTAAGAGAAAGTCGAGAATAAATTTTTTAAATAATCATTTATCTTGAGAGCTCATGATTGGGGCATGAATATAACATTGACTTAAGCCTCCCCCAAGTTTGAGCGATGCTTTCTACTTCACGAGGCCAAAAATTATATATATATATATATAATTACGATCACGATGAACAAGATGCATAGGATAAAACTTCTGATGAAATTCCAATTTCAATCGTTTGTAGTTCCATGATCCCATATCATCACATAGCCTATACCATGTGAATGACTCTCCCTTCAAAGATAAAGGGAAAACCTTTTTCTTGATAACATCATCGGGCATACTTGAAAGCTTAAATAATCCACAAACTTCATCCACATAGATTAAGTGTAAATTGGGATGCAATGTTCCATCTCCTGCAAAAGGATTTGCTAGCAGTTTCTCTATCATACCCGAAGGAATTTCAAAGTAAACATTTTCAGTAGGTTCAGTAGGTTGAGGAGCAACTATTTGTTTCTTGGTCGGGTGAAGATACCCCGAACAAGCCCCTCAAAGGATTACTTTCCATAGGAACAAGTGACAGTAAATTTCAGCACACTATATAAATTTTTCCTTACCAAAGGCGCTTCACTCCCCGGCAACGGCGCCATAAAAGGGTCTTGATGACCCACAAGTATAGGGATCTATTGTAGTCCTTTCGATAAGTAAGAGTGTCGAACCCAATGAGGAGCAGAAGGAAATGATAAGCGGTTTTCAGTAAGGTATTCTCTGCAAGCACTGAAATTATCGGTAACAGATAGTTTTGTGATAAGGTAATTTGTAACGAGTAACATGTAACAAGTGTAAATAAAGTGCAGCAAGGTGGCCCAATCCTTTTTGTAGCAAAGGACAAGCCTGGACAATTTCTTATATGAAGTAAAACGCTCCCGAGGACACATGGGAATTGTTGTGAAGCTAGTTTTCATCACGCTCATATGATTCACGTTCGGTACTTTGATAATTTGATATGTGGGTGGACCGGTGCTTGGGTGCTGTCCTTACTTGGACAAGCATCCCACTTATGATTAACTCCTATTGCAAGCATCCACAACTACAAAAGAAGTATTAAGGTAAACCTAACCATAGGATGAAACATATGGATCCAAATCAGCCCCTTACGAAGCAACGCATAAACTAGGGATTAAGCTTCTGTCACTCTAGCAACCCATCATCTACTTGTTACTTCCCAATGCCTTCCTATAGACCCAAACAATGGTGAAGTGTCATGTAGTCAACGTTCACATGACACCACTAGAGGAAAGACAACATACATCTCATCAAAATGTTGAACGAATACCGGATTCACATGACTACTTATAGAAGACTTCTCCCATGTCCTCAGGAACAAACGTAACTACTCACAAATCATATTCATGTTCATAATCAGAGGGGTATTTGATGAAGTCATGTACCTAGGGTAGGGTCACGGACCTGTCCTAAGTACCCTTCCCAAGGGCATCCTCAGAAGAAGCTGCCTTCCAGTCGACCAAGAGAGACTTCACTCGACGGACTCGAGGGACTCGACCATGAAGACTCACTCGACCACCAGGAGATCAAGAGCCACTCTGCATCCAAATGGTCTGTAATTAAGTAGTCTTTATGGCCATGATGATACTTTATGTAAGGCGTTACCAGTAACGCCAGGTCTTAATGTACTTTAAACCCTGCATAACTGAGGGCCGGAGGGGTCTGGTAGAGACTATATAAGCCACCCCCTCCTCAGTGTAAAGGATTCGCACCCCTGTAATCTATACACATATAATCCAGTCGACCGGCTCCGGGCTCGGAGACGTAGGTATGTTACTTCCTTCGAGAAGGGCCTGAACTCGTAAATCCCTTGTCTGTACAACTGCTCCATAGCTGAGATCTTGCCTCTCCATACCTACCCCCATTCTACTGTCAGACTTAAAACCATGACAGTTGGCGCCCACCGTGGGGCAGGTGTCTTAGCGATTTTTGGAGAAGTTGCAATTGTTCCGATTGCCTTCATCATGGTTTCTGGTGGAGTTTTGGTCGAGGGCCGCGAGATCCGTCTCGGCGCGCTCACCTTCATCGCCGACGACTCCGCTTGGCTCCAGGAGGCTCCACTCGACATTGACGCGCTCCCCGTCCGCGGTGCGACGCATTTTCGGGCGTGTGTCTGCGGAGTTCTGCTGCGGCAACCGTCGACTCCCCTGTCGTCCTCCCTCCCTGTCTCCCGTCAGCGCAAGCGCTCTAGTCGGTCGAGCCTCCAGAGGTGGGTGAGGCATGCAGTGGCTCGCCAATCGGCCACCACCCAAGCCGCGGCAATCGAGCCCGACGAATCTCTCTACGGCCTGTTCGATCTGTCGACTGGCTCCGTAGAAACCGCATTCGAGTGCGACAACAGTGATCCGGCAGCAGAGGTCTTGATGGTCAATGAGCCTCGTAGCCCTCCCGGCTTCCCCCGCGACGACGGGATGGACAGTGGAGGCGACCCCGCTCAGGCCCATGAGGAATATCAGCCCGAGCCACTTACTTCCCTGCAAAGGGAAGAACTTCGCCGCAGGAACGTGGATGCCCTGCATACTCCCATCACAGGAGAAACTCCCGAGGCTCGTGCCTTGGAAGAGGTGCGTTTGGCCAATTTGGCTGAACGCACTCGACTGGAGAACCTCCAGCGAGCACTCGACGGCGCTTGGCGACAACGAAAGTACCCGACTCGGCCGACGTCAACTCTTTCTGCAACCGACTCAGGTATATCGAACCCCGATTCAGAATTTAGCAGCTGCAGCCCGTATAGCAGAGTCGATTCAGCTGGCAGAGGCTTGATGCAGATCAGGGATTTGCTCCGGGCAGCGGGAGATCAGAATTCAGTTGTGTCACAGTCACGCAACAGGATTCACAGTCGATCCGTCGCTGCGAATACGGTTCAGTCGGCTCACAGCCTAGATTGCCTTCGCGGCGTGAAGGACGCGAGGGTCGACGTGACCAATATGGTGACCGATTCGATCGTGATGGTAGGCTTCGAGTGCCCACTCCTCCCCCAAGGGGTGGGTCTTACGCTCATCGATAGTTAGATGACAGGCGCCAGCTTAGTGTGGGACGAAGAGCTCCGGTCAACCCCAGGGAACCAGGCTTTGACGCGTGATCCATCATCGTGCAAGGTCTGGTCGATCGGAACAAAGCTCATCGAGGTGGCCATGACAGAGATGCGCCCACTAGCAGCCGAGTTCATTTTTCAGGTCCAGAATGTTTCAGCAGGGCTATCAGAGCCGCGGTGATTCCCCCCAACTTCAGGTTGGCGACTGGAGTAATTAAGTTCACCGGTGAGTCCAAGCCTGAAACCTGGCTTGAAGACTACCGAGTGGCGGTACAGATTGGCGGCGGGAATGATGAGGTGGCTATGAAGCATTTACCACTCATGCTGGAAGGTTCGGCCAGGGCGTGGTTGAATCAGTTAGCTCCTAGCAGCATTTACACTTGGGAAGATCTTTCCCGAGTGTTCGTCAGGACATTCGAGGGAACTTGCAAGCAACCAGCTGGATTGACAGAGCTGCAAGTCTGCATGCAGAAGTCGAATGAAACCTTGAGAGAATACATTCAGAGATGGATCACTTTGCATCATACCGTGGAGAACGTGTCTGATCATCAGGCAGTCTGTGCCTTCAATGATGGTGTCAAGAATAGAGAATTAAGCTTGAAGTTTGGTCGGACCGAAGATATGACTCTGAGTCGAATGATGGAAATCGCCACCAAGTATGCCAATGGTGAAGAAGAGGACCGACTCCGGAGTGGCAAGTATAAGCCGAGTCAGTCGGAGAAAGGAAATTCCAGTCGGAAGCAAAAGCGTAAAGCTGAGCCTGCGGCTCCTGGGGAGGCTCTGGCCGTGACTCAGGGCAAGTTCAAGGGAAAACCTAAAGGATCCTGGAATCCCAAGAAGGTGAAAGATAAAGAAGGAAATGACGTGATGGATATGCCGTGTCACATCCACACAAAGAAAGACGAAGAGGGTAATTTCATCTACCCGAAGCATACCACTCGCCGATGCCGAGCTCTTGATCCAGTAGCCTAAGGTAAACAGTCCAAGGACAAGGAAAAGGAGTCGGACAAAGCTGAGGACAAGGAGGACAGTGATGGAGGATATCCTCATGTTAACTCCACTCTGATGATCTTTGCTGATGTGGAAAGCAAGAGCCGATTGAAGGTTATCAACCGTGAGATAAATATGGTCGCACCGGCGACGCCAAGCTACCCGAGATGGTCCCAAACTCCCATTACATTCGACCAGTCCGATCACCCGACTCATATAGCCACCCCTGGGAGGCAAGCTTTGGTGGTCGACCCGGTCGTTGAGGGCACTCGACTGACGAAGGTGCTAATGGATGGTGGTAGCAGGCTGAACATATTGTATGCTGAGACGCTGAAAGGAATGGGCATTCCGATGTCCAGATTAAGCGCCAGCAACATGAGTTTTCATGGAGTTATACCTGGAAAAAAGGCCGAGTCACTCGGCCAAATAGCTCTGGACGTGATGTTCGATGACTCGAAGCATTTCCGCAAGGAGAAGCTGACATTTGAAGTCGTGGATTTTTAGAGCGCTTACCACACTATTTTGGGGCGACCAGCTTACGCACGGTTCATGGCTCGACCATGTTACGTGTACCTCAAACTGAAGATGCCCGGCCCCAAGGGCGTGATTACTATCACTGGCAATCAGAAGAAGGCATAAGAGTGTTTTCGTAAAGGCTCAAAATTGCCGATTCCGAGATAACAATGGTAGAGCTGGAGGGTACAAGAAAATGCAGATCCGAAAGTGATTTGTTGCGAGCCAAGAAGCTCTGCCATAGAATCAGCATTTCGATCGCCCAAAGTGAGACGAAGCCCGCTCACATTCACCCGACCGACCCCAATGCAGCTCCGACCCATATTTCCACAACACTCGACCCTAAATAGGAAGAAGCGCCATCCGGTTCCTCCGTGAGAATCTGGGACATCTTTGCATGGAAGCTCACGACATGCCGGTGTTCTGTGGGGCTGGCTGAGCATCGCCCTAGAGTCCACTCAACAGCAAAACCTGTCAAAGAACATCTTCGACGGTCCGCCGTCTAGAAGAGAAAGGCCATTGGTGAGGAGGTGGCTCGACTGTTGGCGGCAGAGTTTATCTGAGAGATATACCACTCCGAGTGGCTCGCCAATGTTGTCATGGTTCCCAAGAAGGACAAGTCACTCCGCATGTGCATTGATTTCAAACACATCAATTGGGCCTGCCCGAAAGATCATTTTCCTCTCCCTCGCATCGACCAAATTGTTGACTCGACTGCGGGATGTGAGAGATTGTCTTTTCTGGACGCCTATTCCGGATACCATCAGATCCGTCTGTATGGACCCGATGAGATCAAAACAGCTTTCATCACTCCATTCGGGTGCTTTTGCTATGTCACCATGCCATTCGGCCTCAAGAATGCCGGAGCCACGTTCATGAGGATGATTCAGAAGTGTTTACTCACTCAAATCAGTCGGAACGTAGAAGCGTACATGGATGATATTGTGGTCAAATCACGAAAGGGTTCCGACCTGTTGACTGACCTCGCTGAAACATTTGCCAATCTCAGGAGGTATGATATCAAGCTCAATCTGTCAAAGTGCACATTCGAGTTCCCGTGGAAAGTTACTCGGTTTTCGCTTCCGAACGAGGAATCGATGCTAACCCGAAAAATTGGCACTATACTCGAATGAAACATACATCTGGGTGCATGATGTCCGAGCCATCGGATGCTTGGCCGCATTAAGTCGATTCATCTCTCAACTCGGTGAAAAGGCATTACCTCTTTACCGGTCGATGAAGAAGGCATACAAGTTCGAGTGGACTCGTGGTGATGTAACGCTTGTCGAGCTAAAAGCTCGCTTCCACCCAGCCGGTGCTTGCTGCTCCAAGCAGAAAGAGCCTCTGTTGCTTTATATTGTAGCCACATGACAAGTCGTCAAGATAAAGATTTACGGTCGGCGGGAAGAAGAAGGGAAAACCTTCAAAGTTCAGCGCCCAGTATATTATCTTTCTGAAGTTTTGACCCCATCGAAGGAAAGATACCCTCATTATCAGAAGCTTGTGTATGGGATCTACATGACCACGAAGAAGGTTGCTCATTATTTCTCTGATCATTCCATTATAGTCGTCCGCGACGCCCCGCTTTCAAAGATTCTGCACAACAGAGATGCAACTGGTCGAGTAGCAAAATGGGCGATTGAACTCCTTCCCCTTGATATCAAGTTTGAGGCAAAGAAAGCCATTAAGTCCCAAGCAATAGCAGATTTCCTGGCCGAGTGGATTGAACAACAGCAGCCGATTCAAGTTCACTCGGAGCATTGGACCATGTTCTTTGATGGCTCTAAGATGTTAAATGGTTCGGTCTTTGGGTAGTTTTGGTTTCCCCGGAGGAGATAAGCTCAGATATGTTCTTCAGATTCACTTTGATTCCTCCAACAATGAAGCAGAATACGAGGCACTTCTATATGGGTTGCGCATGGCCATTTCACTCGGCGTCCGTCGCCTTATGGTTTATGGTGACTCAGATTTGGTGGTCAATCAGGTGATGAAGGAGTGGGACGTTAGAAGCCCAGCCATGACTAGATACTGCAATGCAGTGAGGAAGCTTGAAAAGAAATTCGAAGGGTTAGAGCTCCATCATATACCCCGACTGAAAAATCAAGCGGCTGTTGACTTGGAAAAGATAGGTTCCAAGAGAGAAGCCATTCCTAGTGATGTGTTCTTGGAGCATATCAATACTCCATCAGTCAAAGAAGATCCTTTTACCAAGGAAGCCCCGCAGCCCAAGAGTGTCACAGATCCGACTGAGGTTGAAGTTCCAGCAGTGGTCGACCTGGTCATGGAGGCTTTAGTGATCACTCCCGATTGGACAGTACCATATATCGCGTATATCTTGAGGAAAGAGCTCCCGGAGGACGAGGAAGAGGCACGACAGATCGTCCGCCGATCCAAAGCCTTTACTGTGATCAAGGGGCAGCTGTACAGAGAGAGCGCAACTGGAGTTGGTCAGAAGTGCATAATGCCAGAAGAAGGTCGGATAATCCTAGATGACATCCACTCGGGGACCTGTGGCCATCATGCGTCCTCTCGGACCATCATAGCCAAATCATACCAAGCTGGATTTTACTCCAACATGTCAAACAAGCCTACATCAGCTCTGAAGACCATACCACTCGTCTGGCCCTTTGCAGTATGGGGATTGGATATGGTTGGGCCCTTGAGAACAGGCCAAAGTGGTTTCACACATGTGCTGGTAGCAGTCGACAAGTTCACCAAGTGGATCGAGGCTAAACCCATCAAGAACCTTGACACCGGTACTGCTGTTAGCTTCATCAGAGAATTGATATTCAGATATGGAGTCCCACACAGCATCATCACTGACAATGGGTCAAACTTCGATTCGGAGGAATTCAGGGCGTTCTGCACATCTAAGGGCACACGAGTCGACTATGCTTCAGTCGCCCATCTTCAGTCGAATGGACAAGCAGAGCGGGCCAATGGCTTGATTCTCAAAGGGTCGAAACCCCGACTGATGCGTGATCTCAAGCATGCGGCTGGAGGATGGGTCGACGAACTTCCTTCGGTGCTTTTGGGGCTAAGGACCATGCCTAACCGGTCGACTGGAAGAACTCCATTCTTCTTGGTCTACGGAGCTGAAGCGGTCTTGCCGAGTGACCTACTCCACAATGCTCCTCGGGTCGAGCTCTACACCGAAGCTGAAGCAGAACAAGCACGGCAGGACGCAGTTGACCTTTTGGAGGAAGAAAGGGAGATGGCTCTGATCCGATCGACCATTTACCAACAAGACTTGCGTCGCTTCCACGCCAAAAGCGTGAAGAGTAGAGCCTTCCAATAAGGAGATTTGGTTCTCCGAGTGGATCAGCAGAAACCACACAAGCTTGCTCCTTCTTGGGAAGGTCCCTTCATAGTCACCAAGGTTCACCATAACGGAGCGTACCGTCTTTACAACGTCGAGCACAACATCAACGAGCCCCGAGCATGGAATGCGGAGCTACTCCGCCCCTTTTACACTTAAGTATTCACTCGGATGAGTTGTAATAAAAGTACTTCTGTAGTTCATGTTTCACAAGATAATAGTGTCATAATTTCCCCAATGATTGTTGTCACTTTTATTTGTTCAATAAAATTCCCCTTCAGTGGGTGGCTTAGCTGCGAATCCGTTTCACCTAAGTTTGTAAAAAAAATCCTTGCCGAGTGGAGAGCTAGCCTCCCACTCGGGGGCTTAGCTGCGAATCCGTTTCGCCTAAGTTTCAATAAAATCCTACCGAGTGGTGAGCCAGCCTCCCACTCGGGGGCTTAGCTGTAGTCCAAGTACTCGCCTAAGTTTCAATAAAATCCTACCGAGTGGTGAGCCAGCCTCCCACTCGGGGGCTTAGCTCTAGTCCAAGTACTCGCCTAAGTTTCGATAGAATCCTACCGAGTGGTGAGCCAGCCTCCCACTCGGAGGCTTAGCTGCAGTCTAAACACTCGCCTAAGTTCAAATTCAACGTGCGCTCCGCAAGGAGGACGAGGTGCAGGTCGTCTGCTACCCTCTCCTCCGAGCTACGCCACAAGTACTGTTGGGGAACGTAGTAATTTCAAAAAATTTCCTACGCACACGCAAGATCATGGTGATGGCTTAGCAACGAGAGGGGAGAGTGTGTCCACGTACCCTCGTAGACCGAAAGCGGAAGCGTTAGAACAACGCGTTGATGTAGTCGACGCCTTCACGGCCCAACCGATCAAGCATCAAACTACGACACCTCCGAGTTCTAGCACACGTTCAGCTTGATGACGTCCCTCGAACTCCGATCCAGCCGAGTGTCGAGGGAGAGTTCCGTCAGCACAACGGCGTGGTGACGATCTTGATGTACTACCGACGCAGGGCTTCGCCTAAGCACCGCTACGATATTATTGAGGTGGATTATGGTGGAGGGGGGCACCGCACACGGCTAATAGATCCAAGGGATCAATTGTTGTTGTGCCTAGAGGTGTCCCCCTGCCCCCGTATATAAAGGAGCAAGGGGGGAGGGGGCGGCCAGCCTAGAAGGGGCGCGCCAAGGGGAGTCCTACTCCCACCGGGAGTAGGACTCCCTCCTTGCTTGTTGGAGTAGGAGAAGGGGGAAAGAGGGGGAGAGGAGGAAGAAAAAGGGGCCCGCACCCCTTGTCCAATTCGGACGAGAGGGAACCTGGATGCTCAAATTGGCTCCCACATATTCTACGAAGATCTTTATCGGTCAAACCGCATAACAACATACGTTGTTCCCTTTGTCATCAGTATGTTACTTGCCCGAGATTCGATCGTCGGTATCCAATACCTAGTTCAATCTCGTTACCGGCAAGTCTCTTTACTCGTTACGTAATGCATCATCCCGCAACTAACTCATTAGTCACATTGCTTGCAAGGCTTATAGTGATGTGCATTACCGAGAGGGCCCAGAGATGCCTCTCCGACAATTGGAGTGACAAAACCTAATCTCCAAATATGCCAACCCAACATGTACCTTCGGAGACACCTGTAATACTCCTTTATAATCACCCAGTTATGTTGTGACGTTTGGTAGCACCCAAAGTGTTCCTCCGGTAAACGGGAGTTGCATAATCTCATAGTTACAGGAACATGTATAAGTTATGAAGAAAGCAATAGCAATATACTAAACGATCAAGTGCTAGGCTAACGGAATGGGTCAAGTCAATCACATCATTCTCCTAATGATGTGATCCCGTTAATCAAATGACAACTCTTTTGTCCATGGCTAGGAAACATAACCATCTTTGATAAACGAGATAGTCAAGTAGAGGCATACTAGTGACACTATGTTTGTCTATCTATTCACACATGTATTATGTTTCCGGTTAATACAATTCTAGCATGAATAATAAACATTTATCATGAAATAAGGAAATAAATAATAACTTTATTATTTCCTCTAGGGCATATTTCCTTCAAGTACAACGTGCGCTCCGCAAGGAAGACGACATGCAGGTCGACTGCTCCCCTCTCCTCCGAGCTACGCCACAAGTACAACGTGCGCTCCGCAAGGCGGACGAGGTGCAGGTCGACTGCTACCCTTTCCTCCGAGCTACGCCACAAGTACAACGTGCGCTCCGCAAGGAGGACGAGGTGCAGGTCGACTGCTACCCTCTCCTCCGAGCTACGCCACAAGTATAATGTGCTCTCCATAAGAAAGAAAAGGTCGATTAACGCCTTATCCTCCACAGAGGCGCCGTAAAAATCCTTCTGAGTGGAGAGCAGACCTCCCACTCGGGGGCTTAGTTGCAGCCCAGTGCTCGCCTAAGTTTTGAAAATCCTACCGAGTGGAGAGCAACCTCCCACTCGGGGGCTTAGTTGCAGCCCAGTGCTCGCCTAAGTTTTGAAAATCCTACCGAGTGGAGAGCAGACCTCCCACTCGAGGGCTTAGTTGCAGCCCAGTGCTCGCCTAAGTTTTGAAAATCCTACCGAGTGGAGAGCAGACCTCCCACTCGGAGGGCAGGCCTGCAGCCCAGTGCTCGCCTAAGTTTTGAAAATCCTACCGAGTGGAGAGCAGACCTCCCACTCGGAGGCTTAGCTGCAGCCTAGTGCTCGCCTAAGTTTTGAAAATCCCACCGAGTGGAGAGCATACCTCCCACTCGGGGGCTTAGCTGCAGCCCAGTGCTCGCCTAAGTTTTGAAAATCCCACCGAGTGGAGAGCAGACCTCCCACTCGGGGCTTAGCCGCAGCCAGTGCACGCCTAAGTGTATGGGGAATAAGTCGATTGCAATAAGCACCTCGCTTAACCTCGCAAAGACACCTCAAACCAAATGCAAGCATATTTAAACGTCAATCCAAGTTCGGATAACACCTAACGGAACCGAAAGTGCTCAGGCGCTAAGCCTGTTAAGGTTTGTCGGTTACAAAAATCACTCGGCATACCGAGGCAAATTTAAGGTATCAAGCTCAGAAGTTTTTTACCACTCCTGTGGAGGGCTGGAAGGTGCAACAAACTCATCCAGGTCGATTTCATCTGCAATCCGAGTGGCGGCGGGGATGAAGGTCTCCATGAAGGACCCGAAATCGTGCTTCTTGGTGTTAGCCACCCTAAGGGCCGCCAGCTTATCCTCTCATGCATCCTTGCAATGAACTCGGGCCAGAGATAGAGCAACGTCTGCGCCACATCTGGTAGAAGACTTCTTCCACTCCTGCACTCGACTTGGGACCGTGTTCAGTCGAGTCATCAGAGACTCGAGGTCATTCTGGAGCCTCTCTCTGGGCCAGAGCGTTGTGTCAATGCGGGAAGTTGCGATTTTCAGCCTTGCGAGATAATCGACGATGGCAGGAACACGAGATTCGAGCCGGAGCACATTCATGGCAACTTCATCCTTCACAGGAGAGTTGATGGGATCCAGGTTTATTTCCAGCCGACCAGCCTCCTCTTCAAAGTTCTGGCAAAATTCTGCAAGCGCAACCACCGAGTCAAGACAATAGTCGGATGGAAAGATCACAGTTAAAATATCCGTTTGATACAAAAGATTACCTTCAAGCATGAGGAATAGCTTCTTGGCGAGCCCGCCCAGATAAGCCTCCAGATCGTTCTTCTTTCCCACCAACTCACTGGCCTTGTCACTCAGAGCAATCTTATCACTTTTCAGTCGACTGACCTCCTTGTTGGCAGCATCAAGAGCAGCTTTCAGATTGGTGTTTTCTTCTTCAAGCTTGGTGACTGAAGCCAGCTTGTCATCTGCGAGCTTGGTCTTCTCTAAAGCTGTTTTTAGCATCTTAGCCAAGTCAAGGTCCTTCCTCTTCAGTGCATCCCTCACCTTGTCTGCAAAGTTACAGAGAGATCAGACTCGGAAACGGACAAGAGGCAAAGACAGTCGTCGAGGGTCTCACCAAACATACCTTTTGCTTCCTCCTTCGCCTTCGTCAAGTTCTCCTGGGCTAGTTTCAGATCAAGCTCGAGCTGAATGTGTTTGTTCTCCAACTCAGTATAGCGAGCCGCAAGGTCGCAGGATTTCTGTGAAGAACCAATCGACGGATGTCAAAGATAATTCACTTCCAAGTGACTAAGGAAAAATCATAGCATTTCTAAGACTACGGCCGAATACGAACATTCGACCATAGTCTCGGGGACTACACCCAGTGGGTGCACTCAGCGTGCCCCCAGTAGTTCTAGCAGTTAGAGTCGACCAGTCGATCAAAAAAACGAGAGGTGTTCTTCAGACTGTAGTCGACTGCCAGCAGTCGACCACGGTCTCGGGGACTACACCCAGTGGGTGCACTCAGCGTGCCCCCACCGGTCTATGAATCCATTCGACCTAATCGGATAAAGGAAAAACTTAAGACATAAAAACTATGGTCAACTGCCAGCAGTTCACCACAGCCTTGGGGATTACACCCAGTGGGTGCACTCAGCATGCCCCCACTAACCCGGAATTTCAATCGACACACCCAGTGGGTGTAGGACAATCACTAGGAATTTCAGAAAGAAGAATTTTCAGATATCATATCCTAACAGAACAGGCGGTGACCGACTGACCTGAACATTACTCTGAAGAGCTGAACTGGTGTCATAGGCTGCCTGGCTGGCTTCTCGGATGGCCTTCACTTGCTCCATCATGACTCCCGCCTGGCGTATTGCTTCTTTTGCAGCACTGGCTTGGTCCTCCGAGACGTAGTGGGTCGAGAAAAGTGAAGGCTGTGCAGCACTCGACGACGAGGGGCGAGCACTCGTCAACGGCATCGCAAAAGATACGGTAGGCCGAGTGATGTTCTCTCCCTCCACAACCAGTGTCTCGGGTGCTGGCACGTCCTGAGTCGCCTTGCCAGCAGACGCTTTCTTGCTCCTCCTTTGCCTCAATGGTTCCTCATCGTCGTCGTCAGGAAGGTTAATAATGACGTTAAAGGAGCTGCAGAAAAGAATCAAAATTAGAGACAAGGAGCCAATCGACTGAAGACGGAACTATAAAAGTCATACCAGGTTTTGAAGTGACAGCGTCTTCCATCTCATGATCTTCAGCCCCGGCCAAGTATCGAGGTAGCAGCGCTGCAATTCCGTGAGTCAGTCGGTTGACTCATGAGTCGACCAAGAATAAATTCATATGGGACAAGAAGACTCAAGTAACACCATTACCCTGATATAGTGGGAATCACCATATTCATCTTCGGCAAGACCTTCGCCGGTTTCGACGGTGCCACTCGAGATCGCCGAGCTTTCTCGACCGGCACGGAGAAGTGGTCGAGGCGCTTAGTCGATCTTGCTGACGATCGCGACCCCCTTACCATGCTCGGTTGCAGGATCATGGAGAAGCTTCGAACGTCTTTCCGAGCGAGGAGGCGCAACTTCCTCCTCCTCCTCCTCCTCTTCCTCCTCGCTAGAGTCGTCACCCTCATCATCATCATCAGCATCCGAATCCCACTCCTCCGGGCTCTCGCCCCCACTTCCTTCCTCCTCCTCAGTCGGCGTTTGCGCTCCATTGGGCATCGAGTATAACTCAGTGGTGGCCTGACAGACAACAAAACAAAACAAAGGTCAATCGACCAATTTGTAGCGAAACAGAATGAATAAAGCAAGATTACGATTGAGGATAAGTGGTCATACCGTGTCCGGTGTGTAGGTATGGTCGAGTGGTGGGATCCTCCTAGCCCCTCGAGGGTTGTCCTTATTCCCTGTGAGTGCGGTCATCCACCGCTCCAGCGTGGCGTCGTCGACTGCTTCTGGATGAACCCGAGTGGTATCTTCGGTTCCACAGTACAGCCACATCGGGTGGCCTCGGTACTGAAGCGGTTGGATGCACCGTCTAAGGAAGACCTCCAGAAGGTCCATACACGTCACTCCGTCTCGAACGAGCTGGACTACGCGCTCCATCAACATTTTTACTTGAGCTTTTTCTTTAGGAAGCACCTTTAGAGAAGAGGGTTTGTTCACTCGGTCCATGGAGAACGGAGGCAGACCGGTCGACAGCCCCGGCATCGACTCATCTTGGTAGTAAAACCAAGTCGACTGCCACCCTCTGACCGACTCAGGAAGGGTCATGGCCGGAAAAGTGCTCTTACTCCTCATCTGAATCCCAAGACCCCCACACATCTGAATAACCTTAGTCCTATCATCGCCCAGACTCCCCTTTTTCACTGCCTGTGAGCGACAGGTGAATATGTGCTTAAAGAGACCCCAGTGTGGTCGACAACCCAGGAAGTTCTCGCACATGGACACGAAGGCAGCAAGATAGGCAATGGAATTTGGGGTGAAATGGTGGAGTTGCGCCCCAAAGAAGTTCAGAAACCCTCGGAAGAAAACACTCGGCGGCAGAGAGAACCCACGGTCTACATGAGTAGCTAGGAGAACACACTCACCCTCCTGCGGTTGTGGTTGCCACTCGTTCCTCGGAAGCCTTGCTGACCCATGGGAGATCAGACCTTCGTTGGCCAGGTCATTGAGATCCGCCTCGGTGATGGTCGAGCGGATCCAATCCCCTTGGACCCAACCTTGCGGCAGGCGGGACCTTGACGAGGATCCGCCCCGACTGGACGCTCTCCCCTTCGCCTTCCCCGTTGCCGTCGCCTTCTTCGCGCGCTCCAAGGCCGCCGTCTTCTCCTTCACCATTGTCACCGGCGAAGCACATGAGGGGGGAATGGGCGGAGGCGAGAGTAGGCACTGCGGGCGGAGGTGAAGAGGATAGAGGGGGAAATGGGGAGACACTGTTCAAAAACCCTCGCCCGACGCCTTATATAAGGACACTTTCGAGTGGCTGACAGGTAGGCCCGGGCGATCTTATCACATCCCGAAACAGTCACGCACGCGTGATACGTGGCGAAAAAGGCGGCACAGAAATCGAGGCGTCTACGCCTTATCCCATCCGAGCGCCGCGGTCCGCCTCGCTTCGCACGCTTCCCAAAATTCGGATCCCACGAAATCCGCTAACAGCAGATCAATCTGTCAGACGGTAGATTTCCTGCGATCCGTCGCTCGGAAGTTTACTAAGTTCAAAAGTTCACTCGACAGAAGAAAGGAATGGATCAAGGCGACTGAAAGAAAAGTTGCTGCCATCGTCAAAAAGATTATTGGTCCAAAATGAAACATGTTCAGAACACAAAAACAGGTCGGAAAAATTATCAACTCCTTCCTCACTCAAACCTCGAGCCATTCGGGGGCCAATGATGAAGTCATGTACCTAGGGTAGGGTCACGGACCTGTCCTAAGTACCCTTCCCAAGGGCATCCTCAGAAGAAGCTGCCTTCCAGTCGACCAAGAGAGACTTCACTCGACGGACTCGAGGGACTCGACCATGAAGACTCACTCGACCACCAGGAGATCAAGAGCCACTCTGCATCCAAACAGTCTGTAATTAAGTAGTCTTTATGGCCATGATGATAATTTATGTAAGGCGTTACCAGTAACGCCAGGCCTTAATGTACTTTAAACCCTGCATAACTGAGGGCCGGAGGGGTCTGGTAGAGACTATATAAGCCACCCCCTCCTCAGTGTAAAGGGTTCGCACCCCTGTAATCTATACACATATAATCTAGTCGACCGCCTCCGGGCTCCGAGACGTAGGGTTGTTACTTCCTCCGAGAAGGGCCTGAACTCGTAAATCCCTTGTCTGTACAACTGCTCCATAGCTGAGATCTTGCCTCTCCATACCTACCCCCATTCTACTGTTAGACTTAGAACCACGACAGTATTAATTTTCATAATGGATCTGAACATATGATCTTCCACCAAATAAACCAACTAGCATCAACTACAAGGAGTAATCAACACTACTAGCAACCCACAGGTACCAATCTGAGGCTTTGGGACAAAGATTGGATACAAGAGATGAACTATGGTTTGAGAGGAGATGGTGCTGGTGAAGATGTTGATGGAGATTGACCCCCTCCCGATGAGAGGATCGTTGGTGATGACGATGGCGATGATTTCCCCCTCCCGGAGGGGAGTTTCCCTGGCAGAACAGCTCTGCCGGAGCGCTAGATTGGTTCCGCCAAGGTTCCGCCTCGTGGCGGCGGAGTTTCTTCCCGAAAGCTTGCTTATGATTTTTCCTCGGACGAAAGACTTCATATAGCAGAAGATGGTCACCGGACGCCTGCTAGAGGGCCCACGAGGCAGGGGTCGCGCCTCCCACCCTTGTGGCCAGGGTGTGGCCCCCCTCTGGTATTTTCTCTGCTCAGTATTTTTCAGGACTTTCGGAGCTGTGCAGAATAGGTCTCATAGGATTTTTCCACAAACCATTTTATACGGAGACATACCCATAGGATTTTTATATGCAGTTCTATAGGCCCATAATGCATCATCAAGTTTCTTGGACCAATTCTTTCTAGATCTATTAATAGTCTTTTGAAAAATTAATTTAAGCTCTCTATTACTCACTTCTACTTGACCACTAGACTGTGGGTGATACGGAGATGCAATTATATGATTAACATCATACTTAGCAAGCATTTTACGAAAAGCACCATGAATAAATTGTGAACCACCATCAGTCATTAAATATCTAGGGACTCCAGACCTTGGAAAAATAACTTCTTTAAGCATCTTAATAGAGGTGTTATGATCAGCACTACTAGTTGGAATAGCTTCGACCCACGTAGTAACGTAATTAACAGCAACTAAAATATGTGTATACCCATTAGAGGAAGGAAAAAGTCCCATATAATCAAAGCCCCAAACATCAAATGGTTCAATAACGAGTGAATAATTCATAGGCATTTCTTGACGTCTACTGATATTACCAATTCTTTGACATTCATCACAAGACAAGACAAACTTACGGGCATCTTTAAAGAGAGTAGGCCAATAAAAACCGGATTGCAATACCTTATGTGCAGTTCTATCTCCAGCGTGGTGTCCTGCATAAGCTTCGGAGTGACACTTGCGTAGGATCTGTTCCTGTTCATGCTCAGGTATACAGCGTCTAATAACACCATCTACTCCTTCTTTATAAAGGTGTGGTCATCCTAGAAGTAATGTCTTAAATCATAGAAAACCTTTTTCTTTTGCTGGTATGTGAAACTAGGTGGTATAAATTTAGCAACAATGTAATTAGCATAATCAGCATACCATGGAGTAGTAGGAGAAGCATTTATGACATTTAATTGTTCATTAGGAAAGCTATCATCAATAGGCAGTGGGACATCAAGAACATTTTCTAACCTAGACAAGTTGTCCGCAATGGGGTTCTCAGCTCCCTTTCTATCAATAATATGCAAATCAAATTCTTTCAGCAAGAGAACCCATCTAATAAGTCTAGGTTTAGCATCTTTCTTTTCCATAATATATTTAATAACAGCATGATCAGTGTGAATAGTTACTTTAGAATCAACAATATAAGGTTTGAACTTATCACAAGCAAATACAACAGCTAAGAATTCTTTTTCAGTAGTAGCATAATTTCTCTGGGCACTGTCTAGAGTTTTACTAGCATATTGAATAACATTCAATTTCTTATCAACTCTTTGTCCTAGAACAACACCTATAGCATAATCACTAGCATCGCACATGATTTCAAAGGGTAAATTCCAATCAGGTGGCTGAACAATAGGTGCAAAAATCAAAGGTTTCTTAAGTATTTCAAATGTGTCTACACAATCATCATCAAAGACAAAAGGAATATCTTTTTGTAATAGATTAGTCAGAGGCCGAGAAATTTTTGAGAAGTCCTTAATGAACCTCCTATAAAAACCGGCATGACCAAGGAAGCTTCTTATACCTTTGATGTCCTTGGGACACGTCATCTTTTCAATAGCATCAAATTTAGCTTTATCAACTTCAATACCTCTTTCCGAAATTTTATGCCCCATGACAATGCCTTCATTAACCATAAAGTGGCATTTCTCCCAATTCAGGACAAGATTAGTTTCTTCACATCTCTGCAAAACTCGACCAAGGTTGCTCAAGCAATCATCAAAAGAGGATCCATAAACGGAGAAATCATCCATGAAAACCTCACAAATCTTTTCACAAAAGTCAGAGAATATAGCCATCATGCATCTTTGAAAGGTAGCAGGTGCATTACATAAACCAAAAGGCATACGTCTATAAGCAAAGGTACCGAAAGGGCAAGTAAAAGTGGTCTTTTTCTTGATCCTCAGCTGAAACCGGTATTTGAGAGAAACCAGAGTAACCATCTAGAAAGAAAAAATGTGTATGTTTGGATAATCTTTATAGCATTTTGATCAATGAAAGGCAAAGGGTAATGATCTTTTTTAGTATCTTTATTTAATTTGCGGAAACCAATCACCATCCTATAACTTGTAATAATTCTTTGCGGAATCAATTCATCTTTATCATTAGGAACGACAGTAATACCTCCCTTCTTAGGGACACAAATGGACATGACTTACCCACTGACTATCAGCAACAGGATAAATTATACCTGCCTCAAGGAGCTTTAATATTTCCTTTCTTACCACTTCCTTCATCTTAGGATTTAGTCATCGTTGGTGATCAATAACTGGTTTGGCGTCTTTCTCCAAATTTATTTTGTGTTGACATAGAGTGGGACTAATGCCTTTAAGATCATCAAGAGTATATCCAATAGCAGCACGGTGCTTCTTCAGAGTTTTCAATAATTTCTCTTCTTCATGCTCTGAAAGGTTAGCACTAATAATAACAGGATATATCTTATTTTCATCAAGATAAGCATATTTAGGAGTATCAGGTAACGGTTTCAGCTCAAACACGGGATCACCCTTAGGTGGAGGAGCATCCCCTAGGATTTCAACAGGCAAGTTGTGTTTCAGAATAGGTCCATGTTTAAAGAACACTTCATCTATTTCCCTTCTTTCATTCATAAACATATCATTTTCATGGTCAAGCAAATATTGTTTTAAAGGATCATTAGGAGGCACGACAATAGAAGAAAGACCAATAATTTCATGTTTACTAGGAAATTCCTCATCACGGGGCTGTCTTCTAAATTTAGCAAAATTAAACTCACGAGACATATCACCCAAACCAATAGTAACAACATCCTTTTCACAGTCTATCCTAGCATTAACAGTGTTCAAGAAGGGTCTACCAAATATAATGGGACAAAAGCTATCTTGTGGGGAACCAAGAACAACAAAATCAGCAGGATATTTAACTTTCCCACACAATACTTCAACATCTCTAACAATCCCAATCGGTGAAATAGTATCTCTATTGGCAAGCTTAATTGTAACATCAATTTCTTCTATTTCAGCAGGTGCGATATCATGCATAATTTCTTCGTATAATGAGGTATTGCACTAGCACTAGCACCCATATCACACAAGCCATGATAGCAATGATCTCCTATTTTAACAGAAATAACAGGCATGCCTACCACAGGTCTATGTTTATCTTTAGCACCAGGTTTAGCAATTCTAGCAGTTTCCTCACAGAAATAAATAACATGCCCATCAATATTATCAGCCAACAGATCTTTAACCATAGCAATATTAGGTTCAACTTTAAATTGCTCAGGGGGTTTGTGTGTCGTAATATTACTTTTGTTGACTACAGTTGAAGCTTTAGCATGAGCCTTTATTCTAACATGAAAAGGTGGATTCTCAATATAAGCAGCAGGAACAACAGGATCATCATAAGTGATAGTCTTTTCTTCAACTTTAATAGGTGTAACTACTTTTACTTCAATGGGAGGATTATAGTTAAACCACTTCTCCTTAGGGAGATAAACATGAGTAGCAAAGGATTCACAGATAGAAGCTACTATCTCAGAGTCAAGTCCATATTTAGTGCTAAATTCATGAAAAGCATCGGTATCCATAAAAGATTTAACACAATCAAACTTAGGTGTTATACCTGACTCTTTACCTTTGTCGAGATCCCAATCTTCAGAGTCGTGTTTAATTCTTTCCAATAAATCCCATTTGAATTCAATAATCTTCATCATAAAGGAACCAGTACAAGAAGTATCGAGCATGGAGCGATTATTAAGAGAAAGTCGAGCATAAATTTTTTAAATAATCATTTATCTTGAGAGCTCATGATTGGGGCATGAATATAACATTGACTTAAGCCTCCCCCAAGCTTGAGCGATGCTTTCTACTTCGCGAGGTCAAAAATTATATATATAATTACGATCACGCGATGAACAAGATGCATAGGATAAAACTTCTGATGAAATTCCAATTTCAATCGTTTGTAGTTCCATGATCCCATATCATCACATAGCCTATACCATGTGAATGCCTCTCCCTTCAAAGATAAAGGGAAAACCTTTTTCTTGATAACATCATCGGGCATACTTGAAAGCTTAAATAATCCACAAACTTCATCCATATAGATTAAGTATAAATTGGGATGCAATGTTCCATCTCCTGCAAAAGGATTTGCTAGCAGTTTCTCTATCATACCCGAAGGAATTTCAAAGTAAACATTTTCAGTAGGTTCAGTAGGTTGAGGAGCAACTATTTGCTCTACTGGTCAGGGTGAAGATACCCCGAACAAGCCCCTCAAAGGATTACTTTCCATAGGAACAAGTGACAGTAAATTTCAGCACACTATATAAATTTTTCCTTACCAAAATCCACCTACCAAAGGCGCTTCACTCCCCGGCAACGGCGCCATAAAAGGGTCTTGATGACCCACAGGTATAGGGGATCTATTGTAGTCCTTTCGATAAGTAAGAGTGTCGAACCCAATGAGGAGCAGAAGGAAATGATAAGCGGTTTTCAGTAAGGTATTCTCTGCAAGCACTGAAATTATCGGTAACAGATAGTTTTGTGATAAGGTAATTTGTAACGAGTAACAAGTAACAAGTGTAAATAAAGTGCAGCAAGGTGGCCCAATCCTTTTTGTAGCAAAGGACAAGCCTGGACAATTTCTTATATGAAGTAAAACGCTCCCGAGGACACATGGGAATTGTTGTCAAGCTAGTTTTCATCACGCTCATATGATTCGCGTTCGGTACTTTGATAATTTGATATGTGGGTGGACCGGTGCTTGGGTGCTGTCCTTACTTGGACAAGCATCCCACTTATGATTAACTCCTATTGCAAGCATCCACAACTACAAAAGAAGTATTAAGGTAAACCTAACCATAGCATGAAACATATGGATCCAAATCAGCCCCTTATGAAGCAACGCATAAACTAGGGATTAAGCTTCTGTCACTCTAGCAACCCATCATCTACTTGTTACTTCCCAATGCCTTCCTATAGACCCAAACAATGGTGAAGTGTCATGTAGTCAACGTTCACATGACACCACTAGAGGAAAGACAACATACATCCCATCAAAATGTTGAACGAATACCGGATTCACATGACTACTTATAGAAGACTTCTCCCATGTCCTCAGGAACAAATGTAACTACTCACAAATCATATTCATGTTCATAATCAGAGGGGTATTTGATGAAGTCATGTACCTAGGGTAGGGTCACGGACCTGTCCTAAGTACCCTTCCCAAGGGCATCCTTAGAAGAAGCTTCCTTCCAGACGACCTAGAGAGACTTCACTCGACGGACTTGAGGGACTCGACCATGAACACTCACTCGACCACCAGGAGATCAAGAGCCACTCTGCATCCAAACGGTCTATAATTAAGTAGTCTTTATGGCCATGATGATACTTTATGTAAGGCGTTACCAGTAATGCCAGGCCTTAATGTACTTTAAACCCTGCATAACTGAGGGCCGGAGGGGTCTGGTAGAGACTATATAAGCCACCCCCCTCCTCAGTGTAAAGGGTTCGCACCCCTGTAATCTATACACATATAATCCAGTCGACCGCCTCCGGGCTCCGAGACGTAGGGCTGTTACTTCCTCCAAGAAGGGCCTGAACTGGTAAATCCCTTGTCTGTACAACTTCTCCATAGCTAAGATCTTGCCTCTCCATACCTACCCCCAATTCTACTGTCAGACTTAGAACCACGATAGTTGGCGCCCACCGTGGGGCAGGTGTCTTAGCGATTTTTGGAGAAGTTGCGATTGTTCCGATTGCCTTCATCATGGTTTCTGGTAGATTTTGGTCGAGGGCCGCGATATCAGTCACGGCGCGCTCACCTTCATCGCCGACGACTCCGCTTGGCTCCAGGAGGCTCCACCCGACATCGACGCGCTCCCCGTCCGCGGTGCGACGCATTTTCGGGTGTGTGTCCATGGCGTTCTGCTGCGGCAACCGTCGACTCCGTATCGGTTGACTCCCCTGTCGTCCTCCCTCCCTGTCTCCCGTCAGCGCAAGCGCTCTGGTCAGTCGAGGCTCCAGAGGTGGGTGACGCACGCAGTGGCTCGTCAATCGGCCACCACCCAAGTCGTGGCAATCGAGACCGACGAATCTCTCTATGGCCTGTTCGATCTGTCGACTGGCTCCGTAGAAACCGCATTCGAGTGCGACAACAGTGATCCGGCGGCGGAGGTCTTGATGGTCAATGAGCCTCGTAGCCCTCCCGGCTTCCCCCGCGACGACGGGATGGACGGTGGAGGCGACCCCGCTCAGGCCCATGAGGAATATCAACCCGAGCCACTTACTTCCCTCCAAAGGGAAGAACTTCGCCGCAGGAACGTGGATGCCCTGCATACTCCCATCGAAGGAGAAACTCCCGAGGGTCGTGCCTTGGAAGAGGCTCGTTTGGCCAATTTGGCTGAACGCACTCGACTGGAGAACCTCCAGCGAGCACTCGACGAGCGCGCGCGACAACGAGTACCCGACTCCAGTCGACGTCAACTCTTTCCGCAACCGACTCAGGTATATCGAACCCCGATTCAGAATTTAGCAGCTGCAGCCCGTATAGCAGAGTCGATTCAGCCCTCTCAGTCGGAGGCTGGCAGAGGCTTGATGCAGATCAGGGATTTGATCCGGGCAGCGGGAGATCAGAATTCAGTTGTGTCACAGTCACGCAACAGGATTCACAGTCGATCCGTCGCTGCGAATACGGTTCAGTCGGCTCACAGCCCTAGATCTCCTCTGCGGTGTGAAGGACGTGAGGGTCGACGTGACCAATATGGTGACCGATTCGATCGTGATGGTAGGCGTCGAGTGCCCACTCCTTCCCCAAGGAGTGGGTCTTACGCTCATCGGCAGTTAGATGACAGGCGCCAGCTCAGTGTGGGACGAAGAGCTCCGGTCGACCCTAGGGAACCAGGCTTTGAAGCGCGATCCATCATCGTGCTAGGTCTGGTCGATCGGAACAGAGCTCATCGAGGTGGCCATGACAGAGATGCGCCCACTAGCAGCCGAGTTCATGTTTCAGGTCCGGAATGTTTCAAATAGGCTATCGAGTCATGGTGATTCCCCCAACTTCAGGTTGGCGATCGAGTAAGTAAGTTCACGGTGAGTCCAAGCCCGAAACTCTGGCTTGAAGACTACCGAGTGGCGGTACAGATTGGCGGCGGGAATGATGAGGTGGCTATGAAGCATTTACCACTCATGCTGGAAGGTTCGGCCAGGGCGTGGTTGAATCAGTTAGCTCCTAGCAGCATTTACACTTGGGATGATCTTTCCCGAGTGTTCGTCAGGACATTCGAGGGAACTTGCAAGCAACCAGCTGGATTGACAGAGCTGCAAGTCTGCGTGCAGAAGTTGAAGGAAACCTTGAGAGATTACATTCAGAGATGGATCACTTTGCATCATACCGTGGAGAACGTGTGTGATCATCAGGCAGTCTGTGCCTTCAAGGATGGTGTCAAAAACAGAGAATTAAGCTTGAAGTTTGGTCGGGCCAGAGATATGACTTTGAGTCGAATGATGGAAATCGCCACCAAGTATGCCAATGGTGAAGAAGAGGACCGACTCCGGAGCGGCAAGTATAAGCCGAGTCAGTCGGAGAAAGGAAATTCCAGTCGGAAGCAAAAGCGTAAAGCTGAGCCTGCGGCTCCTGGGGAGGCTCTGGCCATGACTCAGGGCAAGTTCAAGGGAAAACCTAAAGGATCCTGGAATCCCAAGAAGGTGAAAGATAAATAAGGAAATGACGTGATGGATATGCCGTGTCACATCCACACAAAGAAAGACGAAGAGGGTAATTTCATCTACCCGAAGCATACCACTCGCCAGTGTCGGCTCTTGATCCAGCAGTTCCAAGGTAAACAGTCCAAGGACAAGGAAAAGGAGTCGGACAAAGCCGAGGACAAGGAGGACAGTGATGGAGGATATCCTCATGTTAACTCCACTCTGATGATCTTTCCTGATGTGGAAAGCAAGAGCCGATTGAAGGTTATCAACCGTGAGGTAAATATGGTCGCACCGGCGACGCCAAGCTACCTGAGATGGTCCCAAACTCCCATTACATTCGACCAGTCCGATCACCCGACTCATATAGCCACCCCTGGGAGGCAAGCTTTGGTGGTCGACCCGGTCATTGAGGGCACTCGACTGACGAAGGTGCTAATGGATGGTGGTAGCGGGCTGAACATATTGTATGCGGAGACGCTGAAAGGAATGGGCATTCCGATGTCCAGATTAAGCGCCAGCAACATGAGTTTTCATGGAGTTATACCTGGAAAAAAGGCCGAGTCACTCGGCCAAATAGCTATGGACGTGGTGTTTGGTGACTCGAAGCATTTCCGCAAGGAGAAGCTGACATTTGAAGTCGTGGATTTTCAGAGCGCTTACCACGCTATTTTGGGGCGACCAGCTTACGCACGGTTCGTCGCTCGACCATGTTACGTGTACCTCAAACTGAAGATGCCCGGCCCCAAGGGCGTGATTACTATCACTGGCAATCGGAAGAAGGCAGAAGAGTGTTTTCAGAAAGGCTCGAAAATTGCCGATTCCCAGATAACAATGGTAGAGCTGGAGGGGTACAAGAAAAATGCAGATCCGAGTGATTTGTTGCGAGCCAAGAAGCCTGCCATAGAATCAGCATTTCAGTCGTCCGGTGAGACGAAGCCCGTTCACATTCACCCGACCGACCCCAATGCAGCTCCGACCCATATTTCCACAACACTCGACCCTAAATAGGAAGAAGCGCTCATCCAGTTCCTCCGTGAGAACTGGGACATTTTTGCATGGAAGCTTGCTGACATGCCGGGTGTTCCCAGGGGGCTGGCTGAGCATCGCCCTAGAGTTGACTCAACAGCAAAACCTGTCAAAGAACATCTTCGACGGTCCGCCGTCTAGAAGAGAAAGGCCATTGGCGAGGAGGTGGCTCGACTGTTGGCGGCAGAGTTTATCCGAGAGATATACCACTCCGAGTGGCTCGCCAATGTTGTCATGGTTCCCAAGAAGGACAAGTCACTCCGCATGTGCATTGACTTCAAACACATCAATTGGGCCTGCCCGAAAGATCATTTTCCTCTCCCTCGCATCGACCAAATTGTCGACTCGACTGCGGGATGTGAGAGATTGTCTTTTCTGGATGCCAATTCCGGATACCATCAGATCCGTCTGTGTGGACCCGATGAGATCAAAACAGCTTTCATCAGTCCATTCGGGTGCTTTTGCTATGTCACCATGCCATTCGGCCTCAAGAATGCCGGAGCCACGTTCATGAGGATGATTCAGAAGTGTTTACTCACTCAAATCTATCGGAACGTAGAAGCGTACATGGATGATATTGTGGTCAAATCACGAAAGGGTTCCGACTGTTGGTGACCTCATCAAACATTTGCCAATCTCGGGAGGTATGATATCAAGCTCAATCTGTCAAAGTGCACATTTGGAGTTCCTCGTGGAAAGTTACTCGGTTTTCTCGTTTCTGAACGAGGAATCGATGCTAACCCAGAAAAAATTGGCACTATACTCCGAATGAAACGCCCTGTGCGGGTGCATGATGTCCAGAAGTTTACTGGATGCTTGGCCGCGTTAAGTCGATTCATCTCTCGACTCGGTGAAAAGGCATTACCTCTTTACCGACTGATGAAGAAGTCAGACAAGTTCGAGTGGACTCCAGAAGCTGATGCAGCGTTTGCCGAGCTAAAAGCTCTGCTCTCCACCCAGCCGGTGCTTGCTGCTTCAATCAGCAAAGAGCCTCTGTTGCTTTATATTGCAGCCACAGGACAAGTCCTCAGTGCAGTACTTACGGTCGAGCGGGAAGAAGAAGGGAAAACCTTCAAAGTTCAGCGCCCAGTATATTATCTTTCTGAAGTTTTGACCCCATCGAAGCAAAGATACCCTCATTATTAGAAGCTTGTGTATGGGATCTACATGACCACGAAGAAGGTTGCTCATTATTTCTCTGATCATTCCATTACAGTCGTCAGCGACGCCCCGCTTTTAGAGATTCTGCACAACAGAGATGCAACTAGTCGAGTAGCAAAATGGGCGATTGAACTCCTTCCCCTTGATATCAAGTTTGAGGCAAAGAAAGCCATTAAGTCCCAAGCAATAGCAGATTTCCCGGCCGAGTGGATTGAACAATAGCAGCCGATTCAAGTTCACTCGGAGCATTGGACCATGTTCTTTGATGGCTCTAAAATATTAAATGGTTCCGGTGCTGGGGTAGTTTTGGTTTCCCCCAGAAGAGATAAGCTCAGATATGTACTTCAGATTCACTTTGATTCCTCCAACAATGAAGCAGAATACGAGGCACTTCTATATGGGTTGCGCATGGCCATTTCACTCGGCGTCCGTCGCCTTATGGTTTATGGTGACTCAGATTTGGTGGTCAATCAGGTGATGAAGGAGTGGGACCTTAGAAGCCCAGCCATGACTAGATACTGCAATGCAGTGAGGAAGCTTGAAAAGAAATTCGAAGGGTTAGAGCTCCATCATATACCCCGACTGAAAAATCAAGCGGCTGATGACTTGGCAAAGATAGGTTCCAAGAGAGAAGCCATTCCTAGTGATGTGTTCTTGGAGCATATCCATACTCCATCAGTCAAAGAAGATCCTTTTACCGAGGAAGCCCCGCATCCCAAGAGTGTCACAGATCCGACTGAGGTTGAAGTACCAGGAGTGGTCGACCTGGTCATGGAGGCTTTAGTGATCACTCCCGATTGGACAGTACCATATATCGCGTATATCTTGAGGAAAGAGCTCCCGGAGGACGAGGAAGAGGCACGACAGATCGTCCGCCGATCCAAAGCCTTCTTGTGATCAAGGGCAGTCAGACAGAGAGAGCGAATCGAGTTGGTCAGAAGTGCATAATGCCAGAAGAAGGTCGGATAATCCTAGATGACATCCACTCGGGGACCTATGGCCATCATGCGTCCTCTCGGACCATCATAGCCAAAGCATACCGAGCCGGATTTTACTGGCCAAGGGTGAATGAAATGGCAAAGGAGATAGTCGACAAGTGTGAGGGATGCCAATTTTACTCCAACATATCACACAAGCCTGCGTCAGCTCTGAAGACCATACCACTCGTCTGGCCCTTTGCAGTATGGGGATTGGATATGGTTGGGCCCTTGAGAACAGGCCGAAGCGGTTTCACACATGTGCTGGTAGCAGTCAACAAGTTCACCAAGTGGATCGAGGCTAAACCCATCAAGAACCTTGACGCCGGTACTGCTGTCAGCTTCATTAGAGAATTGATATTCAGATATGGAGTCCCACACAGCATCATCACTGACAATGGGTCAAACTTCGATTCGGAGGAATTCAGGGCATTCTGCACATCTCAGGGCACACGAGTCGACTATGCTTCAGTCGCCCATCCTCAGTCGAATGGACAAGCAAAGCGGGCCAATGGCTTGATTCTCAAAGGGTTGAAACCCCGACGGATGCGTGATCTCAAGCATGCGGCTGGAGCATGGGTCGACGAACTTCCTTCGGTGCTTTGGGGGCTAAGGACCATGCCTAACCGGTCGACTGGAAGAACTCCATTCTTCTTGGTCTACGGAGCTGAAGCGGTCTTGCCGAGTGAGCTGCTCCACAATGCTCCTTGGGTCGAGCTCTACACCGAAGCTGAAGCAGAACAAGCATGGCAGGACACAGTCGACCTTTTGGAGGAAGAAAGGGAGATGGCTCTGATCCGATCGACCATTTACCAACAAGACTTGCGTCGCTTCCACGCCAAAAACGTGAAGAGTAGAGCCTTCCAGGAAGGAGATTTGGTTCTCCGAGTGGATCAGCAGAAACCACACAAGCTTGCTCCTTCTTGGGAAGGTCCCTTCATAGTCACCAAGGTTCTCCATAACGGAGGGTACCGTCTTTACAACGTCGAGCACAACATCGACGAGCCCCGAGCTTGGAATGCGGAGCTACTCCGCCCCTTTTACACTTAAGTATTCACTCGGATGAGTTGTAATAAAAGTACTTCTGTAGTTCATGTTTCACAGGATAATAGTGTCATAATTTCCCTAATGATTGTTGTCACTTTTATTTGTTCAATAAAATTCCCCTTCAGTGGGTGGCTTAGCTGCGAATCCGTTTCGCCTAAGTTTGTAAAAAAAAATCCTTGTCGAGTGGAGAGCCAGACTCCCACTCGGGGGCTTAGCTGCGAATCCGTTTCGCCTAAGTTTCAATAAAATCCTACCGAGTGGTGAGCCAGCCTCCCACTCGGGGGCTTAGCTGCAGTCCAAGTACTCGCCTAAGTTTCAATAAAATCCTACCGAGTGGTGAGCCAGCCTCCCACTCGGGGGCTTAGCTGCAGTCCAAGTACTCGCCTAAGTTTCGATAAAATCCTACCGAGTGGTGAGCCAGCCTCCCACTCGGAGACTTAGCTGCAGTCTAAACACTCGCCTAAGTTCAAATTCAACGTGCGCTCCGCAAGGAGGATGAGGTGCAGGTCGACTGCTACCCTCTCCTCCGAGCTACGCCATAAGTACAACGTGGGCTCCGCAAGGAAGACGACTTGCAGGTCGACTGCTCCCCTCTCCTCCGAGCTACGCCACAAGTACAACGTGCGCTCCGCAAGGCGGACGAGGTGCAGGTCGACTGCTACCCTCTCCTCCGAGCTACGCCACAAGTACAACGTGCGCTCCGCAAGGAGGACGAGGTGCAGGTCGACTGCTACCCTCTCCTCCGAGCTACGCCACAAGTATAATGTGCTCTCCATAAGAAAGACAAGGTCGATTAACGCCTTATCCTTCACAGAGGTGCCGTAAAAATCCTACCGAGTGGAGAGTAGACCTCCCACTCGGGGGCTTAGTTGCAGCGCAGTGCTCGCCTAAGTTTAGAAAATCCTACCGAGTGGAGAGCAGACCTCCCACTCGGGGGCTTAGTTGCAGCCTAGTGCTCGCCTAAGTTTTGAAAATCCTACCGAGTGGAGAGCAGACCTCCCACTCGGAGGCTTAGCTGCAGCCCAGTGCTCGCCTAAGTTTTGAAAATCCTACCGAGTGGAGAGCAGACCTCCCACTCGGAGGCTTAGCTGCAGCCTAGTGCTCGCCTAAGTTTTGAAAATCCCATCGAGTGGAGAGCAGACCTCCCACTCGGGGGCTTAGCTGCAGCCCAGTGCTCGCCTAAGTTTTGAAAATCCCACCGAGTGGAGAGCAGACCTGCCACTCGGGGGCTTCGCTATAGCCTAGCGCCTGCCTAAGTGTATGGGGAACAAGTCGATTGCAATAAGCACCTCGCTTTAACCTGCAAAAGACACCTCAAACCAAATGCAAGCATATTTAAACGTCGAATCCAAGTTCAGATAACACCTAATGGAACCAAAAGTGCTCACGCGCTAAGCCTATTAAGGTTTGTCGGTTACAAAAATCACTCGGCATACCGAGGCAAATTTAAGGTATCAAGCTCAGAAGTTTTTTACCCCTCCTATGGAGGGCTGGAAGGTGCAACAAACTCATCCAGGTCGATTCCATCTGCAATCCGAGTGGCGGCGGCGATGAAGGTCTCCATGAAGGACCGGAAATCGTGCTTCTTGGTGTTAGCCACCCTAAGGGCCGCCAGCTTGTCCTCTCGTGCATCCTTGCAATGAACTCGGGCCAGAGATAGAGCAACGTCTGCGCCACATCTGGCAGAAGACTTCTTCCACTCCTGCACTCGACTTGGGACCGCGTTCAGTCGAGTCATCAGAGACTCGAGGCCATTCTGGAGCGTCTCTCTGGGCCAGAGCGTTGTGTCGATGCGGGAAGTTGCGATTTTCAGCCTTGCGAGATAATCGACGACGGCAGCAACACGAGATTCGAGCCGGAGCACATTCATGGCAACTTCATCCTTCACCGGAGAGTTGATGGGATCCAGGTTTATTTCCTGCCGACCAGTCTCCTCTTCAAAGTTCTGGCAAAATTCTGCAAGCGCAACCACCGAGTCAAGACAACAGTCGGACGGAAAGATCATAGTTAAAATATCCGTTTGATACAAAAGATTACCTTCAAGCATGAGGAATAGCTTCTTGGCGAGCCCGCCCAGATAATCCTTCAGATCGTTCTTCTTTCCCACCAACTCACAGGCCTTGTCACTCAGAGAAATCTTATCACTTTTCAGTCGACTGACCTCCTTGTTGGCAGCATCAAGAGCAGCTTTCAGATTGGTGTTTTCTTCTTCAAGCTTGGTGACTGAAGCCAGCTTCTCATCTGCAAGCTTGGTCTTCTCTAAAGCTGTTTTCTGCATCTCAGCCAAGTCAAGGTCCTTCCTCTTCAGGGCATCCCTCACCTTGTCTGCAAAGTTACAGAGAGATCAGACTCGGAAACGGACGAGAGGCAAAGACAGTCGTCGAGGGTCTCACCAAACATACCTTTTGCTTCCTCCTTCGTCTTCGTCAAGTTCTCCTGGGCCAGTTTCAGATCAAGCTCGAGCTGAATGTGTTTGTTCTCCAACTCAGTATAGCGAGCCGCAAGGTCGCAGGATTTATGCGAAGAACCAATCGACGGATGTCAAAGATAATTCACTTCCAAGTGACTAAGGAAAAATCATAGCGTTTCTAAGACTACGGCCGAATACAAACATTCGACCATAGTCTCGGGGACTACACCCAGTGGGTGCACTCAGCGTGCCCCCACTAGTTCTAGCAGTTAGAGTCGACCAGTCGACCAAAAAAAAACGGAGGTGTTCTTGATTGTAGTCGATCGCCAGCGATCGACCATAGTCTCGGGACTACACCGGTGGGTGCACTCAGCGTGCCCCCACCGGTCTATGAATCCATTCGACCTAATCGAATAAAGGAAAAACTTAAGACATAAAGACTATGGTCGATCGCCGCCAGATCCACCACAGCCTTGGGATTACACCCGGTGGGTGCACTCAGCGTGCCCCCACTAACCCGAATTTCAATCGACACACCCACCGGGTGTAGGACAATCACTAGGAATTTCAGAAAGAAGAATTTTCAGATATCATATCCTAATGTAAGCAGCGGTGACCGATCGACCTGAACATTACTCAAGAGCTGAGCTGGCGCCATAGGCTGCCTGGCTAGATTCTCGGATGGCCTTCACTTGCTCCATCATGACTCCCACTGGCGATTGCTTCTTTTGCAAAGATCGGCTTGGTCCTCCGGGACGTAGTGGGTCGAGAAAAGTGAAGGCTGTGCAGCACTCGATGACGAGGGGCGAGCACTCGTCAACGGCACTGCAAAAGATACGGTAGGCCGAGTGATGTTCTCTCCCTCTGCGACTAGTGTCTCGGGTGCTGGCTCGTCCCGAGTCGCCTTGCCAGCAGACGCTTTCTTGCTCCTCCTTTGCCTCAATGGTTCCTCATCGTCGTTGTCAGGAAGGTTAATAACGACGTTAGACGGAGCTGCAGAAAAGAATCAAAATTAGAGACAAGGAGCCAATCGACTGAAGACGGAACTATAAAAGTCATACCAGGTTTTGAAGTGACAACGTCTTCCATCTCATGATCTTCAGCCCTGGCCGAAGTATCAGAGGTAGCAGCGCTGCAATTCCAAGAGTCAGTCGGTTGACTCATGAGTCGACCAAGAATAAATTCATATGGGACAAGAAGACTCAAGTAACACCATTACCCTGATATAGTGGGAATCACCATCTTCATCTGCGGCAAGACCTTCGCCGGTTTCGACGGCACCACTTGAGATTGCTTCGGAGCTTTCTCAGTCAGCACCGGAGAAGTGGTCTGAGGGCGCTTAGTCGACTGCGCGACAGTCACGACCCCCTTACAACACTCGGTTGCAGGATCAGGGACAAGCTTCGAACGTCTTTCCGAGCGAGGAGGCGCAACTTCCTCCTCCTCCTCCTCCTCCTCCTCTTCCTCCTCGCCAGAGTCGTCACCCTCATCATCATCATCAGCATCCGAATCCCACTCCTCCGGGCTCTCGCCCCCACTTCCTTCCTCCTCCTCAGTCGGCGTTTGCGCTCCATTGGGCATCGAGTATAACTCAGTGGTGGCCTGAGAGACAACAAAACAAAACAAAGGTCAATCGACCAATTTGTAGCGAAACAGAATGAATAAAGCAAGATTACGATTGAGGATAAGTGGTCAAACCGTGTCCGGTGTGTAGGTATGGTCGAGTGGTGGGACCCTCCTAGCCCCTCGAGGGTTTTCCTTATTCCATGTGAGTGCGGTCATCCACCGCTCCAGCTGGTGGTGTCGACTGCTTCTGGATGAACCTGAGTGGTATCTTCGGTTCCACAGTACAGCCACATCGGGTGGCCTCGGTACTGAAGCGGTTGGATGCGCCGTCTAAGGAAGACCTCCAGAAGGTCCATACCCGTCACTCCGTCTCGAACGAGCTGGACTACGCGCTCCATCAACATTTTTACTTGAGCTTTTTCTTCAGGAAGCACCTTTAGAGAAGAGGGTTTGTTCACGGTCCATGGAGAACGGAGGGATACCGGTCGACTGCCCCGGCGTCGACTCGTCTTGGCAGTAAAACCAAGTCGACTGCCACCCTCTGACCGACTCAGGAAGGGTCACGGCCGGAAAAGTGCTCTTACTCCTCATCTGAATCCCAAGACCCCCGCACATCTGAATAACCTTAGTCCTATCATCGTCCGGACTCGCCTTTTTCACCGTCTGTGAGCGACAGGTGAATATGTGCTTAAAGAGACCCCAGTGTGGTCGACAACCCAGGAAGTTCTCGCACATGGACACGAAGGCAACAAGATAGGCAATGGAATTTGGGGTGAAATGTTGGAGTTGCGCCCCAAAGAAGTTCAGAAACATTCGGAAGAAAACACTCGGCGGCAGAGAGAACCCACGGTCTACATGAGTAGCTAGGAGAACACACTCACCCTCCTGCGGTTGTGGTTGCCACTCATTTCCCGGAAGCCTTGCTGACCCATGGGAGATCAGACCTTCGTTGGCCAGGTCATTGAGATCCGCCTCGGTGATGGTCGAGCGGATCCAATCCCCTTGGACCCAACCTTGCGGCAGGCGGGACCTTGAGAGGATCCGCCCCGACTGGACGCTCTCCCCTTCGCCTTCCCCGTCGCCATCGCCTTCTTCGCCCGCTCCAAGGCCGCCGTCTTCTCCTTCACCATTGTCGCCGGCGAAGCACACGAGGGGGGAATGGGCGGAGGCGAGAGCAGGCACTGCGGGCGGAGGTGAAGAGGATAGAGGGGGAAATAGGGAGACACTGTTCAAAAACCCTCGCCCGGCACCTTATATAAGGACGCTTCCCAGTGGCTGACAGGTAGGCCCGGGCGATCTTATCACATCCCGAAACAGCCGCGCACGCGTGATACGTGGCGAAAAAGGTGGCGCGGAAATCGAGGCGTCTACGCCTTATCCCATCCGAGCGCCGCGGTCTGCCCCGCTTCGCGCGCTTCCCAAAATTCGGATCCCACGAAATCCGCTAACAGCAGATCAATCTGTCAGATGGTAGATTTCCTGCTATCCGTCGCTCGGAAGTTTACTAAGTTCAAAAGTTCACTCGATGAAGAAAGGAATGGATCAAGGCGATCGAAAGAAAAGTTGTCGCTATCGTCAAAAAGATTATTGGTCCAAAATGAAACATGTTCAGAACACAAAAACAGGTCGGAAAAATTATCAACTCCTTCCTCACTCAAACCTCGATCCATTCGGGGGCTAATGATGAAGTCATGTACCTAGGGTAGGGTCACGGACCTGTCCTAAGTACCCTTCCCAAGGGCATCTCAGAAGAAGCTGCCTTCCAGTCGACCAAGAGAGACTTCACTCGACGGACTCGAGGGACTCGACCATGAAGACTCACTCGACCACCAGGAGATCAAGAGCCACTCTGCATCCAAACGGTCTGTAATTAAGTAGTCTTTATGGCCATGATGATACTTTATGTAAGGCGTTACCAGTAACGCCAGGCCTTAATGTACTTTAAACCTCAGATAATCGAGGGCGGAGGGTGCGGTAGAGACTATATAAGCCACCCCCCTCCTCAGTGTAAAGGGTTCGCACCCCTGTAATCTATACACATATAATCCAGTCGACCGCCTCCGGGCTCCGAGACGTATGGCTATTACTTCCTCCGAGAAGGGCCTGAACTCGTAAATCCCTTGTCTGTACAACTGCTCCATAGCTGAGATCTTGCCTCTCCATACCTACCCCCCATTCTACTGTCAGACTTAGAATCACGACAGTATTAATTATCATAATGGATCTGAACATATGATCTTCCACCAAATAAACCAACTAGCATCAACTACAAGGAGTAATCAACACTACTAGCAACCCACAGGTACCAATCTGAGGCTTTGGGACAAAGATTGGATACAAGAGATGAACTATGGTTTGAGAGGAGATGGTGCTGGTGAAGATGTTGATGGAGATTGACCCCCTCCCGATGAGAGGATCGTTGGTGATGACGATGGCGATGATTTCCCCCTCCCGGAGGGAAGTTTCCCCGGCAGAACAGCTCTGCCGGAGCGCTAGATTGGTTCCGCCCAGGTTCCGCCTCGTGGCGGCGGAGTTTCTTCCCGAAAGGTTGCTTATGATTTTTCCTTGGACGAAAGACTTCATATAGCAGAAGATGGTGACCGGAGGCCTGCTAGGGGGCCCACGAGGCAGGGGTCGCGCCCAGGGGGGTAGGGCGCGCCTCCCACCCTCATGGTCAGGGTGTGGCCCCCCTCTGGTATTTTCTCCGCTCAGTATTTTTTATTAATTCTAAAAATGACACCCGTGACGTTTCAGGACTTTCGGAGCTGTGCAGAATAGGTCTCTAATATTTGCTGCTTTTCCAGCCCAGAATTCCAGCTGCCGGCATTCTCCCTCTTCATGTAAACCTTGTAAAATAAGAGAGAATAGGCATAAGTATTGTGACATAATGTGTAATAACAACCCATAATACAATAAATATCGATATAAAAGCATGATGCAAAATGGACGTATCAATGCCCAATTCTATTATTATTGAATTTGCGTGGTAGAATGGTCATGTTTGTCGTATATTAGTATTGACTACTCCCATCGTTCCTAAATATAAGACTTTTCAGAGATTCCAATATAAACTACTTACATAGCAAAATTAGTGAATCTACACTTAAATATAAACTACATACAGACTTTGCCGTCAGTATTTTTTTCGCAGACGGCAAAGAGGAAGCACATCACGTAGATCGATCACATGGATCGATGACTTGGCAACATCTTATACGCACATCCGCACCCACCAGTCCGTCCACACCCCACCCACCCACGATGCACGCACTCCCAGGGCAGCACCCACGCGCCCCACGTCCTGTCTCCCTTATCCCCACCCCCACCGCACGTCTATCTCTCCCTCTCGTTTCTCTCCCACTCTGTCCAAATCGAGCTCGCCCCCCGGTCATGGCCTCGCCCCCAACCACTTCGTGGCCACCTCCCCATCGCCATCGTAGGCCCGCTGGCGGCCGCAGCCACCTCCCCCGTCGCCACCGTAGGCCCCGCCGGCGCCCGCCACCACCTTGCTAGCCGCCATGTCGCTGGCCGGCCCCGCCACGCTGGCCATCATCTCGCCTCTGGCCGGCCTGGTCACTCCCCGACGGCCTCAGCGCTTCGACGCTGTCGCCCCTCGGCGATCTCGCGCCCGTCGCTTCGGCGGCCCCGCCCGTCACTCCCGCGCAGCCTCCGCAGCCTACACCTGCACGGCCCGGCCTCGAGGTCGCGTGCTATGCCTCCCGAGCTCCACCGCGACAGCAGCCGGGGACTCCGCCTCACGAGCACCGCCCATCCCCGACCTCCCTTGCGTGCCTCCCGAGCGCGGCTGGGACGGAGCCGCGTGGCTGAGCGGCTCCAGACGGCGGCGCGATGAGCAGGACCGGAGGCAGAGCGACGAGCAGACCTGGAGGCGAGTGGCGCATGCAGGCGCGGGCCGAAGTTTGGGCGAAAGCGAGCCATCGCAAATAAGAAGAAGGACCCAATTGCTTTTCCATTTTATGTTTTAGGGTCCTTTGTGTAAATTTGAAGGACTATTCTGTAACTTTAGTTCTCTGGCGGTCCTGTTTACATTTTGTACTCACTAATGTTGAATGAAAGGCACTAGGTATGGACAGGCCAGAAATTTTAGATATGGCACTGCACTTGCATGCGTTGACCACATCGTTCAGGGGAGCAAGGCCGCTGTGTTTTTTTAATTTGACCCCATTCTTTGCCGTGTGTGATATGCGAGGCTGAAGGCAAAGACGCGAATAGCTGATGCCAAAGATGTAGTTTAGCTGACGGCAAAACTACTAATCGTTGCCGTATGTGACTTATAAGGCAGACGGCGAAGAAGTTTTGGCTGACGGCAAATTCTTTGCCGTCTGTCAGATAAAAAGCTGACGGCAATGAATTCTTTGCCGACTTATCTTTGCCGTCTGACTTTGCCGTCTGCTTCCTGACGGCAAAATCTTTGCCGTCTGGATTTAGGTCTTTACCGTCTGTGGATCACAGACGGCAAATTTCCTGTTTCCTGTAGTGTATATATAATATACACACATTTGTATGTAGTTCATTTTAAAATATTGTTAATTAAAAGGTCATATATTTAGAAACGGAGGGAGTAGATTGCACTCCACCGAGCAGCCTAGCTGTGCACTGAAAACAGTCGCATGCTGAGCTCCTCCAACTGTGCAAAAAAGCCCTTCAGGATTTGATATTTACGCATAAGTCCAGAAGTTCCGCCATGGCCGTTGGATCTCAAACCCAAGTAGGAGCCTATCCTACTGTAAAAAAAAAAAGATATGCATGCATGCAATACCGGTCTGAGCTAAAACTTGAAATGAGTCTAGATACAAGTAGTTTTCGTGCTGGTGACATGCCTAGCAGAGTAGAAAGTTGTGTCCGCCTAGCACTACTATTAATTTTGCGTGGTAGAATGGTCATGTTTGTCATATAATACACGTATTGAGCAGGTTGCTTTCCACCTAGCAGCCTGGGCGTGCACTGAAAGTATCCTCCCAACCACCACAAATACGACTTGCATCCCTTTCTTTTCTTTATTGAAACAACTAATAAAGGTAGGTCAACAAACGACACATGCAATGAAACCGACTTCCTTCTACTCCTAGTCCACAAAAGAGTAGCACACATTCATGATAGTCTAAGCTAAAACTTGGACCAAACCTTAGATCCGCATACTTTCCTCGCTCGTGATCTGACTGCTAGAGTAGAAAATTATGCCCAGTTATAGCGGCCCATAAATGTGACCTAATGGCCAAAGTGTTTCGTTATTTAGACAATTCAAGGATAGCTATTCTTTCAAAGGTCTTAACCGACCTTGTACCTTCGACATATTGGTTTAGAGGACCAACCGATCAGGTTGTCATCTCCTCTTGGCAGGATTACATTCACGTGCTACCGTGACCTTGTAATTTCCAACCTTAATTGGTTGTTTACTTGTTTTTTTCAAATACCACAGATGTTTGGATCTAGGATATGGTTACTGAAGGGACGAATGGTTATGAAGACCATGCCTTACTATAGCGCTTTAGCATCAACAGTCACTTGCATGGTTACACCCAGAGAGTTTTGGGAACCATCTATCGTGAAGTTGTCTCAAATGATAGTAGTTGATGGATGATAGACAACAATACTATATTTTCGTATTTCTGTACGAGAAAACATTAGCTCAATAATATCATGAATTTCTTTAAATGTCCCTTTTCTACTAGAGAACGTAGTCAATTAGACACCTTTTGGCTAATTAATGTTTGTACTTATACCATGTCGTGGGATGAATATTTAGACTAGTAGCATGCTAGAGGTTGTTTACAATATCATGAAAAGTATCTGTTAGCAGTAGCATGGATTTGACTAAATGCCCCCTTCTCTATGAGGGAATGTAGTCATTTGGACATCTTTGGATTAGTACTATGTCACAGGCTAAATATTTAGACTAGTAGGATATTACAGGCTATTAGGTCAATACTCCTTGTATCTGGAGTTGATGCAAAGTTGAGAAGATACTTCTGCGCTTAATTTCTCTAAGATCATTTGAGTGAAATGGGGTAGCCTCATTCGTTATGCTCGCTAAACAAAGCTCAAACGATGTGTAGTCTTGTTATACACATACCAACTGTAAAGTATTCTTCTTGAAGTGGAATAGAGAAGTGTTAGAAGTTTCATTTTCTAAAGTTTATTTTGAGATGGAATTTCCAAATAGATAAGATGATAGTGGCTAAAGTTGATCCAATGTCTATTCGCTTGTATCGGGAAAATGCATTTTTGAAGATTCTAGATCATGATAAGAACACACACAAAATATGAACTTCGACAATTATTTGTACATTTATTCTTCACGTTGGGTAGGTTGAAGAGAACAAGCCACATAAGAGTTTTGAAAGACAAAAAACATATCAAATGATTTTGTGAGAATACCCATTGAGGATGCAAATTCGTAGTTATTTAGTTAAATTATATTTCTTTGTGGTTAAATTATCATCTTATTTATGTCTATTTAGGCATGATTTGTTATTGTATAGTATACGACACAAAACCTAACGATACATGCCAAAACCTTTCTTAAATTTCGTCATCAAGAGTCACTTCTGTGACATTTTTTTCTTGATAGCCAAGGATGACACCTAATCATCCTAGACCCTAAGTATCGTCAACTTGAGTCTACTTGGATCAAAGTTAGATTATATGGAGGCATGCCTACGATGCTTTTGGGAAATTTTGTGACGAACCAACAACCATCATGCACACCAAGAGGGTCATGTATATATCATTCGTAGCACCTCCGAGCAAACGAGTTTAGTCATAAAACTTTCTGAGCATGTTTATGTCCATATAACGTCGAATGTAAATTAAAGCACCACTTACGGTCTCGCCACATGACTCATCACACTCAGTCGGTTGGTCCGAACACGTGGAATGAAAGCGACGCAGACTAGCTACTTCAGTTCCTCGAGCACATATTATTATATACAGGAGATGATGACATCAGTATAGAGTAAAACTTGGACTTGATTTCTTGTCTTAGTAACAGGCAGCTTGGTTAGACATGTAGACTAGAGTAGTAGTAATGAGCAAGCTAAGTCGTTCATGTGATGTCATTGGGTTTTGGTCTCACCACATAAAAGTTAGGCAGAAATGGTTGGCGCACACTAAGCCATGTTGCCAGCCTGAGCTGAAACTTGAGTCCACAATGGCGCAGCCTCTTCGTGGTCATGTGCATAATTATAGATCAGAGAATATTGACCATTCATGCACAGACTAGACTAAAATGTGAATATTTGCCAATAATGCACTGCCTAGACTAAAATGAGAATATTTGCCAATAATGCACTGACTAAAATGAGAAGACAACAATGAGAATATGTCTACTCTTAGGCCACGGGCAGTAAAACCTACTTCTGTCTAGTCTTAGTCCATAGAAGAAAAGACTAAGAGTAGCCTGCAATCATGTGATGAGTCTAACCTTAAACTTGAAATGAACCTTAGGTACATGAGTTCCATGCTCATGACGTACCTAGTAGGGTAGAAAATTGTGCCCAGTTTGGAATATCATTAAAATTTGCATGGTAAAAACTACACGGCCATAGACTAGATTGCTTTCCACATAGCAGCCCAACTGTGCACTGAAAGCATCCTCCCACTCACCACAAACAAGACTTGCATGCCTCTCTTTTATTTATTTATTTATTTATTTATTTATATATATATTTAAGCAAGATAAGTGTTCAAACGCCACATGCAATGAAACGGACTTATGTCTACTCTTAGTCCATCAAAGAGTAGCTCGGATGTATGTAAGTCCAAGCTAAAACTGGAAACGTATCTTAGATACACATATTTTCCTTGCTCGTGCCGTGCCTAGCGGAGTAGAAAATTATGCCATGTTATAGAATTCCATGCATGGGTCAATCATGAGTGCAACCTATTGGAGAATCTCGTGTACTATGTAATGGTGACAAATATATCTTTTTTACACTCAGACCACGATCATGAAAGAGAGGGATGTGTGTGCAGACTTCCTAGACCATGTGGGCTGCTAATGAGAAAATTAAGCTGACTACTCCTGTGTTGGACCCACGTCAAACTTTTATTTAGCAATCAAGTTCACTTATGTTAACCAACTAAACAAAATATAATAACAGATCTTATACTATATGAACATCAATGAACACAAGCATGGGACAATATAACGTTTTGGTGACATTACATGGAAATCCGCAGTGGCACGCATTTGCAGGGGTACGCACCTGCCAATTGGGCCTGGCCACAGGATTGCTTCACGATTCACAAACACGTCTGTTTTCTTGCATGATTGTAAGTTTTAGTTTTTGACATTTAGTGAATTGGTTGTTCATTTATATTAAGTTTCAGTAGTTGAAACTTCATCAAGTCTTCAAAACTTCTCGAAACATACTCAAAAGTGGTCTTATTTCAAAGCTCTTGGCACAATGAATACAAATATGGAAATGAAACTTAAATTGGACTTGCAGTTCAAAAGATATAATGGATTGAAATGACAAAGTCAAAAGAAAAATGGGGTTGATTTCCCTCACCGGCGTGCCATAAATCTCCTCCCGACATTACATCAAGTTTTATCGAGTAGTTATCTCTGTTTTCACTTTTGCACATTGAATTTTTTCCATGCTTAGAACCAATAATGGGCAACCTATGTACAAGCTAGAGTAACCTCTTATGTGTCAAAAAGCCGCTTGAGCTGCCGTCCTAACGAGTGAGAACTTGTAATCACAATGGCAGGGACAATCTCCTTGCAAAGCCGGGTACCAAACTGTGACGACGATGTTGTGAACGTACAAAAAATGTTGCATACGGAGTTTCATTTTGCAAGGATCAAACATTCTAGATTTCAAATTTAAGTGACATCAAACGGTGGGGGAGACGGTATGGGCACTGTGTCACAATCAAAATAAGGTTGGTGATAGCTTAGCTAAATTTGCTAGACTTGAGGGCAGAACGATGCCCTGGGTTGATTCTGGCCCGGTAGATTCCGTAGAGCTAGCCAATTGCAATGAATTTACCCGCAATTTCTTGAGTGACATCAAATGGTGAGGGAGACCTTTGATGCTAATGTGGTCCTTTTGTTTTTGATTGTAGGATAGTAGGATAGTAGGCAATGAGTATGTATCTTTGAAGCACGGGTGCATTGGGGGACCTTACTTTAAGTAGTTTAAAAATCACATTTAAAGTTTTAAAATATTCCAAAAAGAATTCTACATGATCATATGGATGTATATTACACATGTGTAAAGTTTGATGATGAAATAAGTGAATGTGTGAGGTATATAAAAATGACAAAATGGTGATTTCTAAATAGTGAATAATACATGGACAGTTCATATTTCCAAAGTTATGGGCTTGTCATTTTTGTGTGCTCACATGGTTACTTATGTCATCATGAGAATTTGCATGTGTGTAATATACATCCATAAGAAAATGGCATTTTGACACTATTCAAAATAATAGGGCTAACTAAAACTAGCCCAGCAAAGTGACTTTTTGTACACTAGAGTAGTAATCGGAAACGGTGCAGCCTTTTCGTGGTCACATGCATAATTAATATATCAGAGTATTTTGACTAATGATGCTCTGACTAGACTAAAATGATGATATTGGCCAATAATGCGCCGAGTAAATGTGAACCAATAGGGAGAATATGTCTATTCTTAGTCCACAACAGAGTATAGCATACACACATGTCAGTCTAAGCTTAAACTTGAAACCAATCTTAGGTACTCCCTCTGTCTTGATGCATTAGGCATCTAACGAAAATCAAATAATCCCAAAATGCTAAGAGGGTGCTTCGATACGTTTTAGTCCCATGACTAAAAGTAGTGGGACTAAAATTTGCTAGCCTCATCCATGCTCTTGGATCCAAATACTAAAGAGACTAAAATAAAGTTAATGAGCATTTATTATCCTCCAAACCCTCCAATCCAGAACTCGCGTGTGTTAAAGGAGAGGAGTTAAATGAGGAGAGAGAGGACTAATCCATATTTTAGTAGGGGTACCCCTGACTAAAAAAAATTAGTCTCAAGACTAGTTTTAGCCCCTCTTTAGTCAGGGGCCCTTGGAAGTTTAGCCTCTTAAAGAGACTATTTTTAGTCAGACTAAAATAAGTCCCTTGGATCCAAGCACCCTCTAAAGCGCAAAACAGTAGTACTAGTTGCATGCATATTAATTAGACTCCATCCATTAATTGGAGGACCAATGCATGCAATTTCCGCGACACGCTATTGTGATTTGAATGAGCCCCCTAACTAAAAGCACATTTTTAGTTGAGAAAGGAATCATGTGATTGGCTTTCTCTACGATTCATAACGAGACTCTACTCAGTTTCCTATCCCTTCCTTGCATGCCCGTGACATATTAATGATCCCAATAAATGAAAGGAAAATCTGATTTACAAAGAAAGGCCTTAAATTTTATCTTGGTACCTGTAATATAAGTTTGTAGCCTTGTATATAAAAATGGAGGGAGTATTAAGAAAGATAAGTATACAAATGCCACATGCAATGAAACTGACTTGTGTCTACTCTTAGTCCATCAAAGAGTAGCTCTCATGCATATAAGTCTAAGCTAAGACTGGAAAAATATCTTAGATACACGTAGTTTCCTCGCTCGTGCCGTGCCTAGCGGAGTAGAAAATTATGCCATGATATAGAAATCCATGCATGGGTCAATCACGAGTGCGACCTATTGAGAATCTATATTTTCATAAGTTCAATTACTTGTCTTGATTTATTCAGATAGGGATGTATCTAGCACTAAAATGAGTCTAGATACATCTGTATCTAGACAAATCCAAGACAAGTAATTCGGAACGGAGGGAGTATTATGTAACGGTGACAAATTAAGCTTTGTTACACTCAGACCACAATCATGAAAGAGATGGATGTGGCTGCAGACTTCCTAGACCACGTTGGCTGCTAATGAGAAATTTAAGCTGACTACTCCTGCGTTGGGCCCACGTCAAACTTTTATCTAACAATCAACTTCACTTTTATTAACCAAGTATAAACACATGCTAGAACGACCGGAAACTCCAGATTTCAGATTTACTCCCTCCGTTCCTAAATACTTGTCTTTCTAGATATTTCAACAAGTGACTACATACGAGACAAAATGAGTGAATCTACACTTAAAATAAGTCTACATACATCCGTATGTTGTGTCCATTTGAAATGCCTAGAAAGACAAATATTTCGAAACGGAGGGAGTATATAAGTGTGCGAGGAGGAAATGAGGGCGTCTAGGCAATCTGCCACATCGGACATGGCCCACCTAGACCATTTTATCTTTTCCCTTTTTTTTTCTTTCTCCTTTTCTCTTCATCCCATTAAAAAAATGCATGTGTCCGTATAATTTACCACGGGGACACGGCTACATGCACATCCATACGAGGGTTCGAAATGGACACTGCTATCCATACATATTCATGGAAAATGAGGGGCTAAATTAGCCCAGGCCGGTTGGATTGGCCTCTTGCCTTACATGACGAATTTTTTTGTGAGGATCTGTTTCTGCCTCCACCCGACCAACGGATAGCACAACCCTATAGGCTATAGGATAACTAAAGATGTACTAGAGGAAATGGATTATTCATTCCAGCCTCCATAGGCAAGCAGGATCTCATTGACCACGTCCATGGCTTTGGCTTGTGGCATAGTGTTTACCAAAAAAGGGTTTCCCCCGCTTTGTATACAAAGCAACCAACCGAACCATACATGGATAGGTGCTGGGGCGGAAACAGCACAGTCACGCCCAAAAGAAACGACAGAGAAAAGCAAAAGAAACAAATGCCGAAAACGGCGGATCAACAAAACGAAGAAGCCTCGCGATCGCAGCGCCCACCATAATCTTCCACTAGACTCCAAGACTCCGAAGCGCCGCACCTATCAACACCTCCTAGAAGGATCGCGACGATGACGACGCTGCTGCTAAGGGTTTCCGGTACGACGAGGCGAGAGGAAGGGTAGCTCGACGCCTCCGGAAGGTCAGTGGCACCCACAGCGCCACCGCGCCGGTGTTAGCCATGCCGGCGTGGGTTTCCCGATCCCAACCCGCACCTCGGGCGCCGGAGCCTGCCACCAAACCAACCACCATCGTGCGCCAACGCGGTTTTGAGGCCCCACGCCGCCTCACCACGGCACCGCTGGCGAGGATAGCACGACGAAGAATCGAGCCGGACTAGGCATCAGCACCATCGGCACGCGGAGGGCCCCACCTCCACCGTCCGCGACGAAGAGCGTCCCGGACGCAATAGCGGAGCACACCAGGCCCGTGGGCCCACCGGCCCGCCGAGCCCTCGTGGGCCCGCAAAGCTCCCGCCAGCTGCTGCTGCTGCACGCGGCGGTGCCGCCGCCCAATCCGAGCCGCCATCCTCCTCACGCGCCGTGAGACAACGAGGCCACGCCAGGACCGGCCCGCTAGGGCCCGGATCTGGCCGAGGACGCGCCGCCCGGCCACCTGCGCAGCCAGAGCCGCCGCCGCCAAAGCGGCGGCGCCGCCATGCGACGCCGCCGCCAGCCACCTCCAGCCGCGGGCCGCCGCCCCACCGAGAGGCACGCCGCCACCCCTGTCCCCGGTCGAGGTGCGTGCTGAAAAGGAGAGCCCGCCGCCGCCAGCCCGCCTGCCAGATGGAAGCGCCGCCGCGGCGGCGGGGAGGGCGCGAGGAGGACGGAGAGGCGAGCGGGGAGCCGCCTGCCGCCCGAGGGGGCGCTGGCGCTGGGTCGAGGAGGAGGAGGGTCCGGGGTAGTCCTTTCTGGCATAGTGTTTTCGGTCACCTCGATATCCTCCTAAGGGAATCTACAACGGTAGACGCTTGTGGAGACGCTAAAAGAGAAAATAATACATGTTATAGAATTTAGAAAGTGTCTAAGCGCCTTAGGTTGCTAATGACATGGACCAACTAAACTACCTAGGCGCTTCCTTCGGGAAGAAAAACAGTGAAATACTCAATGCAAGGTCTTCAACTGATGCTACACATATTGTTGGGATTCAGGGGATATCTGCTAGTCGGCGTGGAATCTAATCACCGCGCCCATCTAAATGTCCGGCGTTGGAGCAACCCTAAACAACCACAATAGGTGTTCATGACCATGCATTGGACTAATAAAAGCATCACTGCTCCCCAACTCTGAGTTGATCACCATGATCCTATGTATGGGTGTGGATGATAACGTGGTGCTTGCCTCCTTCTCAGCACCCTTCATGGCAGTCGACGCACACACCCTGACCATGGCTCATCACCCTGTTGATGGCTTCGCGTTCACCATCTGGAGACCCTTCGCCCCGAGCAGGTTTACGTTATTCATTTGACTCTGCTATAGGGTCATCACCTCCCGTGTGCTAGCATGCTTCATCATCCTTGTATTATATCCACGCGAGTTGTGTCTTCTGTGGGGAGGAGGAGGCCATCCAGTACCTATTCTTTGGGTGTGATCATGACCATGCCATCAGGGCCGGGAGTTGTGCTTCCGGGTGGCATGTCCTGTGCTCCCATCGTCCAAGCCCTCTGCACGCCTGTCTCCATGGCATGATTTCCCGCTCGACCTCGCCTCTTCTGCACAACTGCGATGGTTGTGCTATGAGGAATCTGGAAAAGACGCAACGCTAAGGTCATTTTTGATGACCACCATCTCATTGTGACCGTGGCTCCCAACATCGCTGTCTACGTGCTCTTGTGGCGATGCGATGATTCCGGTCAATTTGCAAGTCCATCCTAGAGGAGTGGGTCGAAAATGTTTTTTACCAGAAACTTTAGGAATTTCATACAGCATGTACTTTTATTAATCTTTTATAAAGTTTCATAGTATTTACAGAAAAGGAAAAAAGGAAAAAGACCAGCTAATGGGTGAATCCACTGAGTTAATGGAAAACAACCAAATGTTTACTAGTGACACACACTATAAAAAGATCATATATAGCTCATCCAAGGGTTACTGAAAATTATTACAATCATAAAAACATACACCAATACAAGTAATAAGTGATGCACTCATACAAACACAAGCATGCAAGCTGGTGCTCCTCATGCTGATGATATATATAGCAAGCTAGCCTAGCATCTGGCGTCTCTTGTAGCTGACCATCATATTCCCTTGAGGCTCTGGGATTAACTTACTCCAGTCAGTCTTGGGATAAGGAGATAATAATTTGAGATCAAAGTTGTTGAGCAAGTGGCTCCATATAACTTTAACTTGCATGTAAGCATAGGCATCCCCACTACAAAAATGCCTTCCACCACCAAAGGATGTATAAGAAAACTTGCCGCCTACTACATCCTCCTGCCTTACGGGACCAAACCGATCTGGATCATATACCTCGGGGTCCTTATAAATGTAAGGCAAGTAATTGTTTTGTATTATGGGACTTGCGAGAGTATGCCCCTTGGGAATGCCATACTCTTGGCCTTGTCTTGTCCGCACTGTGAAATGTTTAAGTGCCTTGCGAACCAACATTGTTGTTGGTGGGTTCAGCCGAAGTGCCTCTTTGATACAATTATGAAGGGTATTCATCTCTAACAAGGCATCATATTCTATTTTGTCCTTGTATTTCATCATGATTTCCTTTTGCTCCTGGGATGCAGCCGCTAAGAACTTTGGATGGGTGAGTAGGCAAGCTCGGTCCAGGTACTAGCGAGGAACTTGTGTGCTTTCCACCAAAGATCAATGCAATGATCATTCCGGTTACCTCAGTTTCCGTTGTGGAGCGGCCGTCTTTATACTTGGAATCTATCAATCTTTGTAGCACATCTTCCTCCACTGAGGGGGAGCTCTTACGTGACCTCACAGTTCCAGAAAGTAATTCGATGAGCTTAAGACGTGCTTTGTCACGCCTACGGTTTGCAGGAATTGGAATATATGGGAAGAAGACGCTGATCATGTTCACTCCATTTTCGACATCACGAAACAGTTTATAGAACTCATCAAACATCTTCTCCCGAACCTCTTTTCCTAGTAGACATCGGCTTGATATCAACATGAGCAACTCTTCGAACTCATGTTTTAAATCAACTACTCCTTCCAGGCCCCATTTGCCAAAGTAGCTCTACGGACAAAAGAACATTGATCAATACTAGAATTTTGCAAATATAGCTAGCGTCCTTAAGCATAAATTCAAACTAATTCTCTACACAATATAATCTGTGAGTATGCTGAAGGAAAAAATAGCGTGCTATAGCAAAATAGCGCAGGCCTCAAATACGCTATTAGCGAGGCATTGTACACTAATTTATTTAGCGAGATAATTCTCAGCACGCGCTAGCGTGCTATTAATGGCGCTATAGAACACTATTTTTAATCAGTGATGCTGATAGGTTACCGAGTACGGAGTATGGACATTTCAATTTTCACAACTCTTCTCAGTTGGAAATTAATAATGTTATTGTTCCATCTTATCTACAAATTCTAATGAGGTAGAAAAAGTTCCATGGTAACTTCTCTAGTAGTTATGAATGCAGAAGACAACACTAGCTAGACTAGTCTCAAGACAGGAGTTTGCAAGCTGCAATATATAGATTATGTTTGGAAGAGTAGTAAATATATAAGTAACAATTACCCGCTTCCTCATGGTACAGTATATAACCACATGATGATGTATTAAAGCTTCTGAATGGAATGAAGGTTACAGAAGATAGTGTGCACACCTCGACCTCTTGAAGCATCGGATCAAGATGTCTCCTCAACTTGGATTGCTTTAATGCATCGAGATAAAAGCGGGACTGCTCAGTCCGAGTGGCTGCATCGACACCTTGACCTATCTCTTGTCCAAACATCGGCACAAGGAACTCAAGAAGATTGCCATGGTTAATCTCTGACTCCAACCCTTGAAAGAAATGGGATTGGACCTCCGGGCCGATCAGAAAGGTTACATTAGTTAGTCCAAATGGACTAACTGTGAACACACTGCCATACTTATCGTGCAGGCAATTTATCTTAGTTCGAAGGTCCATTGTAAGAAGCCTAGGTAAAAGTCCTAGTAAAGCAAAACCATTCACCACAGGTGGAGGTGGTTTCTCACTGGCTGGAGCAGCGGCCATCCTCCTTCCTCTTATGACCCTGAGTAGGATCACAGTGATGAAAACAAGAGCCACAGCAAACCACTTGGCGCTACTTGCCATCTCCATGCCGACAATCACCAACCAGAATATTGGTTTGTACTGCAAAAATTAATTAACGTGCAGATTAGTTGGAAAATGGACCCCTTCGCGGACTTGCGTAGCATAAAAAGTAAACGTCCAGTCATGTATGGCGCCTCAGTAGCTCAGTCTCCGCATGTACATGTCACCCAGCGGTCAAATAAAGTGACTTAGACTTTATATATTAGGAAAATGTAGAAATATACTTATGACGAAACTACATAAAAAAGAAGAAGCATAATGCACTGCAGGTGTGTGTGTGTGTGTGTGTGTGTGTGTGTGTGTGTGTGTGTGTGTGTAGTTTAAACAGATAAATTCCCATTTTTTTTCTGTTTCCATTTCCTTGTTGGTGTGTATTTGATCGGGTTGTTGCCGAGAGGAAATACCCGATAATTAGTTACTTATTTTGGGGTAATTTCCCTCGATAAACTCTTGAGATATGACAAGGCTTTCGATGATAGACTTGAGGGAAAGACATGAACTACGAAGAAGACAAGGCTTTAGATGATAGACTTGATAGTTCTGTTCTAGTGCTTAACAATGCCCACAATGAATACATCATTTCGGTGGAGAGGAAACAAATTAACTTCTAGCATACCTGAATACGCCTCCAGAATGAGAAGGATCAGAGGACTGCAGCCACCCAAGATTTCCTTCCAAACTCCATATGACCACACAACCCTGTCAGTCTGTCACATATATATATAACAGGAGTCAGGAGTAGTACCCGCCAAGAAGCATAAACTGCTAAGGCGATGGCCAACACGTGCAGTGCAGTGCGGCTCTTCTAAGAAACAGAGACAGGCGGCCAAGGAAACTAGAATCCAAAAATGAAGTCAATGCTAGCAGTACATGCTGTACTGATAGTGAAAGTTTGAACGCTTTCAGAGGCGTATGCGTGCATCCTGGTGTGGAGACCGCAAATGCTTACCATGAAAATTTCATGGTCACATCTTGTGCTATACACGAAAGAATCTATATCTATCTATCTACACTAGACTCCCTTGAAATTCCCATGTTAATCAGAAATTACGAGTCGTTCATCTGGTGGGACCGAATTATTACGGCATAGGTGCAGCTACCAAATCCCAGGCCAAAAATTGCTCAAAAGGCCCAAGATCCTTTGTCGGTAGAAAAAATAAAAGTAATAGAAAAAAAATCTTAACTCAAGCTATTTACGACTCCACGTTTCATTTCACAGTTGTAAAAATAGAAGGGAAAAAAAATCTCAGCACAATCTCAATCTATATAAAGCTCCATGGCCTCTTCTCCACGGTCTGTTCCATGTCATTAGTAAAGATCAACAACATGACGCAATCTCTGCGTATTATACTCGAAGGCATCTTCTGCTTCCGAAGCAATCTTGTGGCCTAGAAATCGGCTCTCTTCTCACGTAGAAAAAAGTCCATCGTCTCTCGCTTCTCCCATGAAAAAAATCCATCATCTCTCTCCAACTGAAGGTCCAACCTTGACATCGAAGCCGAGTGCTTTTCGGCAACAGAGTCTAGCTCGATTACTTCACAGCTGATAGGTGTTGCGAGGAGATGAAAAATATAATACACACATGTACATGGGCGTAGCCAAGCCCCAGGCTGCCAGGGCAATGGGCTGGGTCGTGAGGCTAGATTGCTCCGTTCACTGTAGCGATTTTAACACTGTTTAGTGATTGGCAGGGGGCTTGCATGGGCCTTGGCACAATCCTGGTTACGGTGTACTAGCCCCTGAAGGTTGACGAATAGAATATATAAATATAGATATGCCATTGATATCTAGTGCAATCGGCCGGCTTTCCTATATTTGAAACAACCGAACCAAAAAGGTCACTCCCCACATGACCGGGTTTCGCAGTGGTCCCCCTCCCAAACACAACTGCCTACCTCTTGTTGCCCTGCTACCCTCATCATTGAATCGGAACATGATCTAACATAGAGAAGCAAAAGTCACAACATCTAAGATTTCATGTTCAGTTAGTTGCCTCTCGAAAAGGAGTAATGCTACATCTACAAAACGTTATTATTCTTTTTTACCAAGAAACTGATGTGGGGTATTATGATTGGTAACAGGTTATGAAGGTGCCCATTCTAGTTAAATTAGGGCGGGGGGGGGGGGGTTATAGTTTGGAAAGTTAAGTAAAATATTTGTAATTCTTTGTAGGTCTAGCATTATTGCTTGAAAAAGGATAACATGCAATTAACCTTCAAGCATGGTACCCTTCTCATAATTTTTCTACAACAAAATAGGCACCTACTTTGTTAAAACGGCTTTGCTAGCTGAGTTTTAGTTTGGCATATTCACCACGTGAGCCGTTAGATGTTTTTGAGTCATGAGTCATGCTTTTTCCAGTTGGTGAACGTTGTCCTGGTTCAGCGCGCCTCACATTTTTTTTTGACTCGTGGTCATTTTCTTCTGTGTTTTCATAGGCCCGTTTATATAGTTGAGATGTCTTTAGGTGTTCTATACTGATTTGGATGTAACTATGATTGAAGATGAATAGATCTGAATTTTCGTGAAAAGAAAAGAAAGCAAAAATATGTTGCAGCCTTTGCTCCCATCAAAGCGTGGATAGAGATTCATGCGGGGTTGCTGAAAGGGCGTGTTGTAGCTGTGCAGCCGAGGCAGGCATGTGTTATGGGCCTTTTTTCTACTTTACTTTCAGTGTGCACATTAGTTTTTTCCTTGTTGAACCATGTTTTTTGGCCATTTGTGAAGAGATGAGATGAGTGAGCCTATCCATTCATTAGCCAAACAAACCATCCGTGTTCATCCTTTTATCATGTTGTCTTTCCCCGCCTTTTATCCTTTTTCTTTTTCTTATGTCAACATTTGTTTATTTTTGTTTTCTTGTTTCTCGTCTTTAATTATTCTTGGAAAAATCATTTTGTTTTCTACTTTTTTGGAAGCAATTGACGACCTATAAATTGTAAGAGTTGTTTTATGTTTTACTCCTCGCTCTTCTATTATTGTTAATTTTTTGTTCCAGTTATCGGATGTGATGACTAGTTGAGGAAGAATAGTATTTTATTTTCCATTTTCCTTATTTTGTTTGAGTTTCAGATCTGGAGGGTAGAAAGACAAACACACACGCTTCTTCTTGGGTTCAACACTCTTTCTCATCGAAATACATGTACCCTAGGACATTCAAGTGGCTAAATTCCACAAGCCTAAGAGCTGAATGATATGCATGAAGAACTCAACAACTTCAGCAAAACCAAGTGTTGCACTTGGCAGAATGACAAGATGCTAAGCACATAGTCACCGACAAGAATTGCATTCTCAAAACAAGCAAGGTGAAAATGGGTAAGTTGTGGAAAATAAAGCTTCACTTCCTGCGCAAGGCTTCAAAATGGTTGAAGGTTTGGACTTATATAGATATAAGCACCCATAGCTAGGTAATAAGATTTTAGAATCTTGTTTCTTATGACAACTGCCATAATACCACCTTAAAAATGGATGTAAATATTATTTTTTCTAAGTGGTAAAATAATCGAACTTGTTTATGTTGAACAACCAACCAATTTTGAAGACCCACAACATCCCAGTTATGTTTCTAAACTTGACCCTATGCCAAGCGCTCCTTTAGAAGTTAGCCGGAAAATTCTTCAATAGTGAAAGGATTAACCACACATCAAAGTAACTAATTTCAACTATTACATGTAAGTGTTCTTTTCTTGGCACACTATTCATGGTATTATGTGCAATAAATTGTGACCTTATTATGGTCCAATATCGCCACTACATTTCAACCACTAATAGAAAGATAGATATCTTGATATTGCTTGATGTAGACGGTTGACATTTCTTGAATTGTGCACCCTCTTTCTTCTAAAATAAAGATGTGCATATCTCATGCTCTTAATCGCTTGTAGAAATCAGTAGTGATCTTTACTCCCTCCTGACAATGGAGATCACAAAAAGTGTTAGAATATTAAATTCAAAAAATAAATACTAAGTACATATTACGAACCAAAAGAAGCTGACGTAACAACCTTGAGTGACACTATTGGTTTGTAACCAAGTTGTTCAGCGGCATTGTTGCAGTCGAATGTTCTATTCAGCGTCGCATACTTAATGCTTGTGGAAGTCAGCATGCCAGGTTGACGCATTCCATAGTGAGAGAATATATTATGGTAGCTCCAATCTACCAGATATGTTATTGGCTTGAGAAGATATGAAGGTATTTTTAATCTGAATCGGCTGCAAAAAGGATGTCATGAACTTAGTTAACTATATAGTCAGTTATTGCTCGTGTTAGAAATATATAAATTAGTGTCCCAACTAAAATGTAAATATAATGGTACATTATGTTGGTAATAGCTTAATATGTATATAGCCTATAAATATAGATAACAATGAAGAAATGTGGTTATTATTCAAAAAATGCATGACCATACATGTACTATTTTTTACAACCAATCCACAACATATAATTTGTCTATACATTGTTCGGACAATCATAATTGGCGGGATAAGATAATACAAGCATGTGACCACCTATTTAAGTTGCTTAGGTATGTTGTTGATAAAAATTATAAACAGAAAGTAATAGGGAAATATTACCTTTTGTATCCAAGTTCTTCCAAAATCATATAAACAAAGTCCCACATATTCACAGGCTCCATATTAGTTATAAAGTAGGCCTATAAACAAACTAAAGATGTCACGAGAATAATAACGTGAATTACATATTTGCAGCTGATTGATAAATATATTTACTTTGCCTCCACTTCTCTTTGCACCATCTATGGTAGAAAGAGTTTTCTCGGCGCATACATGACCATGCGCTACATTCTCAACATATACAAAATCATCAAAATTCTTGCCATCACCAACAATGACCTGCACCAATAACCACTAGGTCATTTACTTCAAACCGAAATACAACGAATTTTGTTGTACTTAAAGTTTTCTTCTAAACATTATTTTCTTGATAAGTTATTCAATTAAAAACCCTTCCCTTCAATAATGTGTATCCTATTACAGAGGCGTCCTCCAATATTGGACCCATCTCTACAGGCATTTGCTAAAAAGCCTGATCCGGTTCAGTAGCCGAGAGGCCCAAATCTACTGCCCCATGGGACAGGCCTTCTCCACCAAGTCTTCGTGGGTCGGTAATGGTGGTTGGCTCCATCCCAGCGGGCATAGAGGTGCATCCTTAGTGTTTCCCTACAGTGAAACTGAAGTAGCTAGCCGTGGCTGCAATGGGTTGTGTGTTACTTGATGGGATGTCTCTAAAAGTGTGTATGTGTGCTTGTAATTTTGATGGCCAGGTAATTTTCATTTGGCTACGCTCAGAGCCTATTTAGCTTGGTATATTGGGAGTTGTCTTAGTTTTGACTAGGTCCCTCCAATTAACCAAATCCTATATACTTAAGTGAGTGATCACTAATAACTTATTTATCTCAACATGCAAGCATGCCACATCATCATACAATTATGGATAGGATAAGGCCCACCTCAATATAAAACCATTCATGAAGAAAAGACTCACCACCACATGCAACCATGCATTGGAACATATATTTTTATCATATTATTTTTCTTCTATGCAATAAATTTTTTACAATTATAGATAAGCAAATATAATAAGTCATATGTATTTTTAATTTTGGGTAGTCACATGTTATTAATATAAATATTTATATTCCACACAATCAAATCTCATTAAAATATATTGCAATCGGTTACTGCAACAATGCGCGGGCATCATCTAGTTTTGTAAGAATTTCTCGCTTTTCTTCATAAAAATGGCTAATGCCATTCCATGGCCTTTTCTCCATTGTTCTTGAAGAAAAGCATGGTGTGTGCGCTTATTCGACTATGTCCTACCCCAATGCATGAGGTAAATGATTTCTTCCACCATATTCACGAGGAAGCTACAACTAAGGTTGCACGTCGCAAACTTCTGTTTGTGTCCAAGACACAACAAAGATTGCCGAAAAGATTTAGTTTTAGAACTATGCTTTCAATAATATTATTATAGTATGTGCAATAACATGTACTTACCATCATTCCTCCATAAGATACTAAAATTGGCACTATCGTGTCTCCAGGACCAAAAATGCTGCCAGGACGTATACAGCAAGTGAGAAGCTCATTTCTTCCGTTGGACTTTATCACCATCTTTTCTGCTTCTGCCTTGGTTTCTGTGTATGCGTCGGGAAACTGATAAACAGAAAACCACATGGTAAATGTGCTAATGAGCAGCTAAAAACAAAGAATAATAAGTGATATGTATAACGCTGATGACGAAGTAATATGAAATGGACGCAGTAACAAGCAAAGCGACTAAATTAAATTGACTTGTTCAATTATGTGGGGGCAACAATACCTTATCTGGATAAGGTGTAGATTCGTCTACGCCAAAGAGGCCATGAACTCCATCGAATACAACTCCACTGGAACTAGTATATATGAGCGTTTTAACCTTGCATGTGTTACAAGCCTCGATGACATTCCTTGTACCTGTGCTAAAATAGATGTTTAATTTATAAGTAAATTGAATCTAACAGCACCCTGCTCAAAATAGGATTACTTCTACTGATGACGTACCCTCGACATTAACCTTGTAATGAAGTTGGAAGTTGTTGTTGGTATGATCCGCTGCAGCAGTGTGGAAAACAGTATCTACCCCTTCCAAAGCTGCAGGGCATAAGATCAACTAATTGGCACATAGGAAAATGTCACTCGTGTAGTCTTGTTGTCAAAACCCCATGAAAATTAATTCTTGTTTGAGTTCAAGAAAAATACATTTTTTAACACGCGCGCATTTGGTAGTGCCTTATAAAGATGCAATCAAACACAAGTATACGTTCGGAAGCAAAAACAGGGTGAGTGTGCCGTATCTCTCAAAAGATCGAGTGGGCGTTCAAGAAAAATAGAAGTAAATAAATACTTCTTCCTAGGATGTGTTTGTGTGTCAAAATAATACGAGTACCTTTTGTAAGCTGGGCTAATTCGCAGACGTCGACGGAGACGTAGGCGGCACGGCCATCGCGGAGGGCAGCGCCCAGGAGTCCATCACTCTCGGCAGGAGACAGGGCAGCCTGGGGGCCAAGGTCGGTGATCCGCACACACCAATCTCCCGAGCGAAGCAGCGCTGTCACCAGGTGCCTCGCCATGAATCCCCGCCCACCGGTCACGGCGCACAAACGACGTGCTTCCCGGCGGTCGCAGCCACCGACCGGGGACGTATCCATGGATGCGCTAGCTAGTAGCACTGCTAGCTACCGTCAAGTACTTGCTTCCCTCTGTCTTGAGTATTTAGCCGCCTTAGCAGCCAATGTTAGCCGAAGGCCTAGAGCCGGAATTCCACAGGGAAAAACATGAGTGCAATCTAACAGCTGCTCGCTTGATATTGACGTTTATAGATGCGAGGAATGTAATAGCCCAATGGTTTCTCACTTTTCATTTTATTTTTCCTTCCCCTGTACATTCATTCTTTACAAACTACTCCCTCCGTTCCTAAATAATTGTCTTTCTAGAGATTTCAACAAGTGACTACATACGGAGGAAAATGAATGAATCTACACTCTAAAACATGTCTACATACATCCGTATGTTGTAGTCCATTTGAGATGGCTAGAAAGACAATTATTTTGGAACGGAGGGAGTAGAAATTAACAAAAATGCACGTAATAGGATTTTCCTACTGTTTTACGAAAAAAAAAAGAATGGCCATCTTAGCTGGAGTCACGTGTAGATTGATACTCAATTCTATTAAACTGGAGCTAGTAGTCAAATTACTAAACAGTCTATCTAGCTAGGGCACTTCTGAATATGCCCTAATTATTGCACATCTAAGCAAAGCAATCAAACATAAAAGGAAAACAAAAAATTACTCACACGAATCTTCGTGTAAAATTAATGACATAAGACTTAGATCTGCATTACTTAGGGCACTTGTAGATGTGTTTTAACAAGACCACATCAAATAAGGTTGAGAATCCCACAACCAGCGCAAGCACAAATTGGGCGCTCGAGCACCCGTTTATTCCAACCCCAAAATATCTCCTGAAATTCCGTAGTGCTACTACTACTTCAACTAATCCACTACGTACTAAGACCTCCTGCAGTGAGGGTATCATAGGTTGACATAATATTAATTGAGAAAAGAGAAGATGCTATTACTCGATACTAACGTGGAGATAGAGATAACTACTCGATAAAACTTGATGTAATGTCCAAATGCAATTTGTAGCACGGAGGTGTTGGGAAACCGACCCCATTTTTCTTTTGGCTTTCACAAGTTTTAAAAACTTCACCAAGTTTCAATTACTGAAATGTAATATAAATGAATGACACATTAACTAAGTTTAAAAAACTAAAACCTAAAATCATGCAAGGAATCAAACAAGTCTGCAAATCATGAAGCAATCATGCAGCCAGGCACGGCTTGGCAGCTGACCGCCCTTGCGGATTTCTGTGTGGTGTCGCCCAAATGTCATACTGTCTCATGCTTGTGTACGTTGATGTTCTTATGGTATAAGATTTGCTATTATGTTGTGATTAGTTGGTAAATAAAAGTGAGGTTGATTACTAAATACTCTAAAAGTTAGACGTGGGTCCAATGCAGGAATGGTCAGCATAATTTTCTTATTAGCAACCCACGTGGTCTAGAAAGTCTGCAGCCACATCCCTCTCTGTTATGGTCGTGGTCTGAGTGTACCAAATATTTATTTGTCGCACTCGTGGTTACACGAGATTCTCCAGTTAGGTCGCACTCGTGGTTGACGCATGCATGGACTGCTATAGCATGGTGTAATTTTCATTTTCTACTCACGGCACGAGCGAGGAAGCTACACGTAATAAAGATACGTTTCAAGTTTTAGCTTAGACTTAAATGCATGCAAGCTACTCTCTGATGGACTAAGAGTAGACATAAGCCATTTTCATTGTATGTGTCGTTTGTATAATTATCTTTCTTAATTAGAATAAATAAATAAACGAGAGATGCAAGTCAAGTTTGTATGGAGTGGGAAGATGCTTTTGGGCATCTCCAACATTGACCTGCAAATTTGCTCTGGTATCCATCTGCGGACAGTAAGACCAGTCCGTGAAAACGGATTCAGGAGACGACCATCCAATGCTGCCGCATACAATTCAACCATTGTTTGAACTAACCGGACAAAATTCATGCAAACACGACGGATTTCATCAATATTTGGATACAAAATAGCACAAATCATCCATACATAGCATCCAAATAATATTCAAATTCAAGAGATTAACCAGATATTCAACTAGTTTTTCTTGAACGGATCATGTCGTCGCACATACATTACACACGTTAAATTCTGATGATGACGTAATTTTTTTTTTTGACATAGATAACCATGCGAGTTACACAAATGACAAAATCCGTGATTTTTGGAAAGATGGACAGTGCATTTATTTAATATAGCTCGCATGTTTAGAAATCATCATTATGCTATTTTTATATAGCTCGCATGTTTACTTAATTATTTCATATCACGAAATTTGACACATGTGTAATATACATGTTCATATAGAATTACTTTTAGAATTTTCTGAAACTTTAAATCTTATTTTTAAAATTATTAAAAATAAAGTCCTCCAATATACCCGTGCTTCTAAAAATCCACTCTCGATTCATATTTTCAACATGTATGGCTACTAATCGTGCCCGAATTGGATTAGTGCTACTCCAGTGTACAAGAGTGACAGCACGTGAACGACTTGGCTTGCTCTTTTTTTTTTTTAATGTTCTGCTTGCTCATTCCTGCTACTCCAGTGTGCATGTCTAACCAGGCTGTGTCGTTTTCGATTACTAAGACATGCATGCGAGTGTGACGTCCTCGTCTCCTGTATCGACTTCACGGCCAACAACGCCGCCGCAAAGAAGAAGGTCACAGAAGAGGCCGAAGCCGCTGCGGCCTTAGCCTGGCCTATTGAAGCGTATAATTTGTTCATCCACTATTTACTCGTTCATATGCTAGCCGTATATGTTATGTTCATAAATATTTCGGTTCTATGCTATATACATGCACACATGTTTACGTATCGGTGTGAGTTGCATACCGTCAATGTCATATTTATTATCTACTTGTGGATTAGATTAATGAAAAAATATGCTAATATAACCAGCACCTTGTATATATGGATGAAGGGAGTAAATAAGAGAGTTTGTAGTGAGTGGGAAGATGCTTTCAGTGCACAGTTGGGTTGTAGGTGGATAACAATCTAGTCAATGGTACTATACTTTCTACCACGCAAATGTTATTAATATTGCTAACTGGGCACAATTTTCTACCCTACTAGACACGTCACGAGCGAAGAAACTCGTGTAACTAAGTTCCGTTTCAAGTTTAAGCTTAGACTTACACGCATGCATGCTAGTACTGTTTTGTGGACTAAGAGTAGCCACAAGTCAGTTTCACTGCATGTGGCATTGCTTGACATAACTTTCTAAATTTCGTAATTAAACAAAAGAAAGGTCGTGTTTGTAGTGATTGAGAAGATGCTTTCAGTGTTGGAGAAAGCAATCTGGTTATCATGAGCGAGGAAACTTTCAAGTTTAAGCTTAGACTGACATGCATGCAGGTTTACTCTTAGTCTTATCTTTTGTGGACTAAGAGTAGACAGAAGTATGTTTCCCGGCATGTGGGCTAAGAGTAGACATATTCACCTTATTGGTCTCGCATTTAGTCAGCCAATATTCTCATTTTAGTCAGTGAATGATTGGTCAATATTTTCTACTCTAATAATTATGCACGTGACAACGTAGAGTCTGTGACGTTTCAATTACTACTCACGTGTACAAAAAGTTACTTTGGCAGAGGACCTCTAGTGAGCCCTATATTTTGAATAGTGTGAAAATAGTTATTTTTAGTTTAAAAAAAATCCAACATTCATATGGATGTATATTACACACGTGCAAATAGTTATTTTTTTGACATAAGTAATCATGTGAGTCACACAAAAAAGGACAAAATTACGACTTTGGGAAGATGAACAGTGATTACATTATTCACTATATAAAATCAGCAGCCTACACCCAAGGCCGATTCCTCCGAGAACCATCACCCTTGCAGGAGACCATCAGACGGGCCCGCCTTGCCACCGCAGGCCGTACTAAGGAAGCCCGATCCAAACAAGCCAAAACAAAATAGGGCAGAAATAGTCTCACCGGTCAAAAAAATATCTTTAATATTTATAGGAGTAACGAAATGATCCATTGTTAGGCATTATAGCTAGTAGAGATACCCAAATGCATACAACAGTAAAATGGCGATTTTTTCAGACAATAATTTTGCCAATCACAAAAGTGTGACTTAAGAGCGAGGATTCAAGTTCAAAGTAAACATTGTTACCATGGAAGATTCTCCATATCCAGAAACAATTACTCCCTCCGTTAACTATTATAAGATATTTCGTATATTTCAATATGAGCTACATATGGACTGAAATGAGTGGACAAACACACTAAAACATGTCTACATACATTTGTTTTAGAAACGAGTTTTTTTTCTTTAAGGATTTAGAAAATAGTTAGAACATCCTGTAATTCGGAACTGAGTGCATATTTTATCTAGGTGCATATTTATAAATCATGCATGTACGAAGCAACAAAGATGGTTCGTCACCTTTAGTCAGATACTCCCTCCGTTCCTAAATACTTGTCTTTCTAGGCATTTCAACAAGTGACTACATACAGAGCAAAATGAGTGAATCTACACTCTAAAATATATCTACATACATCCGTATGGAGTAGTCATTTGAAATCTCTAGAAAGACAAATATTTAGGAACGGAGGGAGTACATCGCTATCCCTGCTGCACATCTCTGACTTCCTCCGGTGACTAACCAGTGACTGATCGAGCACGTATATAGCAATGTGCTACCTAATTAACAGATCAATGTGCTACCTAACCGGTGAGTATCACATAGCAGCTGCGTGAGGCTGAGTGCTACCTAATTAACAAATCAATCATCCAGGGAGAGATGTGGAGGCTAAAGATCGCGGAGGGCAGCGGCAACCCACTGCTGCGCACCACAAACGGCCACATCGGCCGGCAGGTATGGGAGTTCGATCCTACCGCGGACGACCCCAACGAGGTCGCCGCCGTGGACGCCGCCCGCCGCAACTTCACCAGCCGCCGGCACCAGATGAAGAACAGCTCCGACCTCCTCATGCGCATGCAGGTCTCGATTATCTCTTTCTTATACCACTGAGCTAATAGCCCGTCGCGCGGACCTCCCAAAGGGAGGCCTGCTACGCCAAAAGCGAGAAAAACTCCATCCCTTTTCTTTTGACATCCCCATGCCGCCACACCACAGGGGGGACTTGGGGACGTCAAAAAAGGGATCCTATCACTATCAACTAATTTGTTACGACCTAGGATAATAAGCTCATGCCAACACACTGTCTCTAGTATATGCCACCGTGCACTTGGTGTTTAGGGACAAACTGAGCACAGCTTTATACTACTCTCTTTGTCCCATAATATAAGTGCGTTTTTGACACTATACTAGTATCAAAAACGCTTTTATAGTATGAGAAGGAGGGAGTATATCGGATAATTACAGAATGATACTCTCTCCATCCCAAAATAACTGTATCAACTTATTTTGGGCGGAGGGAGTATGTTAGATCCATATCCGCCATACTATATCAACCAATATGGCCATAACTACTTAGACATGTCCACTAATATAGACCAATACATGGAGAACAACAATTCTTCCTCAGAAAACAATGTAAAAAATTATGAATTTATACTTCATCATATACCAAAGTCATGCATAATATTTTTAGAAACTCGTATAAGTATTGCATTTTTTAAAATCTAAACGTAAGGATCTTCTAAGGTTTTCTTTAATATTCTCTTAACAAGATAATTAACTAGGAATCTTAATCTATTATGCGAAAGCATTGACATCATATTTTTTCTACAAAAAGACATATTTTGAGCAAGAATAATGTAAAAGACCAGATATTTCTTTCTTTGATGATATAACTACATATCACCCGAAGTGCTGAAGCTAAACCCATACAAACCTGATACCCGATATTTAGAACCTTGTCTCGGAGACATCAAGCACCATGCATACAAAGCATAGCTCAACGAAATGCATACAAAAAGAATGAACATTATGATCTGATACATTCTCAACAATCCTGCGCATGAGAATTCTACGCATTACGATGAAAATCATAACATTAACCTACTTTTATTTTCATACATCATGTCAACAAATTGTTCTGTGCGTACATGTTATAATAAACTCTTTTTACAAAGGATATCCTAAAAACATATTTATCTATTTTGTCTACCGGGTTATTCTATTCCATTTCTAGATAGAGATTTTTTTAAGAAGAATGAATGAAAAAAGAGATAGTTTGGAAGTTAGACCCTTTTATAAGACTCTCGGTCAATTTCCAAAAAGAAGATGTTTGAAACTTTTAACAGGTGTAATCGTGAGTCAACAAGTGAACCACACTGCTTACTCCTACATAGCATGTGAAACTACCTCCGCGCGTCAGGGCTTCGCCGTTTACACATGACAAATGGTTGCCAAATTAACCTGACAGAACTTTCTTACCCTTTAAGTCTTGAGCTTGTTTTGGGCCTAAAATCTGGCCAAAAAGCCCAAGAGAAGTGATCATCGGTGAATCGATGTACAAACTTTATTAGGAAAGGCCATCATGGCTTGATTTATTAATTTTGAACACAAATTAGATCGTTCACTAGTTTTTTGAGCAAGAAACTCATAGGTTCGTCTACCCAACTACTATTACATCTATCACAAAACTGAACTTAGCTAGCTCATGAGCTACATAATTAGCCTCACGAAAACAATGCTTAAACATGACCTTCCTTATCAACGTTGTCGTTTCCACACACTCAACAAAGATTGCGCTGCTGCATTCCACCATTGTGACTGCCAATGTAAAATTCAATTACAATAATAGAATCTACTCTCCTTCAGCCGGATTGAAAAACATGGCATTTGTAGAAGTGCATGCTCTAGCCAATGCAACCAAAAGACCGATCTGATAAAAGAGACTAGGCAATACATTTATACATCAACACTCCCCCTCACGTGTGGCTCCTTAGGCCTAAACGTGGACCGAAATTGGGCTGCAATTTAATTGCGCCAGCCGGGTCTTGAACTCAAGACATCTTGACTCCGATACCATGTACAAGTGCATGCTCTAACCAATGCAAACAGAAGACCAATCTGATGGAAGAGACTAGACAATACATTTATACGTCAACAACATTAACTAGTGCAATTAGGCAACAACTTTGTCTCTTGTAAACTCCTTTTTTTAGGGGAGTCTCTTGTAAACTCCTATGTGTTGCTCTTTGCCGTAGATTATCAGGTGAACGCACATGCAGCCCTCGAAGTGGGCCGGCCCGTGTAGTGGCAGCAGTGGCCAGTGAACCGGTAACAGTAGCGAGCAAGTTACTGTAGCAACAGGGCTGCTGTACCGTCCAGGTTTTATCATTCTGTTTTTCGAAAAACATGAAAAATAATTATGGTTAAAGTGTTCACATTCTTGAAAAAGGAGATGAAACATGATCAATTTTTGAAATGTCAAACACTTTTTTGAAAAGTGAACAATTGTTGAGGTTCCACGCATCTTGGGAAAATGTGATTTCGTTTAAATTATGACCATTATTGGAAAATTTCGAACATTTCCAGAAAAAGCAAACAATTTTGGAATTTTAAGATATTTTCAATAATGTGAACACCTTTTGAAATTTTGCACACATTTTTAAAACGTGAATTGTCCTTGATATTTTTAAAAGAGTTGAGAAACAAAATATCTTATCAAGTTTGAAAATATGCTCCTACTTTGATATTTCAAATAAATACGAAATGTTTTTTTCAATTTTAGGAAAAAAGAAAAAAGGGAAAACAATTAAATAGAATAACGAAAAAAAACCAGAAAACCGTTGAAATAAACAACAGAAAAATGGAGAGCTGGAACCTTCTTCAAGGTTTAAGAAACAAGAAAAAACCTAACAGAACCTTCTATTGCCAAAACTGCGATTTCTAGAAAGTACAAATAACTTAAATGGGTCTGTCCATCTTCACCGTGCCTCGCTTGAAAGGCGCCTCCCAAACGCTCCTATTTTAGCATATGTTGTGTTCATTCTTTCTTTTTCTCTGCTTATACATTTGTTAGTTGTTTTTCACCCTTTTATAGTTTTCAAATATTATAAATATATGTATTCCAAAAAAATAATTTAAAAAGATTTTTGTTCACCGCGTGCTAGAAAAAGTTAATGGAGCATAATTTTTTTTACTATGTCATGCTGAATTTACTATTTTAGGCGAGATATATCTTTTGTCTAATGAATTTACTATTTTGTCTAATGAAAGTGACTGCAACCCGGTATGCTCTCTGGTTGTAGAAGCTTCCTAAAAGAATAGGCGAGATATATCTCCCGTACTTTCATTAGACAAAATTTACTATTTGACGCTGAAGTCACTCTATTCTAATAAATCAGTACAGAGAGCATACCCCTCTTTCCTTTGTTTTATGGCCGGCCCATTTGGAGAAGGATATTTTCAAGCTCCCAACCAGTTTTGGACAGTCTAGTTGATTTTTTTTAGTTACTAGTTTTCTCGGGGTTTCTAAGGTTTTTCTCTTTTATTTGTATTTTTCATTTCGTTTTTATTTTATGATTTTTTTCGTTTCTCTTTTTCTAGTTTTAAAATTCGTGAGTCTTTTTCAGATTCTTGAACATTTATATATGCAAACATTTTTCAATCAGCTGGGCATGTTTATAAATTCGTGAATTTTTCAAATTTTGTTTTTTTTTTCAAATTAGCACACTTTTAAAAATATTTTGAAATTCATGATTTGTGCGATTTGTGAACACTATTTGTATCCGTTAATCATATTTCAAATTAATGAACTTTTGAAATCCTTGAGTAGTTTTCCCAAATTCGCAAACATATTTTCAAATTTTGTGAACATATTTCGTATTCATGACTTTTTAAATAAAGAGTTTTTTTTTTGAAATATTCTTATTTTTGAAAAATCATAAAATTTGTTTTCGAACTTATGAGTATCTTTACATGTTTTGATCTATAGAGAACCAAATCCTATTTTTTTTGGAAGCAACAAATGGAGCAAGCGAGCAACCAACTTTAATGGGCCGCAGCCCGCAAGCATGCGCGTTAGTGCCCGCTTTCCAAGCAGCTCTTAAGGATTGTCTTAAAAAAATTAGCTCTTAAGGAGCTAAAGAGGGGTTATCTCATTCAACCTCATCATTCCCTCAAAAACAATTTCTCAAAGAAATGCCCAAAAAGCAATTCAACCTCCTCAAAAGGGAAAAAACCTAAATTAGACTATCTGCATACTAGGTCAGCCTAGGCTTGCCTACCTATCTTCTCCAATATTTTGGTTTGGAAAGTTAAACAAATATCTCAAACTTCTGCAATTTAGATTTGAGAAAATAGATGCTCCCTATGTTTCTTTACATGTATTTTTTAAATAGTAAAAAAATTCTACCTTTGACCAAATATATAAAATAATCTATCTAGCTTTCCTATAGCCATTTTTCCTATATATGTATAACCCTCTTTTTCATCCATCAAAAGGCCGAGGTCTTGCTGGTTTCTCAGGAGAGAGAAAAACATTCCTAACCATTTCTTTGTCATGTAGCTCTGTAAGTCAGACAATATCAAGATGAACCTTCCTCCCATCAAGCTAGAACAACATGAGTATCACACAGAAGACGATGTCTTGACATCTTTGAAGAGGGCAATCAACCGATGTTCCACTCTCCAGGCACATGATGGCCATTGGCCGGGGGATTACGCTGGCACTTTATTTCTCTTGCCCAGCTTGGTACTTTCTCCCTCGTATCTAACAAGAACAATACTCTAAACCTTTTCTTATGATGCCATTATGCATGAAAATAAACTAAAAAATAATCTGTTTCTATCTCCATAAATAGATGTTTCTTTTTCACTATTTTGATCACATCGACCATTTTGCTCAGATTGTAGCACTACATGTGACTGGAGCACTAACTACTGTGTTGACATCTCAACATCAGAAAGAGATTCGGCGATATCTCTACAATCACCAGGCAGGTATACATGTCTAATGACATGATGAAAATATTTGACATGTATTTGCTGATATTATCTACTAAGTATAGAATGAAGACGGGGGCTGGGGATTGCATATCGAGGGAACAAGCACAATGTTCTGTACTGTGATGAACTATGTTGCTTTGAGATTGCTTGGGGAGGGGCTGGATTCATGTGGAGCCATGCTACAAGCTCGGAGTTGGATCTTGTATCATGGAGGAGCAACTTTAACACCATCGTGGGGAAAATTCTTTCTTTCGGTAGGGAACATGACCATAATTCAAGTACATGTTGATATGCATTTCATTTTGCACTTGATCTCCAAAGAGAATAAAATATAGATGAGAATCTAGGATTTATCGACCATATCATTAAACACATGCTAGATTTTCAACCTAGAGAAATCCCTTGTCTGACATTTCCCTTAACTTCTTGTTTTAGGTTCTTGGGGTATATGACTGGTCCGGGAACAATCCATTGCCACCAGAACTATGGATGATGCCTTATTTCTTGCCTATTCATCCAGGTTAGGGCCTCACACTTAATTTATTTTCCTTTCTATGTGTTGGATCCATCCTTCGAATTTTCTCATGTGGCCCCATCCATACTATTTTTACCTAATGTTTTTACATCCTAATTTTTATAAAAATAGCTACCTAGATTGGTTCCACTTGGAAAACGTCACTATTTTATCTTTAAAACAAGTTCACAATTCACATTTAAGGAGGACTAGTGAACAATGTGTAAATTCTTGCTAAATCAATGGAACATCGGATCACCATTGATTTCCCCGCAGAACCACCTAATCGACCATATTTTCATCGCCAACTAACTAAGGATATACCCAGTAATAATTGGTCTACCGTTGCGAAAGTAGAATTCAGATGTAAAGCTTTCAGAAAATCTCTGATAATTCGTAATAATAAATAAAATATTCTGGATAGTGTATCTCATTTTGAGACAAAAACAAAAAATATGCTATTGAATTTGTCACATACTTATCCACTCAAGTAGAACACAATGTTTTCTATCATGACAAATTAATGTAATCATACTAAAATCCATACATGTGTGCGGACTATAGTCTATCAAAAGTTAAAAATGTATTTTCTGCAGACATCCCACGTGGGTTTCATTATGGTTTCTAGTTCAACAATTACAAACAGTGGATAGGAGACATAAAATAATGCATAGATTACCAAATACTTGTCATTTAATAAATTTTACTAATTATTTTTATTCCATATAAACAGGGCGCATGTGGTGTGATTGTCGGTTGGTATATTTGCCCATGTCATACCTATACGGGAAGAGGTTTGTGGGTGCTACTACATCAATTGTACTAGACTTGAGGAAAGAGCTCTACAATGTCCCATATAATGAGATTGACTGGGACAAGGCTCGCAATGGGTGTGCCAAGGTACCGCTCATATTCACTTGACCATTCCTACTAACTATTTCATCTACTCTTTTATTACCGAAAAAGGCTTTCGCCCCGCTTTATAAATAAAGCAAACCGCCAGAAGACATACAACCACAACAGGTCCACACACACACACCACCCAAGTCTCACAACAAAGTATTAAGGTTCAGCTGAGGGCACAGCTCAACAAGCCCAGAAGAAAGAGAAAAAACAAGGTCTGTCCAGCGCAGGCGATCTAGTCAGGCTCCGGCGGAGGCGACGGGGTCGGTGGCGATAGGCGGACGGCCATCGAGCGGAGATCGGCGATGAAGGCTGAGATGGCGTCCCGATCCGGGGGCGGCTAAGCGGCCGCCAGAGCTGCAAGAAATCCGAGAATTTGTAGAGAGCATCAGTAGCGCGACGAAGAGGAGAACGCTGGATCACAAGCTTATTGCGAATGGTCCAAAGCGTCCAGGTAAGGACCCCAACCTCCAGCCACCTAATGTGACGAGAGGACGAAGGGGACAGTTGGAGTTCAACAAATAAGTCAGGGAAATTGGTGTGGCACCAACTCCCACCGACAAGCTCGCGAAAGCAGCTCCAGAGGAACCGGGCAGAGACGCAGGCGAAGAATATGTGGTTGGAGTCCTCGGGCACAGCACAGAGGGGGCAGATACCAGAGCCCGGGCCATTCCGCTTGCGAACCTCCACACCGGAGGGGACCCGTCCACGGATCCACTACCACATGAAGATGCGAATCTTCAGGGGAACGCGGACGGACCAAACCATCGAAAGGGGGAGGGGAGCGGAGGAGGGGGCAATGGCAAAGTATAGCGATTTGGTAGAGAACTGGCCCGACGGCTCCAGGTGCCAGCGCACAAGATCCTGATCCCCGTCCAGCAACGGCTCGTGCAGAGCAACGCAGTCAAGCAACTCACGCCAGGCGGCGGATTCCACCGGCCCAAAGGGCCGACGGAAAGCAAGGCGCCCTAAGTCAAGAAGGGCCCTATCAACAGAGATCATAGGGTTGACAGAGATAGAGAAGAGGGTGGGGAAGCGGGCGCAAAGGAGAGTCGCCACCTAGCGATCAAACCGAAGAGCGCCGAGAGGCCGGACCCACCGAGATAGAGGTACCAATGCGAGCACCGTAGAAGCTGGACGAGGACCGCCGAATCGAGATCCTCCCGATTTCGGCAAAAGGCAAGGGTTGACCGTGACAGTACTTATTTCGGATAATGTCCAGCCAGAGGCCACCATGACCTCGGGTGATACGCCACACCACCGGGATAGAAGGGCAATATTCATCCGCTTAGAGCACATGATGCCCAATCCACCTGCTCCTCGGCTTGCGGATGTCGTGCCGGTGACCATGTGATACTTCTGCTTGCCATGATCGCTAGCCCAGTAGAATCTGGATTGGATTGTGGTGATCTCCTTATGGAGAGATTCGTGGAGGCTGTAGAAACTCATAAGAAACAAGAGGAGGCTGGAGAGGGAAGAGTTGATAAGGATAGTCCGGGCCGCCTTGGAAAGCCACCTCCCCTGCCAGGGCTCGCATCTGGTCTGGAGCTTGGTCATGGAGGGGCGAAGGTCTGCGACAGAGAGGCGCGAGTCACTAATGGGCGTCCCAAGGTAGGTAGTGGGGAGAGAGCCCAGGCGGCAATTGAGCCTGTTGGCAATGGCCACAGACTCAGCGGGGGAATATCCCATCACCATAACATCGCTCTTATCGAAGTTGATCTTGAGGCCCGACATCTGTTGGAAGCAAAGAAGGAGGAACTTGAGGTTGGTGATGTCCATCTCCGAGCCTTCGACCATGATGATCGTGTCGTCAGCATACTGGAGGATGGAGATTCCCGAGCCCCCAGAGAGGTGGGGGGTAATCCCTCGGATGTGACTCGCGGCTTTTGCCTTATCGAGGATGGAGGCCAAAGCGTCCACGACCATATTGAAGAGGAACGGGGAGAAGGGGTCGCCTTGGCGCACCCCACAGAGGGTAGGGAAGAAGAGACCGATCTCGCCGTTGATGTTGACCGCCGTGCAGCCGCAAGAGACCATTTGCATGACTCTTGTGATCCACCGGTCGTCAAAGCCCTTCCGAAGAAGGACTTCCCTAAGGAAGGACCAGCTAACCGTATCATAGGCTTTGTGAAAATCGATCTTCAGAAAGACCGCCTTCAGGCGCTTGATCCGGACCTCATGAAGAACCTCATGAAGCACTAGAACACCATCTAGGATGTACCGACCCTTAATGAAGGCTGATTGGTTAGGGTGGGTAATCCGATCTGCAAGCAGGGTCACCCTATTGGCGTACCCCTTGGCCAGGATCCGGAAGATCACGTTAATGACCGTAATCGGGCGGAACTGGCGGATGTCAGTCGCCCCAGGGACCTTGGGGATGAGGGAGATGGTCCCGGAGTTGAGGCGGCCTAGGTCAGTAGATCCCACAAAGAATTCATCAAAGATGGCCATGACCTCTGGTTTAATCACGTTCCAGAAGGTCTGGAAGAAAATGACCGGCAGACCGTCCGGGCCCGGAGCAGAGGAGGAGTTCATACCCTTGATGGCCTCCTAGACCTCCAGCTCAGAGAAGGGAGCCGTCAGGGACGCGTTCTTAGCGTCAAATACTAGTTGGGCGCCGGCCCAACAATCAGGGGCGAGAGAGATGCCGCTCCGAGGAGCGGGAGAGAAGAGGGAATGATAGAAACCATCGACATGGGAGCGGATGTCCCGGGGGTCCCGGAGCAGGGTTTCCCCATCCCATAGGCAGGGGATGGTGTTGCGTCTACGGCGCCCGTTGGCAATCGCCTGGAAGTAAGCCGTATTCGCGTCACCCTTCAGGACCCAACCCTGAGCGCCCCGAAGGCGCCAATAGGCTTCCTCATCAGTGTAGATCACGGAGAGCTGGTCTTCGAGGTCATAGCGGGAGAGCCACTCATCCGGGGAGAGACCCACCGCGTCAGCCCGAAGGTCGAGGGACTGGATCGCGGTGAGCAACGCCTTCTTATGTTCCCTAGCGTCTCAAAACGGAACCGAGGGGGGATCGGCGGACGCTCGTCCGCCGAGGAGAGGAGCAAGGGGACGTGGTCCGAACCAATCCGGGTGATGGCGCGAAGAGAGGCAAGGAGGCATCGGAGGTCCCATTCCGGGGAAACTAGGACCCTGTCCAAAACAGACAGGGTCGGGGAGGCTTGTCGGTTGGTCCAAGTAAATCGGGCCCCAACCCGATCAATCTCCTGGAGGGCGAGGTCGGCAATGAAGTCGTTGAACATGTCCATCCGGGCAAAGCAGACATTGCCATTGTTCTTGTCCTCCGCTACGCGCAGCAGGTTGAAGTCGCCCCCGACCACCACGGCGAGGGAAGCGGCCGAGATTTTCCGGTGGAGCTCCTCCAAGAAGGAGGCCGACCTACTATGATCGGCCGGACCATAGACAATGATGATCTCCCACTTGAAGTTGAGCGATCTCTCGAAAAGCTCCATGATGACGAAGAATTCGCCCCTATCCATGCTACCCACCTCAAAGGTGGCATCCTTCACACCTAAAAGGATGCCACCCGAGTGGCCCGTGCTCCCACTAGAAGGGAGCCAGTGCCACGCAAAAAGGTGGGAGCTCAGCCGGTCAAGCTCAGGGAGCGCAAAATCGCGACACATGGTCTCTTGTACAACCACGATGTCGATGTGCTCATCTCGCATGTATTCCACTAGCTGGCGGCGGCGGCCATCATGGCCGAAGCCACGGATGTTCCAGAAGAGGGCCCGCATTAAGGAGCCATTGGGGGGCTGCTTGACCCCAGAACACAAGAAGCGCTAAGCGCACGAAGTGCCGCCGTGCGGGAGCGGGTACGACCCCGAATCTCCGGCACGGCCACCGAGGGAGGAGGGGCCGTCGGATGCGGCGGAGGTGGAGAGGAAGGACCCCCAGACGTAGAGGCAGCTGGGGGCACGAGAAGGGCCGCCCGGGCCTCCGCGAGTTTCCCATCGAGAACCTCACGGGCTCTGATGGCCGCGATCTGGGCGAGAGGGGGGCCAACCTCCCCTCGGAAGATGATCGCGGAGTCGGAGGCCACTTTGGCGAGGTGACCCAGCGGAACAGACTCAAGCGCAGAGAAAGAACACAACGAAGCAGAGGGGGGAATGGGGGGCGTACCTGGCTCCAAGTTACGGGCAGCAGCGCGGAGCTCCGCCCTCTCGGGGATGGGCAGTGCCGGGCTGCCCTCGGGGTGGGCAGCGTCCAGCCGAGTACTCCGGCGGGAGGCCACCACCGGGAAGGAAGCCGACCGACCGCGACGGGAGTAGGCGGCAGACCGGGGAGGGGGGCTGGGCTGCCAGAGGCGTGATGATCCGGGCCGCCCCCGCCCCAGGAGACGACGAAGGGGAGGGTAGCAGTCCCGGCCTAGCACAGCCGAGGAAGATCTGGGCCGGGGATGATGGTGCGGCCGGAGGGGGAGGGGGTGCACTGGGGGTCGGAGAGCAGGCCTCCGAGGGCGCCCGAGGAGACTACGGGGACGGAGGGGCGACCGGCGGCGGCGAGGAGATGGCGACGGGAGGAGGCGAAGCCGGAGTGGGGAGGACAACCACAGGGGCCGTCCCCCCACCCGCGGGCGCCGCCGAAGAGTCGGGGAGCGGGGCGCAGAGCAGGCCCACCGGGGCCATCACAGGTGGCGGGGACGAGGTGGGGGAGCGCGGGGAAGAGGCCGGGCAGACCACCAGGACCACACTGGAGATGTCACTCCCCTCGGATGGCGACGCGTCAGAGATCAGCGGGCCATCCCCCGTGGGGAGAGAGGCGGCCTGGCGGCCCTTGCCCCCAGCAGTCGGAGGGGGGGGGGCGAGGGGGAGGGGAGCGGGAGTCCTCGGACGCCCCCTCCTCATCCGAGCGGTGAAAGCGAGAGCGGTGGCGGCCGCGGTAGTCGCCGCCGGCCCCTGGGTTGTCACCAGGGGGGCCGACGTCGAGGGAGCGGGGACGCCCAACGTGGTTGGGAGGCTCGGGGGCGATCCTGAGGTCGAAGCCCTGGTCGTTGAAGAAGACCCGGACCGAAGTGCGCAGCTTGGAGGAGTCGAGGCACTTGACCTTGACCCGCACCTCCTCCTCCTTGCGCAGTGAGAGCTCGTCGACCACCACCACCTTGCCCAAGAGGCGAGACATCTGGCGGATGACAAGCTTGGACCGCGCAATATCGGGGATACCGGAGATGAGGATCCAGGCGGTGTCGAGGACAACCACGGCCTAAGCGTCGAGTACTGGCTCGGATATCTCGACAACCAGCTGGTTGAGCGCGAGAGTGATCCGGCCACTACGCGTCGCGTAGCCGAAGCTGACGGAGTCGGGGAAGACGACAGAGAAGATGTGACCGGCGGTGGGGGTGACCACCCAGTTGTTGGGGAACGTAGTAATTTCAAAAATTTTCCTACGCACACGCAAGATCATGGTGATGCATAGCAACGAGAGGGGAGAGTGTTGTCTACGCACCTCAGAGACCCGGCGAAGCGATCACAACGTAGAGGAAGTAGTCGACGTTCTCCTCGCGATCCGACCGATCCCGGCGCCAAGTTACTCGACGCCCGAGTTCTTGACACACGACAGCTCGATGACGCCCTCGACTCGATCCAGCCGAGTGTCGAGGAGAATTCCGTCAAGACGACGGCGCAGGACGATCTTGATGTTTCACGGCGCAGGCTTCGCTTAAGCTTCGCGACGGTATAACCGAGGTGGAATATGGTGGAGGGGGCACCGACACGGCTAAGGAACGATCTAAAGATCAAACTTGTGTGTTCCAAGGTGCCCCCTGCCCTCAGATATAAAGGAGGAGGGGGAGGCCGGCCGGCCTAGAGGAGGCGCTGCCGAGGAGTCCTACTCCTAGGGAGTAGGACTCCCCTCTTCCTAGTTGGAATAGGATTGGGGAGGGAAAGAGGAAAGGGCGCCGCCTCCTTGTCCTATTCGGACTGGGGGGAGAGGCGCTGCCACCTCCTGGCCGGCCCCTCCTCTTCTCCCTCGAGGCCCACCGAGGCCCATTTACTTCCGGGGTTCCGTAACCTCCGGTACTTCAGAATTCCGTTTTGCCCGAACCATTCCAACTCCAAACATAGGCTTCCAATATATCAATCTTTATGTCTCGACCATTCCGAGACTCCTCGTCATGTCCGTGATCACATCCGGGACTCAACTCCTTCGTACATCAAAATATATAAACTCATAGTAACCGCCATCGAAACCTTAAGCGTGCATGGACCCTACGGTTCGAGAACAATGTAGACATGACCTAGAACTATTCACGGTCAATAACCAACAGCGGGACCTGGATGCCCATATTGGTTCCTACATATTCTACGAAGATCTTTATCGGTCGACCGCATAACAACATACGTTGTTCCTTTGTCATCGGTATGTTACTTGCCCGAGATTCGATCGTCGGTATCCAATACCTAGTTCAATCTCGCTATCGCAAGTCTCTTTACTCGTTCCGTAATACATCATCTCACAACTAACTCATTAGTTGTAGTGCTTGCAAGGCTTAAGTGATGTGCATTACCGAGAGGGCCCAGAGATACCTCTCCGACAATCGAGTGACAAAACCTAATCTCAAATACGCCAACCCAACATTTGCCTTTGGAGACACCTGTAGTACTCCTTTATAATCACCCGATTACGTTGTGACGTTTGGTAGCACCAAAGTGTTCCTCCGTAAACGGAGTTGCATAATCTCATAGTTACAGGAACATGTATAAGTCATGGATAAAAGCAGAGCAACATACTAAACGATCGTGTGCTAAGCTAAGGGAATGGGTCATGTCAATCAGATCATTCTACTAATGATGTGACCTTGTTAATCAAATAACAACTCCTTGTTTATGGTCGGAAACATAACCATCTTTGATTAACAAGCTAGTCTAGTAGAGGCATACTAGTGACATGTTGTTTTGTCTATGCATTCACACATGTATCATGTTTCCGGTTAATACAATTCTAGCATGAATGATAAACATTTATCATGAAATAAGGAAATAAATAATAACTTTATTATTGCCTCTAGGGCATATTTCCTTCAGCCTCCCACTTGCACTAGAGTCAATAATCTAGATTACATAGTAATGATTCTAACACCCATGGAGTCTTGGTGCTGATCATGTTTTGCTCGTGGAAGAGGCTTAGTCAACGGGTCGCAACATTCAGATCCGTATGTATCTTGCAAATCTCTATGTCTCCCACCGGACTAAGTCCCGGATGGAATTGAAGCGCCTCTTGATGTGCTTGGTCCTCTTGTGAAATCTGGATTCCTTTGCTAAGGCAATTGCTCCAAGATTGTCACGAAGATTTTCATTGGACCCGATGCACTAGGTATAACACCTAGATCGGATATGAACTCCTTGATCCGCACTCCTTCATTAGCTGCTTCGAAGCTGCTATGTATTCCGCTTCACATGTAGATCCCGCCACGACGCTTTGTTTAGAACTGCACCAACCGACAGCTCCTCCGCTTAGTGTAAATACGATCCGGTCTGCGATTTAGAATCGTCCGGATCGGTGTCAAAGCTTGCATCAACGTAACCGCCACGATGAGCTCTTTGTCACCTCCATATACGAGAAACATATCCTTAGTCCTTTTCAGGTATTTCAGGATGTTCTTGACCGCTGTCCAGTGATCCACTCCTGGATTACTTTGGTACCTTCCCGTTAGGCTTATAGCAAGGCACACATCAGGTCTGGTACACAGCATTGCATACATGATAGAGCCTATGGCTGAAGCATAGGGAACATCTTTCATTTTCTCTCTATCTTCTGCAGTGGTCGGGCATTGAGTCTTACTCAACTTCACGCCTTGTAACACAGGCAAGAACCCTTTCTTTGCTTGATCCATTTTGAACTTCTTCAAAATTTTGTCAAGGTATGTGCTTTGTGAAAGTCCAATCAAGCGTCTTGATCTATCTCTATAGATCTTAATGCCCAATATGTAAGCAGCTTCACCGAGGTCTTTCATTGAAAAACTCTTATTCAAGTATCCTTTATGCCATCCAGAATTCTATATCATTTCCGATCAGCAATATGTCATCCACATATAATATCGTAAATGCTACTGAGCTCCCACTCACTTTCTTGTAAATACAAAGCTTCTCCAAAAGTCTCAGACAAACCCAAATGCTTTGATCACACTATCAAAGCGCTTATTCCAACTCCGAGATGCTTGCACCAGTCCATAGATGGATCGCTGGAGCTTGCACACTTTGTTAGCTCCCTTTGGATCGATAAAACCTTCTCGTTGCATCATATACAACTCTTCTTCCGTAAATCCATTCAGAATGCAGTCTTTACATCCATTTGCCAAATTTCATAATCATAAAATGCGGCAATTGCTAACATGATTCGGACGGACTTAAGCATCGCCACGGGTGAGAAGGTCTCATCGTAGTCAATCCCTTGAACTTGCCGAAACCCTTTATGCATAAGTCGAGCTTTATAGACAAGAACCTTACCGTCGGCGTCGGTCTTCTTCTTGAAGATCCACTTGTTTTCTATTGCTTGCCTACCCTCGGCAAGTCAACCAAAGTCCATACTTTGTTTTCATACATGGATCCCATCTCGATTTCATGGCCTCAAGCCATTTTATGGAATCTGGGCTCACCATCGCTTCTTCATAGTTCGAGGTTCATCATGATCTAGTAGCATGACTTCCGTAACAGGATTACCGCATCACTCAGTGCGGATCTTACTCGTTGATCTACGAGGTTCTGCGAAGAACTTGATCTGAAGTTTCATGATCAATATCATCAACTTCCTCACTACTTGGTGTAGGTGTCTCGTAAACTGGTTTCGTGATTTAACTACTTTCAAGTAAGGGAGAAGGTACTATTACCTCATCAAGTTCCACTTTCCTCCCACTCACTTCTTTCGAGAGAAACTCCTTCTCTAGAAAGGATCCATTCTTAGCAACGAATGTCTTGCCTTCGGATCTGTGATAGAAGGTGTACCCAACTGTTTCCTTTGGGTATCCTATGAAGACACATTTTTCCGATTTGGGTTCGAGCTTATCAGGTTGAAGCTTTTTCACATAAGCATCGCATCCCCAAACTTTAAGAAACGACAACTTTGGTTTCTTGCTAAACCACAGTTCATAAGGTGTCGCCTCAACGGATTTCGACGGTGTTCTATTCAGTGTGAATGCGGCTGTCTCTAGAGCATAACCCCAAAACGATAGCGGTAAATCTGAAGAGACATCATAGATCGCACCATATCTAGTAAAGTGCGACACGACGCTCGGACACACCATTACGTTGTGGTGTTCCGGTGGCGTGAGTTGCTAAACTATTCCGCATTGTTTCAAATGTAGACCAAACTCAGAACTCAAATATTCACCTCCACGATCGATCGTAGAAACTTAATTTTCTTGTTACGATGATTTTCAACTTCACTCTGAAATTCTTTGAACTTTTCAAATGTTTCAGACTTATGTTTCATTAAGTAGATATACCCGTATCCGCTTAAGTCATCTGTGAAGGTGAGAAAATAACGATATCCGCCACGAGCCTCAACATTCATCGGACCACATACATCTCAGATGTATGATTTCCAACAAATCTGTTGCTCTCTCCATAGTACCGAGAACGGTGTTCTAGTCATCTTGCCCAAGAGGCACGGTTCGCAAGTGCCAAGTGATTCATAATCAAGTGACTCCAAAAGTCCATCAAGATGGAGTTTCTTCATGCGCTTTACACCGATATGACCTAAACGGCAAGTGCCACAAATAAGTTGCACTATCATTATCAACTCTGCATCTTTTGGTTTCAACATTGTGAATATGTGTATCACCACTATCGAGATTCATAAGAAATAGACCACTCCTCAAGGGTGCATGACCATAAAAGATATTACTCATATAAATAGAACAACCATTATTCTCGATTTAAATGAATAACCGCCTCGCATCAAACAAGATCCAGATATAATGTTCATGCTCAACGCAGCACCAAATAACAATTATTTAGGTCTAAAACTAATCCCAAGGTAGATGTAGAGGTAGCGTGCCGACCGCGATCACATCGACTTTGGAACCATTTCCCACGCCGCATCGTCACCTCGCCCTTTCCGGTGTTCGCTTAATCCGTAGTCCTGCTTCGAGTTGCAAATATTAGCAATGTAACCAGATCAAATACCAGTGCTATCTGCGAGCTCTAGTAAGGTACACATCAATAACATGTATATCACATATACCTTTGTTCACCTTGCCATCCTTCTTATCCGCCAAATACTTGGGGCAGTTCCGCTTCCAAAGGACCAGTCTGCTTATGAGAAGCACTCGGTTTGTGTTTAGGGCCGACTTGGGTTTTTCTCCGAGCAGCAACTTGCTTGCTGTTCTTCTTGAGATTCCCCTTCTTCTTCCCTTTGCCTTTCTTCTTGAAACTAGTGGTCTTATTGACCATCAACACTTGATGCTCCTTTTTGATTTCTACCTCCGCAGCCTTTAGCATTGCGAAGAGCTCGGTATAGTCTTTACTAACCCTTGCATATTATAGTTCATCACGAAGCCTTTGTAGCTAGGTGGCAGTGATTGAGAATTCTGTCAATGACACAATCATCCGGAAGATTAACTCCCAATTGTGTCAAGTGATTGTAGTACCCGCACATTCCGAGTATATGCTCACTAATGTAACTGTTCTCCTCCATCTTGCAGCTATAGAACTTATTGGAGACTTCATATCTCTCAATCCGGCATTCTGTTGGAATATTAACTTCAACTCTGGAACATCTCATATGCTCCATGACGCTCAAAACGTCGTTGAAGTCCCGGTTCTAAGCCGTAAAGCATGGCACATCGAACTATAGAGTAGTCATCGCTTTGCTCGCCAGACGCTCACAACATCCGGCGTTGCTCAAAGAAGCAGTTCTGTCACCTAGCGGTGCATCCAGACGTAGCTCTTCCGTGCAGCAATGAGGATGATCCTCTCGTTACGGACCCAAATCCGTAATTGCTACCATCATCTTTCAACTTTGCTTTCTCAAGGAACGCATTAAAATTCAACGGAACAACAAAGACGAGCCATCTATCTACAATCAAACATAAACAAGCAAGATACTATCAGTACTAAGTTCATGATAAATTTAAGTTCAATTAATCACATTACTTAAGAACTCCCACTTAGAAAAACATCTCTAGTCATCTAAGTGATCACGTGATCCAAATCAACTAAACCATAACCGATCATCACGTGAAACGGAGTAGTTTTCAATGGTGAACATCTTATGTTGATCATATCTACTATATGATTCACGCCGACCTTTCGGTCTCCGTGTTCCGAGGCCATATCTGCATATGCTAGGCTCGTCAAGTATAACCCGAGTATTCTGCGTGTGCAAAACTGGCTTGCACCCGTTGTAGATGGACGAGAGCTTATCACACCCGATCATCACGTGGTGTCCGGGCACGATTTAACTTTGGCAACGGTGCATACCGGGAGAACACTTCTTGATAATTTAGTGAGAGATCATCTTATAATGCTACCGCCAATCAAAGCAAGATAAGATGCATAAAAGGATAAACATCACATGCAAATCAATATAAGTGATATGATATGGTCATCATCATCTTGTGCTTCATGATCTCCATCTTGTTGCACCACCATGATCACCATCGCCACCGCGCCGACACCGTGATCTTCATCGCAGCATCGTTGTCGCCTCGCCAAACTTATGCTATTACGACTATCGCTACCGCTTAGTGATAAAGTAAAGCATTACAGTATGCATTGCATTGCATACAATAAAGCGACAACCATATGGCTCCAGCCGGTTGCCGATAACTTCGTTACAAAACATGATCATCTCATACAATAAAATATAGCATCACGCCTTGACCATATCACATCACAACATGCCCTGCAAAAACAAGTTAGACGCCCTCTACTTTGTTGTTGCAAATTTTACGTGGCTGCTACGGGCTTAAGCAAGATCCAGTCTCACCCACGCATCAAAACCACAATGATACTTCGTCAAATAGACTCCGTTTTAACCTTCTCAAGGACCGGGCGAGCCACACTCGGTTCAACTAAAGTGAGAGAGACAGCACCCACCAGTCACCTTTAAGCAACGAGTGCTCACAGCGGTGAAACCAGTCTCGCAGAAGCGCACGCGTAATGTCGGTCTGGGCCGCTTCATCTCACAATACCGCTGAACCAAAGTATGACATGCTGGTAGGTAGTATGACTTGTATCGCCCACAACTCACTTGTGTTCTACTCGTGCAAAACATCAAACCATAGAAAAACCTAGGCTCGGATGCCACCGTTGGGGAACGAGTAATTTCAAAAATTTTCCTACGCACACGCAAGATCATGGTGATGCATAGCAACGAGAGGGGAGAGTGTTGTCTACGCACTCGTGAGACCAAGCGAAGCGATCACAACGTAGAGGAAGTAGTCGACGTTCTCCTCGCGATCCGACCGATCCCGCGCGCCATACTCCGACGCCCGAGTTCTTGACACACGACAGCTCGATGACGCCCTCAGACCGATCCAGCCGAGTGTCGAGGGAGAATTCACAAGACGACGGCGTGGCAGGACGATCTTGATGTTTCATCGCGCAGGCTTCGCTTAAGCTTCGCGACGGTATAACCGAGGTGGAATATGGTGGAGGGGGCACCGCACCTGCTAAGGAACGATCTAAAGATCAAACTTGTGTGTTCCAAGGTGCCCCTGCCCCAGATATAAAGGAGGGAGGGGGAGGCCGGCGGCCTAGAGGAGGCGCGGCGGAGGAGTCCTACTCCTACCGGGAGTAGGACTCCCCTCTTCCTAGTTGGAATAGGATTGGGGAGGGAAAGAGGAAAGGGCGCCGCCTCCTTGTCCTATTCGGACTGGGGGAGAGGCGCTGCCACCTCCTGGCCGCCCCTCCTCTTCTCCCTCGAGGCCCACCGAGGCCCATTTACTTCCCGGGGTTCCGTAACCTCCTGCACTCAGAATTCCTGCCGCCCGAACCATTCCAACTCCAAACATAGGCTTCCAATATATCAATCTTTATGTCTCGACCATTCCGAGACTCCTCGTCATGTCCGTGATCACATCCGGGACTCAACTCCTTCGGTACATCAAAATATATAAACTCATAGTAACCGCCATCGAAACCTTAAGCGTGCGGACCCTACGGTTCGAGAACAATGTAGACATGACCTAGAACTATTCACGGTCAATAACCAACAGCGGACCTGGATGCCCATATTGGTTCCTACATATTCTACGAAGATCTTTATCGGTCAGACCGCATAACAACATACGTTGTTCCCTTTGTCATCGGTATGTTACTTGCCCGAGATTCGATCGTCGGTATCCAATACCTAGTTCAATCTCGCTATCGCAAGTCTCTTTACTCGCTCCGTAATACATCATCTCACAACTAACTCATTAGTTGTAGTGCTTGCAAGGCTTAAGTGATGTGCATTACCGAGAGGGCCCAGAGATACCTCTCCGACAATCGAGTGACAAAACCTAATCTCAAATACGCCAACCCAACATTTGCCTTTGGAGACACCTGTAGTACTCCTTTATAATCACCCGATTCGTTGTGACGCTTGGTAGCACCAAAGTGTTCCTCCGTAAACGGAGTTGCATAATCTCATAGTTACAGGAACATGTATAAGTCATGGATAAAAGCAGTAGCAACATACTAAACGATCGTGTGCTAAGCTAAGGGAATGGGTCATGTCAATCAGATCATTCTACTAATGATGTGACCTTGTTAATCAAATAACAACTCCTTGTTTATGGTCAGGAAACATAACCATCTTTGATTAACAAGCTAGTCTAGTAGAGGCATACTAGTGACATGTTGTTTTGTCTATGCATTCACACATGTATCATGTTTCCGGTTAATACAATTCTAGCATGAATGATAAACATTTATCATGAAATAAGGAAATAAATAATAACTTTATTATTGCCTCTAGGGCATATTTCCTTCACCAGTCCCACTGGTGGCGGTAGAGGTGGTTGAGCTCAGCCTCGATCATCTCTGGGGACGCCACCCCATCAACGACCGTGACAATCGCCTGAAGGGAGGGCGACGGCGGAGGAGCGTCCGGGACCTCGAGGTGGAAGAAGCCCAACCCCTCGATCCCATGCCCATACATCATGAGCTCCGAGACCACCGGTCTATCCAGGCACAGAATGGCGGGGTGGCCGGGATCCTTGCAGAGGTAGCAGCACTTGGGGTTGACGCAGGCAACCTGAGAATGCCACCTCACGCCAATGTTGAAGCATGGGGGGCGAGGGAGACCTGAGATGGGGCCCGGAACGGAGGAGGCTCCCGGACCAGCGGGGGCCGGCACAGCCGGAGTGAGGCGGACGCCCTGGCGCTTCTTCTTCTTGGCAGGCCCAGGACGGCCGCGAGAAGTGCCCGCACCATGAGCTAGAGCCGGTGCCGCAACCCCAGAGGAGGCCGCGTGAGGAGGGACATAGCGACGAGTGTCGGAGTGGGGAGGATTCCGTCCTGCGGGCGAGGCGTGCCGACCCGGGCCGGACTGGAGGGGACGGGGAGCGTTCCCGACGACGGGACGGCGACGGGAGCGCCAAGGGCGCGCCAGTCCCCCGACGACGCACACGGCGACCGGGACCGCGCCCGGTCATCACGGCGGGAGGGGGAGCGGCGGCCCTCCTGAAGCTCCCGGAGCTCGCGCCGGAGCTCCTCCTCACGCCGGAGGGAGTCGGGGGAGGGGCGAGAGGCGTCGCGAGGAGGGTCCCCCGCCTTCCGCTTCGCCCGGGGCGCCGGGTCATTCCACTCCCGTGGCATGGCCAACCGCGGTGTAGCGGGGGCTGGGAGGGACGGGGCGAGGGGAGCGGGTAGGGGAGGAGGAGCCGGCCGGCCGGACGAGGGAGGGGGAGCGGCAGGGGGCACCGGAGGGGCGAGGCGAGGGGTGGAGGTGAGCAGGGGAGCGGGATGGGGAAGAGGAGTGGAGGAGGCGGCGCACGGGGGTAGGGGAAAACCGCGGGGCGGCCAGATCGAGCCGACGTCCCCTCCGCTGGGCCTAGGGCACGGGGAAGGCCCACCCAAGTTGGGCCGGCCTGCGAGGGGAGGGAGGGGGCGACCCGCGGTGGGCCGCGCAGGGGCCACCAGGCGCGATGGGCCGGGGCCCCAGCAGGCCCCTTCGGGAGGCCTGTGTCGCGGGGGAGCGGGGGAGGGGAAAACCCACGGCCACGGGTTAGGCGCGCCGCCGACGCCTGGCCGGGCGAGGGCAGCGGAGAGCGCTGGGCGACCCGGGCGTCTGCACATGTAGCCCGGAGGAGCCGGCGGGCATTGAACGGCCGGCACAGGCCGCCGAGACGATAAACCGGGAGGAGGGGGGAGGGAGAGGGACAGAGGGGAAAGGGGGCGGCGACTGGCCCCACCGCCGGCCGGGCGCCAGGAGGAGCGGGCGGGCCCCGATCGGCGCGCTGCTACGCCCCAGAGCCAGACGCGACGGCGGCGGAACGCCCTACCGGCCAAGGCCACACCTTGGAGGGGCGGCGCCCGAGCCGGGCTCCGGGGAGCCGAGCGAGCCGGCGGCGGCACCCGCTCACCGGAAGCAAAGACCCTCGCGTGGGGGGCTAAGCTACCCAGCCGGCGGGGCCGGTCGGGCCGGGCGGGAGGAGCGGGGGTAGAGGGGCGGGAGAGGGGGGGGAACGCGCGTCCTCCGCGCAGTCCGCCCATCGGAAGGGCGCCCGCCGAGCGACCAGCGCAGTGGCGGCGGCGGGCCGCGCCCGGAGAGGCCGGGCGGGAGGGGCGGGAGGACGCCGCGACGCGGACGCAGAGGCGGCGGAGGAGCCCACGAAGACGCCGAAGGCGTCGCCCGCGAAGGCACCAGAGGAGTCGCCCATCTCGCACCTGCTACTCAAATGATCAGCGATCTACTCTTTTATTTGAGGCAGTTTTGGCTGACTCTAGGTACTCGTGTCAGACCTGTTGGTTATACAATCATTATGATTGATATAGTCTAGCATACACCAAATGAAAACAACTTAAACTTAAGCTTTCACTGTAGGATAGCATGGAAACATGGCAGTTAGATCCAAGCGAAAAAAAAAACGAATCGCCCCCAGCTCTCTTCTTCCTCGCGGAGTTGGTTGGATCCGCATGTCCCGTTCGGGGGAGCGCGGCGCCGCGCCTTCTGTCCCCTCCGGTGGTCGTTGGTCCCCACCCTCACGGTCTTTCTTGTCGCCGCCAGACCCCGCCCTCGCCGGCCGTCCTCGTCGCCGGTCCCCACCCTCGCCAGCTGTCCTCATCGCCAGTTCCCATGCAATAACTCCACTTGCGTTGCAGCTCTTGACGGCGACGGTTGTAGCTCGGCCGCCGCCCCTCGCCATTGATGCTTGCTGCAGGAAATTATGTCGACGGCGGCTAGTCAATCAACGCCATTTTGAATGGATGTAGCAAAAAACTTCACCCGTAGTAGCAAAAATAAACTACGGTTGCAGCAAAAATCAAACACCATCGCCGTCTTTCGCGAGGTCGCAACTCCGCCTTACATGGATGTAGCAAAAAACTTCACCGGTAGAAGCAAAATTCTACTATGGTTGCAGCACAAATCAAACACCGTCGCCGTCTTTCGCGAGGTCGCAACTCCACCTTACATGGATGTAGCAAAAACTTCAGCGGTAGTAGCAAAATTCTACTACGGTTGCAACAAAAATCGTCGTTGTAATCGTCGCGAGGTCGCAGCTCCGCCTGATGGATGTAGCAAAAAACTTCGCCAGTAGTAACAAAATCCAACTAGGGTTGCAGCTTCCCATTATTGTGCAGTTCCATTGAAGCTTTTCTGTCTATGGTTGAAGCTTTTTTCAACAGCTGTTGAAGTTGTTTTAGGTCACGGTTGCAACACTAGTATACGCGGGGTGCATCCAGCCATGGCGGCCGACAAGGGAGCGCCTGGCCGCCGGCCATGGAGGTCGTGGTCGCCCAGTCGCAACCGGGGGGGGGGGGAGGGGGGAGGGGATGCGCCCGCGTGAAGGCTCGAGGTAGGGGATGGATCTGGCCATGGCGGTGGGCAGCCATGGCAGCCGGCGAGGGGAGCCTGGCCGCCGGCGATGGAGGTCGTGGTGGCCCAGCTCGGGAGGAGGGGGAGGGGAAGGCGCTCGCGAGAGGAAGAAGAAGCACAAAAGAAGAAAAAAACGTTTCGCTTGAGGCCCATCCAGCGTACGTGGAAAAGAGCGAGCGAGCGAGGGGCACCGGCCGAGCGTTCGGCCAGTGCGCCGATGTCAAACGTTTCCCTTATTCTATTGCCGGTCGCCAGCCTCACACCAACTTGAAAGACATGTCACCTCACTCTCATCCAATTATCCAAAATGCAGCATGGTACAATCAGAAGGCAAGAGCTGGCCCCAAGAGGTCCGAAAGGGCACACGCAAGACATCACGTCCATGTTGCAGCAAACACTTGTAATGCCAACCTCCGCCCGCACTTTGAAAACAACACCACCACACATCACTACACCCTTCTTTCAACACTGCTTGACACTTAACCTTAGGTTTTATGCTAATAAAATATTAAGGAACTCTTTGATTCATAGGATTTAAATATGTAGGAGCAGGAAAAGGGCCATAATGAAATGTATTTCTATGCAAATTTTAGAATTAGAAAAAAACACGTGAATTTTTTACTTTTTAATGTCTTATTCTTGAAACAAGAAAGAACACGGGAATTCAAATAAGCATTGTAAAATCATAGTCAACCCTAACCTCATTAGACCTCTGGTTAAGTGGTAGTGGCATGAGATTTTAGGCTTTCTTTAACCATGATCGCATAACCTAGTGATTTTTGGAAATCTTGTCATCTGAAATGTTAGCTTTGGTTACATTGTAGGAAGATCTCTATTATCCCCATTCACCGCTGCAGAATATTGTATGGGCCACTCTCAAAAAAATTGGTGAACCGGTTCTTACGCACTGGCCTGGCAGCAATTTGCGAAAGAAAGCTCTAGACATTGTCATGAAACATATAAAGTACGAGGATGAAACAACTCAATATATATGCATCGCTCCTCTCAATAAGGTAAAGAGATGTAACTTTGAGTAAGCTTTGCATAATTGTTTTCCTTTGATAGGTCCAAACTACAACTTATCATTATATTTGTTTTGAGTTTATTAAATTTGTACATTGCTTATCAAATATATTTCTTTCTTTTGTATCATTTTCTTCAACTTCAACTGATTACTAAAAATTTACAAACAGATGTTGAATATGATTTGTTGCTGGGTAGAAGATCCAAATTCAGAGGCATTCAAACTCCACATTGAAAGAGTATGTGATTTCTTATGGGTCGCTGAAGACGGCATGAAGATGAAGGTGTCAACGAATTTTCCTACATGTTTCATTAGATTTTTTTCATTAACATTATCTGAGGTGTGTGTCTGTGTGTGTGTGTGTGTGGGGGGGGGGGGGTGCAATGAGAAGACACACTGATATGCACAATTTGAGTTCTTATGTCTCATTTACCTAATTGGTTCAAATATATGCATATAACGGCAACACGTCAATGCCCAACAAACCTTTATGATACTAGCTATCAGTCCAACTCACTGATACAATATATAGTGGTGGATGTAGAATCCCACCAAGTTCAATTCCACTCCACTTGAGTCTTAGTGGCTAATTCTCCTCTATAGAAGACAAATAATTTCACCCATATGTTCAAAAAATCAATATGATAGTCACTTACTCACTTTGTTTTTTTAATATGTAACATATTTCGACTCTACACATAGATTTAGGTTTTGATCCAGTTGAAATACTATGGGAGTATGTAACTCAAGTTACTATCTTATACTCCCTCCGTTCGGAATTAGTTGTCTCGAAAATGGATGTATCTAGAACTAAAATACGTCTAGATACATCCATTTTTGAGACAAGTAATTCCGAACGGAGGGAGTAGTTGTTTTGTAAGGTCATAGATGGTAGCTAGTACGAGAGGGGGAAATAGGTACATATGTTTTGCAAAAAATAACTAGGATCACATCATAAATTGAAACACACTCATTTAATACACTTATGAAATTGTATGTTTTAACAATATGATTCTCATTGTTGTAATGAGAATGTGTACTATTATATTTACTCTTAATCTTAGGACATCTTGTGTAGTCTTACAATGGCAGCCAGCTATGGGATACAGCTTTGACAGTTCAGGCTATATTTGCTACCGGCCTCACAAAAGAGTTTGGCCATACAATTAAACTCGCTCATGACTATATCAAACATTCCCAGGTAAATATATAGAATGTTGCATGGTAATATATTTGTTCAACACTAATAAATTAGGTGTCAACAATATTATGTGTATCTAATTTGCCTAAAGATTCGTGTGGACTGCCCCGGAGACCAAAGCAAGTGGTATCGTCATATATCTAAAGGTGGATGGACACATTCAACGGCTGACCAAGGGTGGCCTGTATCAGACTGTACTGCAGAGGCATTTAAGGTAGTCTCTGCCGTGGTCTTCACTTTCAGCGTAACTTCACTAAAGTTTCTAGAATTTTAGTAATTTTGGCACATATTGAAGTATTCGTCTTTCAGCCGATATATTTCAGAAATTCATTAGTACACACAAATTCAAATAAATTTTCAAATTATATTTTGAATTTCAAAATGTTTTGTTGGATCTCAGTCAAATTCAAGTGAAAATAATTTTCAAATTATATTTTTAAATTTAGAGATTTAAGCTACACATAATTATTTTTGAAACTTATATAAACTTATATATACTTCCATTCTTGCTTTGTATTAAATGTTTTTTTTGAATGAAATGGTTAACCCTGACGTTTTACTCTTGTAAGTTGTAACACACAAGTTTACATGCATTGGAGAAATTCTTTATGTTTCTTAGGGGGCACTAGATACCCTATGTGGGACTTGTCATAAGAAATAGCTACACTTGGGCCACATGGGCCTCCATACTAAACGGGGCCACATGGGTGTTGAGTGTAACACAAATTGTCACGGATACTCATTCCATGGAATTGATTCAATACAAACGAAACTGTTCTGTACTCTTTTTGCTGGAATTGATTCAATACAAGGCACCAATTCCATGAGCTAAACCAACGACACACTGATAGGAATAAGCTAAGATTCCATTCTTTCTTCAGGTTCTGTTGTTGTTAACTAAGGTTCCTGAACTGGTTGATGAGCCTGTAGAAACAAGCAGACTTGATGATGCAGTCAACATTCTACTGTCTTTGATGGTTAGTATCTTCCACTCTTAACTTATTATTTGTATGTTCTCTTTTACCAAGGTTAGTCCCAAGTCATTACTTGTAGTTGATAATTAAGAGACTTACGTTTTCTGAATACTTGGATGAACAACTTAGGTTTTAAAATTCTTATTGCGTACTCTTTTGCAGAATGAGGATGGCAGTTTTGGTGCATATGAGCTAACAAGATCCTATGAATGGCTTGAGGTGAACCCCTAGGTGCACACACACACACACACACACACACACACACACACACACACACACGCGCGCGCGCGCGCGCGCGCACGCACGCACGCACACACACACTATTCCTTTATTCTAACTTCCTCTAGTACATGCGAGGAAGGAACACTTTGTTTAATCTACAATATTAAGTTGACGTTGAACAATTCTTGGTTCTACCATTCAACCGACTATAAGTTTCCTATACGCATGTCATGCTCATTTTATTTTCTAATCACTTCAGTTGTTGAATCCTTCAGAGAGCTTTGGCGGCATAATGATCGAGTATCCGTAAGGGACACTTACCATCAAATGCTTAATTAGTTATTTATGCTGCTAATTTTCTATTAATTTGTCTACCTGCTTCATATTGATTTGCATGTAGGTATGTTGAGTGTACATCATCAGTAATTCAGGGTCTGGTGTTATTCAGAGAAATGTACCCCGAGCACAGTCGCTTGGAAGAGATAGACAATTGTATCCAAAAGGCTGCAGACTACATTGAGAGCATCCAATGGAGTGATGGATCATGGTTTGAATTTCCTTTAAATTTTCTCTGGAAGTTCCTATCTTTTTTGTTATTAGGAAATGGAAGTTTATTTAAAAAAAAAGATAATGGAAGATTAAACTCTCAACCTCTGCATCAGTTGAACATGTGTTGTTAATTTGCAACTACAGGTATGGCTGTTGGGCTATTTGTTTCACCTATGGTACATGGTTTGGAGTGAAAGGATTGGTTGCTGCAGGGAGGACATATGTAAACAGCTTAGCGATCAGAAAAGCATGTGAATTTCTTTTGTCCAAGGAGCTTCTCCCATCAGGAGGATGGGGAGAAAGTTACCTTTCCAGTCAAGAAAAGGTAAATTAAATTTTTTCTTCCTAGATATATTTTTGTTTTCATGTCTTAATTACTATAATTAACCATGTCCTAATTAACTAACTTGTAAATATATAGGTTTACACCAATCTTGAAGGCAACAGGGCTCATGCAGTTAACACTAGTTGGGCCATGTTGGCCCTAATTGATGCCGGACAGGTCAATTTTTATCCTTTTTGTCAGTCTTACATCCATGTCTATATATATCACTTGTTAAGTATAAATTATACACAACGTTATAAACAAGTCCAGTATTAATTAGTTCATAAGTATAATAAACATATATCATTCCGAACGGAATTGGTTGTATGCTGACTATAGTACAATATGTTTTTTGAGTGAATAGGGTCAAAGAGATCCTGCATGTTTACATAGAGCAGCCAAGGTTCTGATCAACTTCCAATCAGAGGATGGAGAATTCCCTCAGCAAGTAAGTAATATGTCCTTATCCCTTCTCTGAGTTTATGTGCAACGAAATCATGGGTTATTCTCGTAAGGGCAAGTAATAGTATGATGATGTATATCCATACACAAAAAATCAACCTTCACAAAATTCAATGAAAAGATTGCAACTTGTTTTCAATAATTTAATATCAACAGATCCAAGTTAATTTGGTGATCTCCTAGTAGTATGTTGAGATTAACTTTGGTATATTTCCTCAATTGACAGGACATTATTGGAGCTACCAACCACAACCTTATGCTCACTTACGCCCAGTTCAGGAACATATTCCCTATCTGGGCTCTTGGAGAGTAC
>CM038145.1:4912338-5157338 GCA_021437245.1 Aegilops speltoides | reverse complement strand
GAGCTGAACTAAACTGCGAGGAGATAAGTCATTATGTTTCATGGCTTGAGGATCTTCATACTGTCAAGACAAATTTTCTTCCTGCACTTAGAAATGTTAGTACTAAAAACGTGCGACCAAAGTGATGGTATTGAACTACGGTCACATCTATTTAGGAATGATGGTAAGATATTTACTATTTGTCCTCAGTGCATATTTTGCATACATATTTTTTTTTGCTAAACTTTCATTGCTAAGTATATTAATTAAGTACTATACGATGTTCTTCAACAGGACTCCGATGACAGCTTGTGCCTCAGGGATCGAGACTAAAGGTCGATGTCAATTGTTAGCTTACGGCCAAGATATCCTGCATTGCACATGAATGCATTCATGATTTCTAGAAGCGATGAATGCTTAATAGTGAAAGATTGGAGGAAAATTGTTAACGATCACAGAGAAGTACTAGGGGGCAACAATGAGAAGCGCAGCCCACGATTAGGATACATATTTATCTGCATGCTCCAGTATGATCAATCAGGAGAGCTATACATGTTCTATGCTATTTTACCAAAGAGAGAGTAGCTAGCAGGAGTGATTTAGCTAGTCCATGCTGCTCTTAGTACTTGTCCTTTCATGTCCGTGTTCTTCGTTCTGAACTTAAGTGATCGATTTGCTTTTGTGGTGTTATATATGAACGCTTATAATATCATGACAATCATGTTGAACTCGATGATATTTTTGCTTCTGGTGCAAGTGAATGTTTCTTCTTTAAGCTAGTAGTGCTGGTGGTGATTAGATAGCTAGCGGTAATGTATGACTATGATGATTAATATGATGATGATGAGTTATTATATCATTTAATGAAAGAAACCGCAGATTAGTTTCAGCTGGATGGATCCTACCTAAGTGATCAAGTATATGCCATATCTGTATATATTATAGTTAACTTGATCAAGTATAATTAATATGGATATGGCATATACTTGATCACTTAGCTAGCTAGCTAGTAGCTAGCTAGATATCCAATGCATCCAGTAGAAACTAATCCGCGGCACTTTCATCTAATGATTTAACAACTCATTATAATGTAAAACAGTCACTAAATTAAATTGAAAACACAAAATTAAAGAAACATTATAAAAAACACCCAAACATTTAGTATCGGTTGGTGTTACCAACCGATACTAATGCCCTACACGCAAACGGGCCTGGCTCGTGCCACGTGGTGGCACTTTAGCTCCGGTTCGTGACGAACCAGTACTAAAGGAGGGAGGGACCTTTAGTCCCCACTTTTTAGTGCCGGTTGGCGAACCGGCACTAAAGGCCGTCATGAACCGGCACTAAAGGCCGGTTCTGTACTAGTGGAAGAAGGCCGTCATCTGCGCCACCATCATACCGAGCCACGTCGGGAGATGCCAACTTGCTCAACACAATCACGGGGTGGTCGCCTTTGTTACTTTGGGCCTGAAATTTTTTGTCAAGGTCTTCCCGTGTAGCCTTTTGACTTTCCAATAACAACATGTAGTGATATATGATCAAATGCACAATTAAATTATTAATCAAAGATAGCACAGAGTGATAGTGCTTTAGGCTCTTAGCATTTTCATGAAAAATGGGTAAGCATGCTTGTAACCCAAAAAGGAATCAAAGTGAAAGTGTAGAATACTTCTTTGATATAGTTATGAATTTTAAGAATGTTGTTAGCATTCTTTCTCCCCCTAACCGAAATTCCAGCTAATGAAGGGAAGAAAGAACATCCGTACTAAAAGACAGAAACTTACAATCCATTTCCTGCATCAAATCAGAGAAATAAACTGGAACCAACACATTGCCAACTATAACAACCAGTGAAATAGGATTTTTTGTCGTTCGTCTCGATGGCTAGGATAAAGCGCCACAAATAAAGAAATGTTTTGTAGTCCTATAGCGTAAGTATCAGTGTGTTGCATAAAATGAATTAGATATTTCCACATCATGGAGCCTTTATATTTTCTTTTACAATCTCATGATTGTTTTGTTATCTAGGAAACTCCAGACATCCATACTCAATACTGTTATTGTTGTTTAGATGACTGACTTACATTTGGTACTTGAGTTACATTAGGGGATTATCACATTTCTTCTCGCTAATTTTTCTTTTGTGTTCTAGTTGTAGCACCTACCAGGTGAGCTCAGGGATTTATGTAGACGATGTTGTTGCATGAAATCTGAAACTTACAATCTCCCTATTGCCTTGCATGAAATGGTCTAAGTGTGCCTCGATAAGGAAAGAAAGACTGGGATAGACACAAAGGACATTTCAAGAATTTGTTCCCTTTAATAATTAGTGTCACCCATTGACAGCGTATTCTACTGGATGCTATGTATTGATGACCTTATATCATACTCGAAAGCAATTACTATGTGCATTTCATATCAGCTCGATCCTTAACTGAAGGAAGTTGCATTCGTTAACGATCTATTCATTGGACGAACAACTGCTCCATTACATATCAGCTTGATCCTTAACTGAAAGAAGCTACATTTGTTAACGATCTATTCATTGGAAGAACCGCTGCTCTAGCTCATCCTTAACTGAAAGGAGCTCGTCCTCCAAAGAGCATTTTTGGTGATTGTAGGATAACACTACCCTACCAATATAAGTTCCTCATGCAACATTGTTTTTTTTACTAGGGTGTCATAGCAAGATTGAGTTTGAGTTCCTCATTCTCTGCCACGACACAATCATTTTCCTTCAGCACACGCTCGATACATTGATTCTGACGCAGTGGACCAGAACTGCATGCCCTCACGACTCTGCTTCTTCTTGCAGCATCTATAACATCATCCTTCCGAACAACTCCATCTGCTATTGGCAAACAGCCATGAAGAATGTCGGTGGATGACTATGTAATATCACTCCATTTAACTCTTGAGGCTGCTAATCATCTGGCTGATCATGATTCATCTCCATACCTATTGCAAGATAATCATCCTAGAGAAACATTGTATTATTTAGATGTTAAAAAAATCATCTGATGAGAGAAAGATAAGTAACAACTTACAATGCGTTTGTGAGCTTCCTGTACAATTGGTGCTTTCGGCTTTTCATGTTCATCCAAATTATTGAACCCAGATTTCATTGAAGCGTTTATCCAACACACTAGCATTTTCAGGGCCATATTTCGCTGCCTACAATTCACTAGAAGGTAACATAAGACATCCTTTTTAGTTGCGACCAGATCACAAAGACATGTAAAAATTGAAGATACAAAGGAAGCATAGAACATACCACATGTTGTTAAGCCATAATAAATGTCCTTGAACCTCCACAGTTTTGAGAAATTTGTTTAGTCTTGATCCGACAAAGTTTGCCGTTCTTACGGTTTACCTCAAACACTTATGATTTCCAAAACAGACATACTTCATCTCAAAGCAAAGAACAAATGCCTACTTAGTACATGGTTAATTATATTGGCTTTTGGTAGAGGGGGATGGGGGTGTGGACACAGTTATTGCATAACAAATAACAGTGAGTAGTGTGCATCCTAACTATACAGAGGTCGGGTGTGTGCTAGGGTCTAATGCCTCGAACAAAGAGAGAGAGAGAGAGAGAGAGAGAGAGAGAGAGAGAGAGAGAGAGAGAGAGAGAGATTGTATTATTTAGATGTAAAATAATCATTTGGTGAGACAAAGAGAAGTGACAACTTACGATGCGTTTTTGAGCTTCCTGTTGGTGCTTCCGGCTTTTTATGTTCGTCCAAATTCTTGAGAGAGAGAGAGAGACATTGTATTATTTAGATATAAAAGACTCATTTGATGAGACAAAGAGAAGTAACAACTTACAAAGCGTTTTTTATCTTCCTGTTGGTGCTTTCGGCTTTTCATGTTCATCCAAATTCTTGAGAGAGATAGAGAGAGGAAGGGAGAGGGAGAGAGAGAGGGGGAGAGATTGTATTATTTAGATGTAAAAAATCATTTGATGAGACAAAGAGAAGTAACAACTTACAATACGTTTTTGAGCTTCCCGGTGGTGCTTTCGGCTTTTCATGTTCATCCAAATTCTTGAGGGGGGGGGGGAGGGAGAGAGAGAGGCATTGTATTATTTAGATGTAAAAAATCATTTGATGAGACAAAGAGAAGTAACAACTTACATTGCGTCTCTGAGCTTCCTGTTAGTGCTTTCGGCTTTTCATGTTCATCCAAATTCTTGAGAGAGAGAGGGAGAGAGAGAGAGAGATTGTCAGAGGAAGAAGAAAGGGGCACAAGGGTTACCCCGTCACTCTTTGTGTGCGGCGACCACGAAAAGAAAACTCTTCGATCGGGTAGGCCCCGGAGACTATCCGATAGGTGGTAGAGACAACTCTCCTCCACTCTTCGGCTCGAGCGGCAACAAAGAGGGCGGTAATCCATTTCTGAGCCCGGGCTCAGCTGCACCTACCTCGACGAAAAAAATCAAAACAAATACTAGAAAAATTCAAAAAAAATCCATTTTTTGCGTGATAGATATTTTGATGCGTGAGCTTCGCTCCAATTTTTAAATCATTTGGACACATGAGCAGCTCTCGGAAAAAAAAGACAAATCCGGGGTTTGTAAAAATATTCACTGTTCACGCACTGTTCTGACCCGATTTGTCTTTTTTGCTGAGTGCTGCTCAGATTTCCGAATGCTCTAAAAATTGGAGCGAATCTCGCGCACCAAATTATCCACCACACAAAAAAATGGAAGTTTTTGAATTTTTCTATTATTTATTTTGATTTTTTTTACTGACCGGGTGCCGATGAACCTGGGCACCGAAACGCTGCACTCCCTCTTCAACCCATACGTCAACAAAGATATCATCTTGGCCCTGGTGGGCGAAAAAGATGGTCTTTTTTGTTCGAGCGGATGCAAAAAGTTTCTCTTCATTGCGGGTGGCTATGACCATGTCATAGAAATGTAAATGTAATTTCTGAAAAGGAGAATATGGTTTCAAGATTTTTTCTTTAAAAAATCAAATCGTGTCGGACCTGGCAGTCTGGCACTCATTTTCCTTTAATGGGCCTCAATAGCGTCGGTATAGCTGCTCAAAAGAAGTGAGCGGGAAACAAATCTGGCTCAGTCAGGGTGGTGCTTTTACAAGGCCTGGCCCGTCAGACAGGCTAAGTGAGAGGCAGGGAGTAGGTGAGTGTGAGGGCGAGAGAGACTGAGGCGCCGCTCCTTCTCGCCGCCGTCTCCTCGGATGCCGACGCCGTCTCGGCGTCGCGTCGCTCGGGTCCTCGGACGCCGGCGCCTCCGACCCACTTCGCACATACTGGTAGGTCAGTACTGCCTTTCTTTAGTTTCTTCTGAGTCCTAGTAATGGGAATCCGAGGCGAAACACTAGCTAGTTCTAATCTACTCCATCCTAAAATAAGTGTCTTAACTTTGTACTAGCTCTAGCACAAAGTTGTACTAAGCTTGAGACATTTATTTTGGGACCGAGGGAGTAACAACCAACTGATTCCATTAGGTCCACCTACCAGGAAGCTGGTCTCTGGGTAATCTGGTCGAGCAATCGGTCGTTAGATTGCTGGTGTTGCGCACACACATTTTATAGTTCGATTTGGCAGACCATCTGAAGCTTACCTAGTTCTAAGAATGCATTAATGCAGTTAGTTGCTTGTCAACCTGAAGCTGAGAATGGGCCGGTGGCCCCTTCTTCCCCCTCTTCTTCCGATGCTTCGCCACGGACGAGGACTGTGGTGGACGTGTCTTTGTTGCCGATCGGTGACTTGTCGGTGTTGAGAGGGGGACCTGGGCAGGAGGCCTCAGTTCCCTCAATACAAGAAATTTCTAATACGTGATGGTAACAGTTCGTCATGGAACAGGAGAAACCTGTCATGGGTGCCCAACCATGATGGAGTCGATGTCCGTCATGTATATCGCGTCATAATTTGACATCATGCTGCCCATGATGGATTTTCACCGTCATGGATTTGCCCCAGGCCCGCCCAAGGCCCAAACCATTGTGACGGAACAATCCGTCATGGACTGACGCCATGTAGGATTTTCAATTGACCAACTACGATGACGTGGCTGCCTACGTGGACACTTTTTTCTGTCACAGAAATCGTCATGGATTTAGGGGCAATATAAATTTAGTTCTGCCATTAGCCTATTTCATTCGGCCCAACTTTCACCAAGTACATTTTTTAGCATAATGTGTTCCACAAATCATAATGCAAACTATGGCCCAAGACAAAGTATTTCCAAAGTTTCATATATACATATATGAATCAATATGCAATCATCCGCAGGTATTTACAATATAGAAGTTTACAAGATCCTTCAGGAAATGGTAATTTTACAATATAGGTTGACAAAATATCACTCAACAAAGTTAGGAAATAGTACAATCCAGCTCACACAAATAGAACAATTAAACTACTGATGTTATTATTCATCTTGTCGTCGGCCCTCCTGATGGACACTATGCATATGCCATGCTGATTGTTATTGGCAGCACCAAGTAGCCCACTATGCAATTATACCTAGCATATTTACAAGACCATTCGATATGTTAGATATAAATAGCTAGAAGAGAATTGTAACAAATGTAAAAACTGAATAACATAATATCTGCTACATATAAGTTTCATGTAGATCTGTATTAATTAAGACAACCAAATTATTGGTAAAATATGAAATGTTAAATACTCTGCATATCATGCAAACAAGAAACAGAAAAACGCTTGTCTGACAATGGGGGACAATACATAATACAATGCACAAGATTCATTCAATTATCATGTGTAATGATACTTGACAGCAAAAGAAGACATGTACCTGTATGTTCAAGAGAAAGATACACAATTTTCAATTGTTTAGTTTGGTAAAAATAGAGACCTGTACGTTTAGGAGAAGGATATGGAATTGTTAATCAAATAAAAAATTATAGATAACGGACACTAGATGCATGCATCGATGCTTTGAACTGGACAGTTTCCCACGTTTTGAGAACATCCATGGAAACCAAACATAACACTTGACCGGATTTACGGCCCGCTTCCTAAAGAAAATTCTGTTATTTTTTGAGGTTTTTTCGTTGCTGTGCACCTGATGGAGATTTCAAGCAACACGAATACAAACTGTGAAGGAAAACTTCAGCCCTAGCACATCCGCGCGACCGCAGAGCTCTTAATTGATGAACTGTTCGGCACATCGGCCTGGCTAGATCCAGCACCTTGCCGGAAGTGGGAAGTGGTTATTGCGTGTCAGTATACTGTATGCAAGGCAGATTTTGAGGAGGAATACTAATCAATATGGCCAATATAAATTTTATGCTAGACTTTTTGTTGACCTGCCATTAGAGTGGTCTTTCTAAGCTAAGGCATGAAAAGGAAAAAGAATACTACTACTACTCAAAACAAGTTGTGTACGTGCCCCATATTTTGAGTGAAAAAACTGGCGACGGGACTAGCTCAAAAACATCAGACTTGATGTGTTTTGTAAGTTTATCTGTGAACTTTATTTGATAATTATGTTGCCATTGATGGTTAAGGCACTATGGAATTTTGAGCATGACTTCATGCCTCCAAGCATCTAGAACTAACGTGCATGTAGAAATATAACACTAAGTGCAGGTATAAGACATCAAGTAATAAATTTAGCATTCCTTATAAATTTTAAGCAATGAAATGACTTGCAGAAATATATGTGCAAACCTGTAGAAGAACATAACTTCAAAGCACTAGCACTTTCATTGCCCCAATTCTAGTTACTTCAAACACAGATGATTAACAAAAAATATTCTAAGGCAATATTGACAATTTACCGAAAAGCTTAGCAATAAAAAATGAGGAAATTGTTTATTGCATCATTTACTAGAAATTTGCATAACACAACACTTGCTGGCAGACATTGGACTAGTCATGCAAAGTATATGAACCGTGAGTATTATGCCCATTTTAATCCACTTTACATCGCTGAGGTCATTTTACTCTTCTGAACATATCCATGTCATGGAAAAAATGTGAGGAGTGTATTAACAACCTAAATATAAGAATATTGTGAAATACAATGTTATTGTACAATGAGGGGTCTACTTTATGTTTCCAAAATTGTCGAAGGGTGGTCACTGCATTTACAAAAAAAATATGAACAAACCATGTTGGAACATCGCACCCCACTATCTGCCACAAATATTACTTGGACAAAGTGGTCAGCTAAGTAGATCCCATGGATATAAATCAATGGTTGCCAGAATTTGAATGTTAAGTGGAAGGATAAGATACCATGGTACTCTTTGTCGGTGTCAAAACCGGCGGATCTCGGGTAGGGGGTCCCGAACTGTGCGTCTAAGGCTAATGGTAACAGGAGGCGGGAGACACAATGTTTACCCAGGTTCAAGCCCTCTCGATGGAGGTAATACCCTACTTCCTGCTTGATTGATCTTGATGATATGAGTATTACAAGAGTTGATCTACCACGAGATCGTAGAGGCTAAACCCTAGAAGCTAGCCTATGATTATGATTGCTCTTCCACTACGGACTAAACCCTCCGGTTTATATAGACACCGGAGGGGGCTAGGGTTACACAGAGTCTGTTACAGAGAAAGGAATCTTCATATCCTAACCGCCAAGCTTGCCTTCCACGCAAAGGAGAGTCCCATCCGGACATGAGACGAAGTCTTCTATCTTGTATCTTCATGGCCCAACAGTCCGGCATATGCATATAGTCCGGCTGTTCGAGGACCCCTTAGTCCAAGACTCCCTCAGTAGCCCCTGAACCAGGCTTCAATGACGATGAGTCCAGCGCGCAGATTGTCTCCGGCATTGCAAGGCGGGTTCCTTCTCCGAATACTCCAAAGTAGATCTTGAACATAAGAATCGTGTCTGACTCTGCAAAACAAATTCCATATACCACCGTGGAGAGCATAATGTTTTCACGAGTCCAATCCGCTGACAGCTTTTGCAACAGGACATTACGTCATCGTTCGGCTATCATTTCAAAACATTTTTCCCACCTGTTGCTCACGCTTTGCGAGGTGGTTTTATTGGCACGTCTTATCGAAGCGGAGATTGTGTCCCCTTATTGCAGGATTCTCATCAACACGGGCGTGGGTAACCCAATCGTCCCGTTGGTATGATTCCTTGGGAATAGGCATGTTTTAAGGCCACATAGGGAACGTCTGATATTCGTCATCTTCATAAGGAGGCCGAGACCTGCCTTTCCCCTCTACGCTAATCCCTCTTCCTTCCACCTCGATTTCCAACACCCAAGGTTTAACCAGTCGCTTTGAACCTCAAGCCATGTCCAGATCCAGCCTTCAAGGCCGGTGGACGGCTTCCTCTATCACCGAGGAGGATATCACGAAGCTCAGGGAGGCGAGGTATTTGACCGCGGAGATCCTCCACAGGCCTCCTGCACAAGGGCAGGTTATCCCTACTCCTAGACCTAATGAGAGGGTCGTATTTATCCCTCACTTCCTCCGGGTGCTAGGTTTCTCCCTTCATCCCTTCGTTCGAGGGCTCATGTTTTACTATGGACTAGATTTCCATGATCTAGCTCCGGACTCCCTCCTTCACATCTCATCATTCATTATCGTATGTGAAGCTTTCCTCCGTATCTCCCCACACTTCTGCTTATGGCTCAAGACCTTCGATGTCAGGCCAAAGATAGTAGACGGGAGACACACAGAGTGCGGAGGTGCTTTGATAAGAAAATCGGCCGACGTCGTCTGGCCAAAGGATTCCTTCACTGCAACTTCGGGCCTATGGCAACGGGAGTGGTTTTACATCACTGAGCTTCGTGGTACCAAGTGGGTGGCTTCACCTGCCTTCCGATCCGGCCCTCCACCACAGCTGGCATCATGGATCAATAAGGGGCTGGATTGGGGATCGCTAGATGAAGTTCAAATAATGCAGAGCCGCATTCGAGACCTTAGTTAAGAAGGACATCGATCTCATCAAGGTAATCCAAGTTATGCTAGTCCGTCAGGTCTTGCCCTGCCAGCGCCGACCTCTCCATATGTGGGAGTTCAATCCGGAAGGACCACGAACCATTCAGCACTTCTTCGGCACAACGCTCGAAGGGATGTATGAATTATTCCTCCGTTCACGAAAAAGGTGTCCGGACACCATAGAGGACGCATGCCTCGACTGCAACCGTGCGGATTCCCCGGTAAGTACTCAATTTCCGAACACGTTTTTCATTTAAGTTTCTCATAACAAAACTGAGAAAACCTTACTCTGCCAGGGCTGGGTAAAGAAGGCGGAGAGGATTAGGTGTTCGGCCCCTCTTCTCGAAAACTCAGCGGACCCAGTGTTAACAAGGATACTGACTCCGGCACCCTATCAAGTGCCATCGAGGGAAGAAAAGGAGAGGAGTGGAGAGGCCCAAAGTGGCCTTCATACCGGAGGCGCATGACGCACCGTATCTAGGGAAATCGGAACTCCCGTGACGGAGGATGAACAGGGAGGAGAATCTGACATTCCCTCCCCCTACAGGAAGAAGAGAGCCGTCCCTGAAGACCTGCAGGTAGAGGCCTCCAAGCGAGGGAAGAAATCCCTATCAGGGGGCGTAGATTTGGGAGGCGATATTGTCGCACAGTGCCCACAAGGGGGCCAGCCTTTAGCCAAATTGTAAGTGAACAAAGGTGCTTTAATAAGCATACCCTGTTCTTTTCCGGTTTGTGAGGATATTATCTGAAACGTATGTTTTGCAGTTCGGCCTATAGCCTCCTTCAACAATCTTCGTCCTCGGGGGATCTTCTTCCGGAGATGATGGAGAGCGAAACACTGCCTCATACTTCCCCGCCCCATAAGGCGAACAACCCCGAGGTGTCGTCCCGGATGATCTCTCCCGATCCGCGAAGGAGGACAAGGCCAGAAGATGACTCTTCGGCCACCCGAGGTCCAGGGTGTTCGGCTCCTAGAGAGACCAACAAAAAAAAGCCTCGGACTGTCCGATATACAGCCGGACACATGGACGGGTCTTCTGCAGCAAGCACATATCTTGAAGGAACATCGTACCTTAATGGGTATGGTGTTTGAGAAAATTGCGTCCACAAAAAGTGGATTGAATGAAGCCTTTACGAGCCTGCTAAGAGGCTTTGAGGTACGTAATGTGTACTGTGTATAGATAGTAGCCCCTGAGACTCTGGTTGCCCTCCGAACAGGGCGATCAAAGGATCGAAAAATAAGCTCAGGTAATAATTTTGCTAATCTATACACAGGCAGCTGCAGCCTCGACCACTGCCGAATTTGCCAAACAGAAGTGGCAGCTCGATGTAGCGGATGATGACATCACGCTCGTGAACAAGCGGCTTGACAAGGTGCAATGTATGTCTTTTGGGCGGTTAGTGGGTATAAATAGGAGCATGATGTTGGAATTTATAATATGCTTAACTGCAGATGGTGCTGCGCCGTGGAGACCCTTCGGGCTGAGCTTCCCCGGGCCAAGGAGCAAGCCATGATAAGCAACACGGCTGCCGAGAAGGCAGTTGGTGAACTAAAAGCCGAACAAGCTTCTCATCGCCTGAGTGAGGAGAAAATATCCAACATGGCGCGTGAGCTAAGGCATGCCGCTAGCCAATATGCGCTTCTTGAGAAAGAGACCAAAGAAAAAACGGCTGACCTTGAGAAGGCCTTACAAGCGGCAAAGGAAGCCCGGTCCGAGGCCAGAGCGGCACGGGAGGAGATCCGGCAAGCCGGGGAGATCGCGGTTGGGAAGCCCTTTTTATTACGAACTAAGTTCGTCGATCCGAAGTATGCCCCGCTTGATCAAATTTGGAGTTCTCCGGATGCATATTTGGACTTGTTGAAGAGTGCTTCTGACGCAACGCAGTTTTTCCAGTCCCAAGAAGGCCATGTAGCGGAACGGCTTTTCTGGTCGCAGTTTAGCATGCCAAGACTTCCGCTGCTGTTGAATGAGCAGATGGCCGAATTGGCCGAGCTCCATAGGATATCCGGACTTGCCATGAAGGCTATCGTGGACCAGCTGTGGCCTGGGGGACCAACTGCGAATAGTTATTTTGGTTTAGTGCAGCAACTTGTTTGTGCGGTGTCGCATATCGACGTTGTCAAGCGGTCAGCGTGCATAGAAGGTGCATGGGTGGCCCTTGCCCATGTGAAGACGTATTGGGCGTAGATGAAGGCCACCAATATTACTACAGGGGGTCCACCCGGTGGTCAGGACACACCAGATCAATATTTTGAAGAAGTCTTAGAGGGTGCCCGCTTGATAGAGGGCAAGTGCTCGAAGAATACTATGTTTGTGTAACGTGTATCCGATTGTAAAAACAATGCTTATGATAATGAAGGCTGTGTTTATACTTTTGCCCGCAAAGTATTTTAGTGCCTCCTGTGCGGTCGTTTATGTATATATGTACATAACCTGAAAGTTTGCAGTCGTCGGCTTCGGCCCCCTCGCGTATAACACGGGGGTGTTCGGAAAAGCACTTGAGCACACTTGACCCAACGTCTTGGTCTGTTAAGGAGGTGTTTAGTGCGGCGAACTAGGCAATCGGACTATAGAGCTTTAACACTTTCACTTAGCCGTAGGAGTTTGACGGTGGGGCTACTATATAGCCCCTGGTATGTCCGCGTTTATCCGAATACGGTGCCTTTACATACATGACCGGAAACCGGTCCTTCGTTAATACGGAGGAATCACGAAGATTCCACTGAGTCATCGAGTGGTTGACCAGCTCTCGCCTTACCATGACATTCAGTTTTTGGCTTTCTCTACTGAGGTGCTCGTCCGGATGAACCAGGGCACAATCGCAGTACTTCTCCCTTGGCCACCTTAGTCGATAGAACGGAACGTAAGGTAGCAAACACAGGAGCTGGGCAAACCCAACTATTGACCAAAGACATGATTCGGAGCTGATGCATATAAGGCCAAAACTCGCGACGCCAAACACTCTCGAAGGTATTCGGACTTTTCAATATATACCGGGCTGGGTACAGCCCGCAGTAATGAACCCTGAGTTCAAGGCACGTGCTACGATCTGACGTGAGGAAAGAGCGCCTGTGGTGAGAGTATAGTTCTCAAAGCACACTGTGGGCTGCTTCTAGAACATCCAGTTTAGTACGACGAATACTAAGTTCGCGAATACTACCGGTATCTTGGGCGTTTTATATGCCAGGAGGGTATGAAACAACAAGAAATAATCATAAAAAAGGTTTACATAGGGTCTTAATTTAAACAGAAACCTTGAAACGGGGCCCTGCTGCACGGCTGCGCCTTTGTCTCTGTTGTACAGTGTCCTTGAAGGGTATATCATGATGGCCTATCTGTAAAAAAGAAAGAACCAGGTGAAAGAATCTGGTATGGCCGTGGGTATAGTTTGCTGGTTTTGATGAACCGTGAACTGTAGATTCTTGATTCCGAATAGCGTCAAGCCGAACTATAGACTTCTTATGTGCGGGGTGCCCCCAACGCTACCCAAGGAATTTTGAGTGTATATTTATGTATACGGGAAAACATGTACAGTCTTCTTATGGGGCGATCTGTGGGGCAGGGCTACTACACAAGCTTAGGTTTATCTGAGCTGTTACACGTAGGTGTGCGCCGAACACGTTTGGCTGTGTCCACGGTCTTGGGGACCGATGAGTTGCTCGGCTTGAAAAGGCCGCTTTGTGCTTCGGCTACTAGAGCCGCCGTGTATTCTTCTGTACGAAGAGAACGCTCCGTATTTCCACTCATCGTGATAACGCCACGTGGTCCAAGCATCTTGAGTTTAAGATAAGCGTAGTGCAGGACTGCATTGAAACGGCCGAAGGTCGTTCGTCGGAGTAGTGCGTTATAGCCATTTTGGAACGGAGCAATGTCGAAGATTAGCTCTTCGCTTCAAAAGTTATCAGGAGAGCCAAAGACGACATCCAATGTTAGGGTGCCCGTGTAGCGGGCCTCTATGCCTGGTATTACTCCTTTAAAGGTAGTGCTACTTTGCTTGATTCTTGATGGGTCTATCCCCATCTTGCGGGTAGTGTCTGAAGGAAATATGCCCTAGAGGCAATAATAAAGTTATTATATATTTCCTCATATCATGATAAATGTTTATTATTCATGCTAGAATTGTATTAACCAGAAACATAATACATGTGTGAATATATAGACAAACAGAGTGTCACTAGTATGCCTCTACTAGACTAGCTTGTTAATCAAAGATGGTTATGTTTCCTAACCATGAACAAGGAGTTGTTATTTGATTAACAAGGTCACATCATTAGTTGAATGATCTGATTGACATGACCCATTCCATTAGCTTAGCACACGATCGCTTAGTATGTTGCTACCGCTTTTATCCATGACTTATACATGTTCCTATAACTATGAGATTATGCAACTCCTGCTTACGGAGGAACACTTTGGTACTACCAAACGTCACAACGAATCGGGTGATTATAAAGGAGTACTACAGTGTCTCCAAAGGCGATGTTGGGTTGGCGATTTCGAGATTAGGATTTGTCATCCGAATGTCGAGAGGTATCTCGGCCCTCTCGGTAATACACATCACTTAAGCCTTGCAAGCATTACAACTAATGAGTTAGTTGTAGATGATGTATTACGGAACGAGTAAAGAGACTTGCCGTAACGAGATTGAACTAGGTATTGATACCGACGATCGAATCTCGGCAAGTAACATACCGATGACAAAGGGAACAACGATGTTGTTATGCTGTTCGACCGATAAAGATCTTCAGAGAATATGTAGGAACCAATATGGGCATCCAGGTCCCGCTATTGATTATTGACCGGAGACGTGTCTCGGTCATGTCTACATTGTTCTCGAACCGTAGGGTCCGCACGCTTAAGGTTTCGATGACGGTTATATTATGAGTTTGTGTATTTTGATGTACCAAGAAGTTCGAGTCCCGGATGTGATCACGGACATGACGAGGAGTCTCAAATGGTCGAGACATAAAGATTGATATATTGGAAGCCTATGTTTGAGTTCGAATGGTTCCGGTGAAATCGGATTTTACCGAACACCGGGTTACTGAACCTCCCGGGGTTAATGGGCCTTAGTGGGCCATGAGGGAGAAGAGGAAGGGCGGCCAGGCAGGCCGCGCGCCTCCCCTAGTCCGATTGGGACAAGGAGAGGGGGCGGCGCCCCTTCCCTCTTCCCTCCCCCAAGTCCTAATCCAACTAGGAAAGGGGGAGTCCTACTCCGGTGGGAGTAGGACTCCTCCGCGCCGCCTCCTATGGCCGGCCGCACCCCTTTCTCCTTTATATACGGGGCAGGGGGCACCCTAGGACACACAAGTTGATCCTGAGATCGCTCTCAGCCGCAGCGGTGCCCCTCCACCATAATCCACCTCGGTCATATCAGAAGCGGTGCTTAGGCGAAGCCTCGCGCCGGTAGAACATCAAGATCGCCACCACGCCGTCGGCCGACGGAACTCTCCTCCCGAAGCTCGCTGGATCGGAGCCCGAGGAGCGCCATCGAGCTGTACGCGTGTCAAGAACTCGGAGGCGCCGGAGTAACGGCGCTGGGATCGGTTGATCGCGAGGAGAACGACGACTACTTCCTCTACGCCAGAACGCTTCCGCTTCGGTCTCACGAGGGTACGAGACAACACTCTCCCCTCTCTGCTATGCATCACCATGATCTTGCGTGTGCGAGGAAATTTTTGAAATTACTACGCTCCCCAACAAAGGGTATCGAGCCTAGGTTTTATGGTTTGATGTTTTGCACGAGTAGAACACAAGTGAGTTGTGGGCGATACAAGTCATACTACCTACCAGCATGTCATACTTTGGTTCAGCGGTATTGTGAGATGAAGCGCCCGGACCGACATTACGCCAGACGCTTACGCGAGACTGGTTTCACCGCCACGAGCACTCGCTGCTTAAAGGTGACCGGGCGGTGTCTGTCTCTCTCACTTTAGTTGAACTGAGTGTGGCTACGCCCGTCCTTGAGAAGGTTAAACGGAGTCTATTTGACGAAGTATCGCTGTGGTTTTGATGCGAGGTGAGATTGATTCTTGCTTAAGCCCGTAGCAGCCACGTAAAATTTGCAACAACAAAGTAGAGGACGCCTAACTTGTTTTTGCAGGGCATGTTGTGATGTGATATGGTCAAGACGTGATGCTATATTTTATTGTATGAGATGATCATGTTTTGTAACCGGTTATCGGCAATCGCTGGAGCCATATGGTTGTCGCTTATTGTATGAAATGCAACGCCTGTAATTGCTTTACTTTATCACTAAGCGGTAGCGATAGTCGAGAAGCAATAGATGGCGAGACGACAACGATGCTACGATGGAGATCAAGGTGTCGCGCCGGTGACGATGGTGATCACGACGGTGCTTCGAGATGGAGATCACAAGAACAAGATGATGATGGCCATATCATATCACTTATATTGATTGCATGTGATGTTTATCCTTTATGCATCTTATCTTGCTTTGATTGACAAGAGCATTTTAAGATGATCTCTCACTAAAATTATCAAGTAGTGTTCTCCCGAGTATGCACCATTGCCAAAGTTCGTCGTGCCGAGACACCACGTGATGATCGGGTGTGATAAGCTCTACGTCCATCTACAACGGGTGCAAGCCAGTTTTGCACACGCAGAATACTCAGGTTATACTTGACGAGCCTAGCATATGCAGATATGGCCTCGGAACACGGAGACCGAAAGGTCGAGCGTGAATCATATAGTAGATATGATCAACATAAGATGTTCACCATTGAAAACTACTCCATCTCACGTGATGATCGGTTATGGTTTAGTTGATTTGGATCACGTGATCACTTAGATGACTAGAGAGATGTCTGTCTAAGTGGGATTTCTTAAGTAATATGATTAATTGAACTGAAATTTATCATGAACTTAGTCCTGGTAGTATTTTGCAAATTATGTTGTAAGATCAATAGCTTGCGTTGTTGCTTTCATATGTTTATTTTGATATGTTCCTAGAGAAAATTGTGTTGAAAAATATTAGTAGCAATGATGCGGATTTGATCCGTGATCTGAGGTTTATCCTCATTGCTGCACAGAAAAATTATGTCCTTGATGCACCGCTAGGTGACAAACCTATTGCAGGAGCAGATGCACGTTATGAACGTTTGGCTAGCTCAATATGATGACTACTTGATAGTTTTGTGCACCATGCTTTACGGCTTAGAATCGACTTCAAAGACGTTTTGAACGTCATGGATCATATGAGATGTTCCAGAGTTGAAGTTAATATTTCAAGCAAATACCGAGTTGAGAGATATGAAGTCTCCAACAAGTTCTATAGCTAAAAGATGGAGGAGAATCGCTCAACTAGTGAGCATGTGCTCAGATTGTCCGGGTACTACAATCGCTGAATCAAGTGGGAGTTAATCTTCCGATAAGATAGTGATTGATGAATTTTCTAGTCACCACCACCAAGTTAGTAGAACTTCGTGATGAACTATAGTATGCAAGGGATGACGAGAACGATTCCCGAGCTCTTCATGATGTTGAAATCGACGAAGGTAGAAATCAAGAAAAACATCAAGTGTTGATGGTAGACAAGACCACTAGTTTCAAGAAAAGGGCAAAGGGAAGAGGGGAACTTCAAGAAGAACGGCAAGCAAGTTGCTGCTCAAGTGAAGAAGCCCAAGTCTGGACCTAAGCCTAAGACTAAGTGCTTCTACTGCAAAGGGACTGGTCACTGAAGCAGAACTACCCCAAGTATTTGGCGGATAAGAAGGATGGCAAAGTGAACAAAGGTATATTTGATATACATGTTATTGATGTGTAGTTTACTAGTGTTTATAGCAACCCCTCGGTATTTGGTACTGGTTCAGTTGCTAAGAGTAGTAACTCGAAACGGGAGTTGCAGAATAAACAAAAACTAGTTAAGGGTGAAGTGACGATGTGTGTTGAAAGTAGTTTCAAGATTGATATGATCATCATCGCACACTCCCTATACTTTCGGGATTAGTGTTGAACCTAAATAAATGTTATTTGGCGCTTATGCTGAACATGAATATGATTTGATCATGTTTATTGCGATACGGTTATTCATTTCAAGTTATAGAATAAATTGTTATTCTGTTTACATGAATAAAACCTTATATGGTTACACACCCAATGAAAATGGTTCATTGGATCTCGATCGTAGTGATACACATATTCATAATATTGAAACCAAAAGATGCAAAGTTAATAATGATAGTGCAACTTATTTGTAGCACTGCCGTTTAGGTCATAATGGTGTAAAGCGCATGAAGAAACTCCATGCTGATGGGATTTTGGAATCACTTGATTATGAATCACTTGATGCTTGCGAACCATGCCTCATGGGCAAGATGACTAAGACTCCGTTCTCCGGAACAATGGAGCGAGCAACTGACTTATTGGAAATAATACATACTGATGTACGCGATCCAATGAGTGTTAAGGTTCGCGGCGGGTATCGTTATTTTCTGACCTTCACAGATGATTTGAGCAGATATGGGTATATCTACTTGATGAAGCATAAGTCTGAAATAGTTGAAAGGTTCAAAGAATTTCAGAGTGAAGTGGAAAAATCATCGTGACAAGAAAATAAAGGTTTCTACGATCTGATCGTGGAGACAAATATTTGAGTTACGAGTTTGGTCTTCAATTAAAACAATGTGAAATAGTTTCACAAATTCATGCCACCGAACACCACATCATAATGGTGTGTCCGAACGTCATAACCGTATTTTATTGGATATAGTACAATCTATGATGTTTATTACCGATTTACCAATATCGTTTTGGGATCATGCATTAGAGACAGCTGCATTCACGTTAAATAGGGCACCATCTAAACCGCTGAGACGACACTATATGAACTGTGGTTTAGCAAGAAACCAAAGTTGTCGCTTTCTTAAAGTTTGGGGCTGCGATGCTTATGTGAAAAAGTTTCATCCCGATAAGCTCAAACCCAAATCGGAGAAGTGCGTCTTCATAGAATACCCAAAGGAAATTGTTGGGTATACCTTCTATCACAGATCCGAAGGCAAAACATTCGTTGTTTATAAATGGATCCTTTCTAGAGAAGGAGTTTCTCTCAAAGAAGTGAGTGGGAGGAAAGTGGAGCTTGATAAGGTATTTGTACCTCCTCCCAAATTGGAAAGTATTTCATCACGGAAATCAGGTTCCAGTGATTCCTACACCAATTAGTGAGGAAGCTAATGATGATGATCATGTAACTTCAGATCAAGTCACTACCAAATCTCGTAGGTAAACCAGAGTAAGATCCGCACCAGAGTGGTACGGCAATACTGTTCTGGAAGTCATGCTACTAGATCATGATGAACCTACGAACTATGAAGAAGCGATGGTGAGCCGAGATTCCGCTAAATGGCTAGAAGCCATGAAATCTGAGATGGGATCCATGTATGAAAACAAAGTGTGGACTTTGGTTGACTTGCCCGAGGGTCGGCAAGCAATAGAAAATAAATGGATCTTCAAGAGGAAGACGAACGTTGATAGTAGTGTTACTATCTACAAAGCTAGACTTGTCGAAAAAGGTTTTTGACAAAGTTCAAGATGTTGAATACAATGAGATTTTCTCACTCGTATCGATGCTTAAAAGTTTGTCCGAATCATGTTAGCAATTGCCGCATTTTTTGAAATCTGGCAAATGGATATAAAAACTGCATTCCTGAATGGGTTTCTGGAGGAAGAGTTGTATATGATGCAACCAGAAGGTTTTTTCGATCCAAAGGGAGCTAACAAAGTGTGCAAGCTCCAGCGATCCATCTATGGACTGGTGCAAGCATCTCGGAGTTGGAATATACGCTTTGATAAGTTGATCAAAACATATAGTTTATACAGACTTGCAGTGAAGCCTGTATTTACTAGAAAGTGAGTGGGAGCACTACAAGATTTCGATAAGTATATGTGAATGACATATTGTAGATCGGAAATAATGTAGAATTATTCGCAAAGCATAAAGGAGTGTTTGAAAGAAGTTTTTCAAAGAAAGACCTCGTGAAGCTGCTTACATATTGAGCATCAAGATCTATAGAGATAGATCAAGATGCTTGATAAGTTTTTTCAATGAGTACATACCTTGACAAGATTTTGAAGTAGTTCAAAATGGAACAGTCAAAGAAAGAGTTCTTGCCTGTGTTACAAGGTGTGAAATTGAGTAAGACTCAAAACCCGACCACGGCAGAAGATAGAAAGAGAATGAAAGTCATTCCCTATGCCTTGGCCATAGGTTCTATAAAGTATGCCATGCTGTGTACAAAGATCTATTGTATACCCTTCACTGAGTTTGGCAAGGGAGTACAATAGCGATCTAGGAGTAGATCACTGGACAGCGGTCAAAATTATCCTTAGTGGAATAAGGATATGTTTTCGCTTATGGAAGTGACAAAAGGTTCGTCGTAAAGGGTTACGCCGATGCAAGTTTTGACACCGATCCGATGACTCTAAGTCTCGATCTAGATACATATTGAAAGTGGGAGCAATTAGCTAGAGTAGCTTCGTGCAGAGCATTGTAGACATAGAAAATTGCAAAATACATAACGGATCTGAATGTGAAAGACCCGCTGACTAAGACTCTCTCACAAGCAAAACATGATCACACCTTAGTACTCTTTGGGTGTTAATCACATAGCGATGTGAACTAGATTACTGAATCTAGTAAACCCTTTGGGTGTTGGTCACATGGCGATGTGAACTATGGGTGTTAATCACATGATGATGTGAACTATCGATGTTAATCACATGGTGATGTGATCTAGATTATTAACTCTAGTGCAAGTGGGAGACTGAAGGAAATATGCCCTAGAGGCAATAATAAAGTTATTATATATTTCCTCATATCATGATAAATGTTTATTATTCATGCTAGAATTGTATTAACCGAAACATAATACATGTGTGAATATATAGACAAACAGAGTGTCACTAGTATGCCTCTATTAGACTAGCTTGTTAATCAAAGATGGTTATGTTTCCTAACCATGAACAAGGAGTTGTTATTTGATTAACAAGGTCACATCATTAGTTGAATGATCTGATTGACATGACCCATTCCATTAGCTTAGCACACGATCGCTTAGTATGTTGCTACTGCTTTTATCCATGACTTATACATGTTCCTATAACTATGAGATTATGCAACTCCTGTTTACGGAGGAACACTTTGGTACTACCAAACGTCACAACGAATCGGGTGATTATAAAGGAGTACTACAGTGTCTCCAAAGGCAGATGTTGGGTTGGCGATTTCGAGATTAGGATTTGTCACTCCGAATGTCGGAGAGGTATCTCTGGCCCTCTCGGTAATACACATCACTTAAGCCTTGCAAGCATTACAACTAATGAGTTAGTTGCGAGATGATGTATTACGGAACGAGTAAAGAGACTTGCCGGTAACGAGATTGAACTAGGTATTGATACCGACGATCGAATCTCGGCAAGTAACATACCGATGACAAAGGAACAACGATGTTGTTATGCTGTCGACCGATAAAGATCTTCAGAGAATATGTAGGAACCAATATGGGCATCCAGGTCCCGCTATTGATTATTGACCGGAGACGGTCTCGGTCATGTCTACATTGTTCTCAAACCGTAGGGTCCGCACGCTTAAGGTTTCGATGACGGTTATATTATGAGTTTGTGTATTTTGATGTACCGAAGAAGTTCGAGTCCCGATGTGATCACGGACATGACGAGGAGTCTCAAATGGTCGAGACATAAAGATTGATATATTGGAAGCCTATGTTTGAGTTCGAATGGTTCCGGTGAAATCGGATTTTACGGAACACCGGGGTTACCGGAACCCTCCCGGGGGTTAATGGGCCTTAGTGGGCCATGAGGGAGAAGAGGAAGGGCCGGCCAGGGCAGGCCGCGCGCCCCCTCCCCCCTAGTCCGATTGGGACAAGGAGAGGGGGGCGGCGCCCCCCCTTCCCTCTTTCCCTCCCCCCAAGTCCTAATCCAACTAGGAAAAGGGGGGGAGTCCTACTCCCGGTGGGAGTAGGACTCCTCCGGCGCGCCTCCTCCTATGGCCGGCCGCACCCCCCCTTTCTCCTTTATATACGGGGGTAGGGGGGCACCCTAGGACACACAAGTTGATCCTTGAGATCGCTCTTAGCCCGCAGCGGTGCCCCCTCCACCATAATCCACCTCGGTCATATCGAAGCGGTGCTTAGGCGAAGCCCCGCGCCGGTAGAACATCAAGATCGCCACCACGCCGTCGGCCGACGGAACTCTCCTCCCGAAGCTCTGCTGGATCGGAGCCCGAGGAGCGCCATCGAGCTGTACGCGTGTCAAGAACTCGAGGCGCCGAGTAACGGCGCTGGGATCGGTTGATCGCGAGGAGAACGACGACTACTTCCTCTACGCCAGAACGCTTCGCTTCGGTCTCACGAGGGTACGAGACAACACTCTCCCTCTCTCTGCTATGCATCACCATGATCTTGCGTGTGCGTAGGAAATTTTTTGAAATTACTACGTTCCCCAACAGTGTCATGATATATCAGGTTGAGACTACTGTCGCCGTCCATAAGGACTCAGGTGAGGTGGTATCCGTCAATTATAGGGTCGAGCACTAAGGCGGCCGAGCCCCCATGACGGATACTAGTCGGATGATCCCTACGATCGAAAGTGATCGGACAGGCCGACCATGGGTTGAATTTGGGGGCGACAGGTTCACTACTAGGAAAAGGGCTATAGATGATATGGACACTAATGGCGCAGGAGACATGTGGTGCGCCACTACTATATACTAGTGGCGCACCATGTGTTGGTGCGCCATTAGTGTCCAAATACTAATGGCGCACCACATCCACGGTGCGCCATTAGTAATTTCTTTTTCAAAACTAGTAATGGCGCACCAGGGGATAGTGCGCCATTACTAGTTAAACTAGTAATGGCGCACCACATCCACGGTGGGCCACTAGTAATTTTTTTTTATTTTTTTCATTTTTTTTAAACTAGTAATGACGCACCGTGGGAGTGCTGCGCCATTACTAGTTGCGCACCACTCCCACGGTGCGCCATTACTAACTTGGCCCAAAAAATCCACCGAATGCACCCATGTGATATGTCAAAAAAATAAAAGAAAATGATGAAAATGTCAAAAAAATAAAAGAAAATAAGTTTCCCATGTGATATGTGGTCTAGTTGTTGGGAAAATTTACAAATATGAATTTCGACTTTATTTGCAAAATCTCTCTGGAATTTGTAAAACGGGCATAACTTTTGCATACGAACTCGGATTAAAAAGTTTTTTATATGAAAAATCATCAACACGAAAAGTTGGACATCTGAATTTAATCGGGGGAACCCCGTTAAACATTTTCAAAATCCTCAAAAACCTAACCGAAAAAAGTTACGGGGCTTTGAAGATCTAGAGGCAAAAAATTCAAAAAAATTCAAACTTACTAGTGGCGCACCGTTTGCTAGGTGCGCCACTAGTAACGGAAAAAAATTGGTTTCAAATTTTTTTTGGATTTTTTTCCAAAAAATGATACGTAATATGACCGGGAAGTTTGAAATATTTTTCAAAATTTCATCATACTCATGAACATGAACAAAGTCCTAGACATCAACAAGGTTTAATAGGATTGATATGATAGATATATCAACAAGTGCCTGTTAAGTGAGGTGGTGCTGGGTTCGATAGAACTGGAAAGTTAAGCGTGCTCGGGCTGGAGTAGTGTGAGGATGGGTGACCTTTCGGGAAGTTTGACAACTTAGTCCGATTTGACTTGAGATTAAGCATATTGACCCAAGATTAAGCCATAGTGACATCAGATTAAGAAAAAAAATTTAAAAAAAATTTGAAAAAAAATTGTTAGTAATGGCGCCCCATTACTAAGTCAGATAGTAATGGCGCACCATGGGCTATACTAATGGCGTGGTGCTAGTGGCGCACCTGTAGTGCGCCATTAGTAGGCAAAACAGGTGCGCCACTAGCAGGCCTTTTCCTAGTAGTGGTTCTATAGCATACATGTCTCGAAGTGCGTGTCTGCGCTCCCTCTTTGGGATATGAGTGACATAAATCATGTGCACTATTTTGACCTCCGGTGGAAATTTCTTCTGTCCCCCCATATTTGGCTGGCGAGATTCGTCCTCGTCGTCGCTTTGCGGTCCCTTCTCTTTGTGTTCGGCATTGAGCTTGCCGGCCTGCTTGAAGACCCCACATTCTCTGTTGGTATGATTGGCTGGTTGCTCAGGGGTGTCGTGAATATGGCAGGACCTTTCTAGAATTTTTATCTAGGCTAGATGGATCATCTCTGCTGCCTTTAAGTGACTTTTTCCGTTGACCGGGTCTGAAGCCCCTGAATCCGGCGTTTACCGCTGTATTGTCCGGGTTCTGACGTTTGTTTTTATTGCGTCATGGCTTTCCATTGCCATCCCTGACATTGGATGTTCCAGGATCGCTGGTGCTGCTACGGGCCAACCAACTGTCCTCTCCCGCGCAAAAGCGGGTCATGAGTGTAGTTAAGGCCGCCATTGTCTTTGGATTTTCCTGGCCTAGGTGTCTGGCTAGCCATTCGTATGGGACACTGTGTTTGAAAGCTGCAAGGGCTTCGGCGTCCGGTCAACGATTTGGTTCTTATTAGTGAGAAATCGGTTCCAAAGCTTACGGGCCGACTCTCCGGATTGTTGGGTTATGTGACTTAGATCGTCTGCATCCGGAGGCTGGACATAGGTTCCTTGGAAATTGGCCCTGAAAGCGGCCCCAAGTTCTTCCTAGCTTCCAATGGAATTTTCGGGAAGGCTTTTCAGCTAGTGCCGAGCTGGTCCTTTTTGCTTGAGGGGTACGTATTTGATGGCGTGGAGATCGTCTCCACGAGCCATGCGGATGTCAAGAATAAAGTCTTCTATCCAGACCGCAGGGTCTGTCGTTCCGTTGTATGCCTCGATATTCACGGGTTTAAACCCTTCTGGAAATTCATGATCCAGCACCTCATCGGTGAAGCACAGGTGGTGTGCGGCACCCCTGTATTTGGCTGTGTCGCGGCATGCTCCGACGATTGTTGTGTTCGGTGTTGGTTCTGCACTAGTAAGTAACTGGGATATTTGGTTTGATGGTCCTGATCCTGTGCGGGAACATGTTCCCTAGATCCATAAATGGACCTGGTTCTGCCAGCCCTTTTGTCCAGGTCTTCACACAAATCGTGTTTCCTGTTCTGGGTTGCGACCTCCTTTCCTTTACGGGGAGGGGGTGCGTTTTTCTCAGCGGCATTGTTAGCCGCTCTGTCTCAACCACGAGGTGATTGGCCTGGTTGATCGGCCAATTGTTATTCGGCGGTATGGGCGCAATAGCATTGTCGTCGAATTCGGGCAGCAGTTTGCGCTTGAGGTAGCTTTTTGTTTGGCGATTGCCACCGTATTTTTCCTTGATGTCGACCACTTCGTTCCATTTATCATTGAGCGTATCTTGTGCGGCCTTAAGTCGTTGCTTCTACTTCTTCAAACTCCTCACGATGGCGATAAGTCTCTGATGGAGGTGTTCTTGTTCCAATTGTTTTTTCGGGACGATGAATGTATTGTCATCCGGACTGTTTTCCTCTTCAGAGACAGGTTGATAATTGGAGTCTTCGGCATCGTTGTGATCGGACAGGGGCCCCGGACTGTGTTCGCCATCACCTTGCTCGTCCTGCTCCATTTCTGGTCCGCGGTTTCTTCATTGTCTTCGGCGTCGTCCGCGGTGTGATTCCCTCTTGTGCCGGTATCGCTATTTTTACCATGGCGTGGTTTGAGCGGCACCGTTGACGTTGGTGCTTTGGCTTCTTTCCAGGAGTTTTATCCTCAACTGGGTCCTTTTTGTCATCGCCATATTGTCTTCTTTGGGTGTACCCACCATGTATATGTCGTATGAAGAGGTGGCTGTCCAGCGCCCTGTGGGCGGTGGTTCCTGTTCTTCTCCGGCATCGTTGTCCATGCCGTCGATGTCTTCAGAATCGAAATCAAGCATGTCGGATAAAATCGTTGATAGTGGCTATCAGGTCGGTGGTGGGTGGGCAACGAAGCTCTTCATCGTCCGCTTCCCACTCAAGCCGGACATAGTTCGACGAAGAATCTCCTGACAAGGAGAGAGATTTTAATGAGTTTAACACATTGCCTAGGGGTGTGTGTTGGGAGATGTCCGCGGAGCTGAACTCTAAGATCGGCACCCGGTCGATGGGTGCGGATACATGCAGTTCGGAGCCTTTGGCCGGAGACGAGTCCGAGGTTCCAATGACACATGCCTCGTTTGAGGTCAGATCTGTGTTCGGCTCTAGCGCCGCTGAGTCTGCGGCCTCCGTGGCAAGGTTGAGCTTCCCGTCCTTGAATGGCGTGCTCTGTTCTGGATCTAGGGCTAGAGCGATTACAGGCGCTATCTCCTACACACAGTCCGATGGCAGATTTAGGTTATATTCATTGTGGCGGCAAGGTGCGGCTTTCATGGGCTCGAATCCGTCGAAGATCAAGTCTCCGCGGATGTCGGCGGTGTAGTTCAAGCTTCCAAACCTGACCTGATGGCCAGGGGTCTAGCTGTCGATCTGCTCCAGGTGGCCAAACAAGTTGGTATGCAGTGCGAAGCCACTGAATACAAAAATTTGTCCGGGGAGAAAAACTTCACCCTGGACCGCGTTATTGTAGATGATTGAAGGAGCCATCAAGCCTTATAGTGACGATACAGTGGAACTCTCAATGAAAGCACCAATGTCGGTGTCAAAACCATCGGATCTCGGGTAGGGGGTCCCTAACTGTGCGTCTAAGGCTAATTGTAATAGGAGGCGGGGACACAATGTTTACCCAGGTTCGGGCCCTCTCGATGGAGGTAATACCCTACTTCCTGTTTGATTGATCTTGATGATATGAGTATTACAAGAGTTGATCTACCATGAAATCGTAGAGGCTAAACCCTAGAAGCTAGGCTATGATTATGATTGTTCTTCCCCTACAGACTAAACCCTCCAGTTTATATAGACACCGGAGGGGGCTAGGGTTACACAGAGTCGGTTACAGAGAAAGGAATCTTCATATCCTAATCGCCAAGCTTGCCTTCCACGCAAAGGAGAGTCCCATCCGGACACGGGATGAAGTCTTCTATCTTGTATCTTCATAGTCCAACAGTCTGGCATATGCATATAGTCCGGCTGTCCGAGGACCCCTTAGTCCTGGACTCCCTCACTCTTCTCCTCAGCAAAATGGCAGATAGCATCGTCACCTGCCCACTAGCAATAACATCCTTGCTGCATGCATAGAGTAGCAAGGAACCAACAGGAGCATCTCATGGGCGTTTACTTATTGAACTAGCAGCTTTAACTAACTACCGATCTCAGAAATTCTACATTGCCGCTGCTCGCAATGCTAGTTGGCTGTAACTTGCATATGCGAAAACAAAGTAGCCACGTTTTTTGCATCATTGTTCAGTACAAGAAAATGTGAGAGCCCTTGGGGAACTATGCTAGAGCAGAGCAGTAATCACTTGGAAAGGAAAGAAAAACTGAGCGAGAGGCTCGACCTTGTTCTGTGGGGAATCATGGTGGTCAGGGCAGACGATCTCACTGTCGAGCTCGAGGGTGGGGTGCCGATCGTCACCGGCCATGGAACTGGAGAGATGGAGAGCTCCTGTTGATTTGAATCGAAGAAAAAAAAACTCGATTGGGGATGGGACAGAGAAAGAATGAATGGAGGAGAAAGGACACGAGGGGGTAGGGAGGGACTTTGTGCGGGGCGTCGTCGTCCCAGCAAGGTCGATCTTGTGCCTCCTACAGGTCACGGTCGTCGTCCTCTCCTCGTCCCGCGCTGGCTGATCCGAATCTCCAGAGTAGAAGGCCCCTGCAGTAGATCCATGGCTCTAGTCATTGCTTGCGAGCAGCAGCTTCTCGCCGCATCAGCTATGGTTGGCTTCCGCTTCCATCGGGCCGCTTTAGCCGCCGTCGCCATGGATCTTGGTTGCCCTCATCGGTTGGAGGCGGGGAGGTGGAGGCGAAGGATGGGTTGGAGAAGATGGGAGGCGTGGAGGCGGAGGACGGGGACGAGGAGATGCGTGGTGGTGGAGGACGGGGACAAGGAGATGTGATGTATGGTGGTGGAGGACGGAGAAAAGAGATAAGGGACAGGTGTGTCTTAGGATTAGGCTTTATACGGGGAAATGTTTAGGGCTTTTGGTGGGCTTGCGGTGCTGTACCAGGCCATTCATGATGATTTTGGAATTTTCACCGAAAATCCGTCATGGATTAACAGGTTTCTTGTAGTGCTCCTCTCCTGCGGTGGTTCGGGCGGCCGTGCTTGCGACCTCCTTGGGCTCCGATGGCCGGCAATCACCTGCTCAACTACAGGGGCTGCTCTAGCCGACGCTGACCAACATGGTTGCATCACCCTCCTGCGTGACAGCTGGATCCAGTGGGGAACGGGGTAGGGGCCCTCGTACTCACTTCCCCTCGCTCGCCTATAGGCGGGCCGACGACTGGACTGTCTGCCTCAGGTGGGAAGTGTGGAAAGGCGGCGCAAGTACCCATCCCACCTAGCGCGCCTTTGGTGGGGGCACCCCCCGTTGCGGCCCAGGACGCCCGATGTCGGCTGACATCAACAGGGTCGAGGGGGTCCTCGCTGACGCATGGTGCTACTCCGCTATCTGTTGGGGGTGGGGCTGGAGGCCGTACTCCAAACAGGGCTTCTCGGGAGGAGATCAACACTTTTGGAGGGATTTTGGATCCTGTTTCCAAGGGGCGACAAATGAGCTGCCGCCTCCAGGATCAACCGGAGCTTGATGACATACAACAGTGGTGCGCTATGCGGGCGACCAAACTTCATGACATTGAGGTCAATACTGGTATGTCGGCCAACACTTCCAATTCCATTTTGTATTTTATCAATGATGAAATTATTCATTATGCAAATTAGTTAGGAGTTTCACTTGGTAGTAATGCTAGCGAAATTTCAAATTCCGTGAATGATATCCTGGATCTTGAAGCGGAGCGCGCTTTAGAAATGATTCGAAACTTAGCAGCGGTCAAACCCATGAATGATTCTGATATAGATGCATTGGGAGTCAGGGTTCTTGATAACTTTTGTGCAGATCTTGCACCATCCCTTCCTGAAACAGATGAAGAGGATGGTCATGTCGAGGCTGAGGTAGTTAGGTCCACGGAGCCTGGTTGTGAGGACCGGGTGGAGGATCAAAACAAACCTAAACACAAGTGGAAGCGGAAGATTTATCCAGCTTCTGCAGTACGTAGAAGTGCTAGGATGCGTACCACTAAAAAATTTCATGATGAAATATGAGAGGAATCTTTTGGAATAGCAGAGGTCTGAAAGACTTTGCTAAAAGAAGGTTTCTTGCAGATGCTTCTATCGATCATTGGTTGGATTTTATCGCCCTCTCGGAAACGGACAGAGACAATTTTTCTCCTCAGTTTCTAAATACTTTATCGGGAGGTGTCGATTTCGATTGGCACTGCCTACCTCCGAGAGGAAGATTTGGTGGGATCTTACTTAGGGTTAGATGTGAGTCGCTGGAAGTCCGAAGCGTGGTCATGGGAGACTTCGTAGTTAAGTTTCGGGTCGGATCAAAGGCCGATGGGTTTAATTGGGCATTGGTGGCGGTATATGGTGTTGCGCAGCCGGAGCTCAAACCAGAGTTTTTGGCAGATCTTGTCCTAATCTGCGGCTCTGAGCAGCTTCCAATCTTGGTCGGGGGTGACTTTAACATTATTAGAAGGAGAGAGGATAAGAACAATGATAACTTTGATGGCAGGTGGTCGTTTATGTTCAATACCATCATTGAAAGCTTGGATCTGAGAGAGATAGAGCTTTCGGGTAGAAAATTTACTTGGGATAATACCTTGCCAAACCCGACGTTTGAGAAACTGGATAGAGTCCTAGCGAGCGTCGAATGTGAGCAAAAATTTCCCCTGGTAACAGTCCAAGCATTATCGCGCGGAATCTCTGACCACACCCCCGTACTAGTTGACTCTGGTGAGGCAACACATATGGGGAATAAAAATACTTTCTCTTTCGAATTGTCATGGTTCTAGAGAGAAGGCTTTTTTGATCTGATAGCCAGGGAATGGGCTAAAGATGCAGGAGGTCGGACCTCAGTTGAGCGATGGCAGAATAAGATTAGGCACTTGAGAAGCTTCTTATGTGGGTGGGCTAAACAACTTAGTGGGGTTTATAAGGCTGAACAGGAAAGGCTCCTTACACTTTTCAGTCCCTAGATTTAAAAGCCGAGTCCACAATTTTAGAGACCACGGAGCTTCACGCTAAAATTGATGCGGAGATGAGATTGAAGGAACTTGTCCGTGAAGAGGAATTGAAGTGGGTGTTGCGAGCTAAGGTTCGCAAAGTTGTCCAGGGGGACGTGAACACTCAATTCTTTCACATGATTGCTAATGGCAAGCACAAAAAGAAAAGAATCTTTAAGCTTGAGCAAGACGAAGGAACGATTTTAGGACAGGAAAACCTAAAATTATACATAACCGAATACTACAAGAAGTTGTTTGGGCCTCAGGAGGATAATTGTGTATCCCTGGATGAGTCTAGGATTGAAGGTGTTCCTCAACTTGCTGGAGATGAAATGATATTTTGACTGCCCCATTTTCGGAGAAAGAGGTGTTTGAAGCCATTTCATAGATGAAAAACATTAAGGCTCCTGGGCCGGATGGATTTCCGGTGGATTTTTATAAAAAGTGCTAGCATATTATTAAGGGGGATTTGATACCGATGTTCCATGATTTATTCTCTGGACAACTTTAGTTGTTTCACCTGAATTTTGGAACGATAACTCTGCTTCCTCAGAAAACAGAGACTGTAAGAATTGAGCAGTTCAGGCCGATTTGTCTTCTTAACGTTAGTTTCAAGATTTTCACCAAGGTAGGGACTAATAGGCTCACGAAGATTGCACATTCTATGGTGCAGCATTCCCAAACTGCTTTCATGCCAGACAGAAACATCCTAGAAGGGGTTGTGGTCCTTCATGAAACGCTCCACGAAATTCACACGAAAAAACTAGATGGAGTTGTTTTCAAGGTGGATTTCAAGAAAACGTATGATAAAGTCAAATGGCCCTTTCTTCAACAGGCTTTGCGTATGAAAGGTTTTGATCAAGCCTGGCGATGTTAGGTAGAATCTTTCACGTAGAAAGGGAGTGTTGGAATTAATGTGAATGACGACATAGGTCATTGTTTCAACATTGTAGTCGATATGTTGGCAATTCTAATAGGGAGGGCTAAGGAGGCTGGTCAGGTAGGTGGCCTGGTGCCTCATCTAGTTGATGGAGGTGTGTCTATCCTATAGTACACCGATGATACTATCATCTTTATGGAGCATGACTTGGCAAAAGCGAGAAACATGAAGCTGGTGTTATGCTTATTTGAACAATTGATTGGGTTAAAGATTAACTTTCATAAAAGCGAATTGTTCTGTTTTGGAAGAGCCAATGAGGAACAAGAGGCTTATAGGCAATTGTTTGTGTGTGAATTGGGGGCTTTACCTTTTACATATTTAGGTATACCAATTCACCATCGTAAGCTAACAAACAGAGAATGGAAGTGCATTGAGGATCGATTTGAGAAGAAACTGAGCTGCTGGAAGGGCAAGCTCATGTCATACGGAGGCCGTCTAATTCTTATTAATTCGGTTCTCACGAGTATGCCTATATTTTTTGAGGTTCCAGTTGGAGTTAGGAAAAGGCTGGACTTCTATCGCTCCCGATTCTTCTAGCAGAGTGATGATCTAAAGTGAAAATACAGGCTGGCCAAATGGGGCATTATTTGTAGACCAAGGCGGTCTTGGCATTGAGAATATTGAAGTGAAGAACAGATGCCTTCTCAGTAAGTGGCTTTATAAGTTATCTGTTGAAACGGAGGCCACATGGGCGCAGATTCTCCTTAGTAAGTACCTTCACTCAAAAACTTTGTCCCATGTAACAGTGAGGCCGACGGATTCGCCTTTCTGGAAAGGACTGATGGGAGTTAAATCATTTTTTTAACAGGACAAAGTTTATATTAGGAAATGGTACCACCATGAGATTCTGGGAGGATACTTGGCTAGGGAAAACACCCCTAGCGCTTCAATATCCGTCCCTGTATCGCATTGTTCAACGACAGGGACAATTCCGTTGCATCAGTGCTTCAATCCATCCCCCTCAATATTCACTTCAGGAGGACGCTTGTCGGAAGCCGTTGGGAAACCTGGATCCATCTTGTGAGTAGACTGATGGAGGTTCAGCTATCTCAACAGCCCGATCAGTTGCGCTGGAAGCTTACTAGGAATGGAGAGTTTTCGGTTAAATCCATGTATATGGATGTTATCAATTCTAACTCTATTCTTAGTTCCAAACATGTTTGGAAAGTCAACGTTCCTTTAAAAATTAAAGTGTTTATGTGGTTTGTGCATAAACAAGTCATTTTAACTAAGGACAACCTGGCAAAACGCAATAGGACAGGACCTACAAGATGTAGTTTTTGTAATATGGATGAATCCATCAAACACCTCTTTCTTGTCTACCGGTTAGCAAAATTTTTATGGCGGCCAGTTCACATAGCGTTTAACATTACTCCTCCGAATTCTGTTAGAACGTTATTTGGGACGTGGCTTAACGGGATAGATCTAGAAACAGCGAGACACATTCGCGTAGGAGTATGTGTTTTATTATGGGTAGTTTGGAACTGCAGAAATGATTTGGTTTTTAACAGAACAACAAATATGCTTTTTTGCATGTTATCTTCCGAGCTACTGCGTTGACCCGTATGTGGTCGCTACTCACTCCGACGGAGGCCAGGGAGCGTTTGGTTACTGGATGTATCCGATGGGAGATGGTAGCTCGGGCTATTTTCAACCGGTTTGGCAATCTCTTAATAATCTGATGAGCTCACCATCTTGCCCCTTTTGGCAATCTCTTTGCGTTAGAGACCAGACACCAGACTCGCCCCTCAGATCTAGTTTTACTAAGGTCCTTGAAGAAGAGATACTGTGTTGCACTCCGGTGAACAAGTGCTAGGATCAATACTCAGATTCTGAATTCAAGGGTCAACTGCCTTGGAGAACTTAGCTCCTTGAGTAGTCCTCACCCTGTTCGGTGTTGGGAACTTACAACTTTTTTTCTAACTTAACTTAACTTAACTGCCCTATCTATTGGGAACTGATAATTTCTGCTCATTGGTCATTATTATTTTACTGATAACTGGAAAGGATACTGCCCTGAAATTGAAACCTCAGACTAAAGCTCATCGATCTCGGGATCATGACGTTTTCTCACTTTTTGTATTTTTATGGGTCAACTAGTGAAGTGGCCTGATTCCGTTGTTAAGAGTTGTTAGAACTTTATGTTTGGTTGCAGTGCCAGCTGATTACCATTGTCTGCGTGTGGCGCCTTTTTTTGCTTTTGCTACTAATCAACTAATTAAGGATGCCACTCCTGGGTATTTTCTAACTGCTGTGAGATAAACCGAAACACTCAAGAGGAAACCAGTGAATATTGTAATGAAACTAATTAGAGGAACCTGACAAGAACTGTAATAACTGAATCATTTGGAATACTGTAATAACTTATTAGAGGAACCCAACAAGTTTGCTGATATGTGGATAATGATCTCATTTTTTTGTTTGCTCGGCTAAATTGTACCATGAATGGAACTGTGTCATCTTGACTTTTGTTTGTAACTTCTAAGATTTCTATGCACCGTGTATGTCTGTGATTTTGATTACTGATTCATTGCCCTGCTAGATACATTGAGCTAGTTGTTTGATAAAATGTCGACCTGCAGTTCCAAGAGGGCGCGAGGCGCCAGCGATGGTGTCGATAGGCTCAGCAGCCTTATTTCATAATCATTGCGTTAGATATAGTCATAACTTTGCGCTTTTCTATCAATTGTTCGACAGTAATTTGTTCGCCCACCGTATTATTTGCTACTAGAGAGAAGCCTCTAGTGAAACCTATGGCCCCCGGGTTTATTTGCCATCATATTAGTTTCCGATATATTATTTTGCAATCTTTTACTTTCCGATCTATAAACCAAAAATACCAAAAACATTTACTTTATCGTATGTTTGGTTTCACCTATCTCTATCAGATCTCACTTTTGCAAGTAACCGTGAAGGGATTGACAACCCCTTTATCGCATTGGGTGCAAGTTGTTTGATTGTTTGTGTAGGTATTAGTGATTTGTGCGTTGTCTCCTACCGGATTGATACCTTGGTTCTCAAACTGAGGGAAATACTTATCTCTACTTTGTTGCATCACCCTCTTCGAGGGAAAAACCAATGCAAGCTCAAGAAGTAGCAGGAAGAATTTCTGGCGCCGTTGCCGGGGAGATCTATGCCAAGTCAAGACCTACCAAGTACCCATCATAAAACTGTCATCTCTTGCATTGCATTATTGGCCATTCCCCTCTCGTTTTCCTCTCCCCGACTTCTAAAACGACTTTCAAAAAGATTTGCCGTTTTACTCGCCCTTCTTTCCATTCGTCTTTTCGTTTGCCTTTATGTCTTACTTGGTTTGTTTGCTCGTTCGCTTGGCATAATTGCATATTTATCGAAATTCAGAAACAAAAAGTTTATGGATCCTCGTCCACTTGCTAATCTTCTGAAGTGATCTGATTATGATGAACCAATTGCTAGTGAGTTGTGTGCACTAGATTATCTTTAAGAAGTTTTGCTTGAAATTCATGAAACCGGAAATTGTGATGAAGTGTTAAAAGAAGAAATTTATCAAGTGATTCACAATACTGCCTTGGATGAAAAGCATGATTGCAATGATGTTACTATAAATTCCATTAATATTAATTATGTTAATGATATGTAAAACCCTAAGCTTGGGGATGCTAATTTTGCTATGTCTACTACTTGTTGCAATGATCATGACTGGGGTGATTCTTCTTAAGATCTCGAAAATTTATTGAAGCCCCATGATGAATATGAGATTGATAATAATGTTTGCACTAATATAGAATGTGGGTTTGGAAGAGTGTCATCTTTAGGTCCCACATATTTGAAGAATGTTCAATCTTATGAAATTATTGATAAAAGTGGGTTTGGAGAGCCTATACTTTAGTTAATGCTAATCCCACTATTTTGGAAGAGTGTCAACTTCGCATGAATGTGGACCGTGTGGAGAATATGTTATGTGATAGCTATATTGTTGAATTTGCTTATGATCCTACATGTAATTATTATGAGAGAGGAAAATATGGTTGTAGAAATTCTCTCTTCATGTTGAAATTGCTATCGTCTCTTTCTTCTTCCTTGCATATTCTAGTTTTTGCATGCCTTGATAATTTGTTTGCTTATATAATGCATATGCATAGGAAGTAAGTTAGACTTACATATGTTTTTCATGTGTTTTATGGTGCTCTCTCTTTGTGCTTCAATTCTTTGCTTTTATGTGAGCATCATTTAAATTATCAATGCCTAGCTAGGGGCGTTAAACAATAGCGCTTGTTGGGAGGTAACCCAATTTTAATTTTGTTCTTTGCTTTTTGTTCGTTTTTTCTTTGAATAAATCATTTAGCCTCTGTTAGATGTGGATTTGTGTTTTAATTAGTGTTTGTGCCAAGTAAGACCTTTGGGATAGTTTACAGTGATAGTTGTTTTGATTGTGCTGAAAAAAAGAAAGTTTTGTGCCCAACAAAATAATTTTCATAATTCACATAAGTGTTCTTTTGATATAATTCTTTTTGCACAAGATTGGTACACACATTTCCCAGGTTGTCTTAATTTTTCAGAATTTTTCGAGTTACATAAGTATTCAAGAGTTCCATATTACTACACACTGTTCTGTTTTTGACAAATTCTGTTTTCTATGTGTTGTTTGCTTATTTTGATGAATCTATGGGTAGTATCAGGGGGTATGAACCATGGAAAAGTTGGAATATAGTAGATATTACACCAACAGAAATAAATAATGAGTTCACAACAGTACCAAAAGTGGTGATTTATTTTCTTATTCTAACAGAGCTTATGAGATTTTCTGTTGAGTTTTGTGTTGTGAAGTTTTCAAGTTTTGGGTAAGGATTTGATGGCCTATGGAATAAGGAGTGGCAAGAGCCTAAGATTGGGGATTCCAAAGGAACCCCAAGGTAATGTTCAAGTTAAACCAAGAGCCTAAACTTGGGGATGCCCCGGAAGGCATCCCGTCTTTCGTCTTCGTCTATCCGTAACTTCACTGCAGGTTATATTTTTATTCACCACATGATATGTGTTTTTCTTGGAGCGTCTTGTATGATTTGAGTCTTTGCCTTTTAGTTTGCCACAATAATCTTTTCTGTACACACCTTTTGGGAGGGACACACATGAATCGTGATTTATTAGAATACTCTAGTGCTTCACTTATATCTTTTTAGAGCACGTCGGTGGCTTTATTTTATAAAAAATGTTGAACTCTCATGCTTCACTTATATTATTATGAGAGTCTCTAAACAACATGGTAATTTCCTTTGGTTATAAATTTAGTCGTAATATGATAGACATCCAAGAGGGATATAAGAAAAACTTTCATACAAAGTGCATTGAGTACTATGATAAGTTTAATTCCTTATGATTGTTTTGAGATATAAAGATGGTGATATTAGAGTCATGCTAGTAAGTAATTGTGGATTGTAGAAATACTTGTGTTAAAGTTTGTGATTCCCCTAGCATGCACGTATGGTGAACCGTTATGTGATGAAGTCGAAGCATTATTTATTTGTTGATTGTTTGTGACGCCCCGATTTAATCGTACACTAATCATACACGCAAATGTGTACGATCAAGATCAGGGACTCACGGGAAGATATCACAACACAACTCTAGACACAAATCAAAATAATACAAGCTTTATATTACAAGCCAGGGGCCTCGAGGGCTCGAACACATAGCTCGATACACAAGAGTCAACTCTAGAAGCAACAATATCTGAGTACAGACATAAGTTAAACAAGTTTTGCCTTAAGAAGGCTAGCACAAATATCAACGATCGAAGAGGCAAGGCCTCCTGCCTGGGACCTCCTAACTACTCCTGGTCGTCGTCGGTCTCCATGTAGTAGTACCCGTCGGCGGTGGCATCTGGCTCCAGGGATCCACCATCTGGTTGCATCAACCGGAAAAAAGAAAGAAGGGGGAAAAGGGGTAGCAAACCAATCGTGAGTACTCATCAAAAGTACTCGCAAGCATCAGATCTATACTAAGTATGCATTGGTATCAAATGGAAGGTTTGTATCTGTGGACTGAATTGCAGAATGCCAGAATAGAGGGGAAGGCCTAGCCTATCAAAGACTAGCATCTTCAAGCAGCTCCAAGCATCTTGCAGCATGTAGAAGAGTAAAGAATAGCAGTTTATAATTAACAAACATGTTGTAACATTAATGCCCAGAGATCCTTCCTCGACTCCCTGCGAGAAAGCAATCCCGGAGCCACATATTTCAAGTATCCATTTGTAGTTGTATAAGATCAGGATATAAGTCTGAACGTCCGTTACCGTGGACACGGCTATTAATAGATAAACTGCCCTGCAGGGGTGCACCATGTTTTCCAACACGCTTGATTACTCTGGCCGGACACACTTTCCTGGGTCATGCCCGGCCACGGAAGATCAACACGTCGCAACCCTACCTAGGCTCAACAGAGAGGTCCCTGTCGGTCTACATCCTAAGAACTCCGGGGTCTGGGCCCATCGCCCATTCCACTCCGGGTCATTGTGCGCAAGGGGATACTAGGACCACCCGTGAAGTGCATGGCACGATCCGGCCCGGCCACAATGCTGAACTGGACGTCTGACAAAGCTTCGGCTGATACCACGACGTCGAGGCCCATAACTATTCTCACGTGGTGATTGGTGTGTAAAGGCCAGAGGCCAACTCAGAACAAATACCCAAACCATAGTGTATTATTAGCTTGTGGAGACGAGCAGAGACTCACGACCGAAAGTGACCCCGTCGCCCGGCCGTGCCTTACGACAAGGGCCTAGAATGCCCGGCCGTGCCACGTCATTATCTTGCGGGTGCTCTCCGGGCCTGCCTGACTTTCACCAAGGTCTCAAGTAAAGTCGAAGTAACCGTGCGTCCAAACATCAAGGGGAAAACCCGAGGAATCACCCCCGATGTATTCCACTCGATGTAATCATCAAGGTGAACGTAAGAGGAACCACCCTCGAGGTTCACACTTGAGGTGTTGAACGACAGAGCCGTATCGGGAATGGTGAAAGAGGAAATCACCCTCGATGACCATGACCGAATAGCTGCACTACAGAATTATTATTGGGATGCGTTATGAGGGATGACCCTCGGCACTCGATAGTAGCTCTGCACAGTCGAGCAACAAAAGGGGCGTGATGTGATGTGAGGTGTCGGGCTCTGGTCGTCGATCACGTTGATCGAGTCGTCGATGATGAAGCAGGGGCAACAAGGACAAGTGGGGGTCACTCATGGATCACTAACCAACCTATACTAAGCAGTTTAGGATAAGCAGGTAGGTAACAATAGCAGGTACAAAAGCAGGCTATGCATTAGAATAGGAGCAAACAATAATAGCAGCAAAATCTAATGCAATCATGAGAGTATAGAGTGGGCGATATCGGGATGATCAAAGGGGGGGGGGGCTTGCCTGGTTGCTCAGATAAGAAGGAGGGTCGTCGTCGACGTAGTCGATCACAGGGGCATCAGCAGCGGTCTCGAGGTCTACCGGAGAAGAAGAGGGGGAAGAAATAGTAAATACACACAAATATATGCACAACAAGAAAATAAGCGGTGCTAGAGGTGTTCTAACGAAGTGCTACACGATATCGGTGAAGTGGGATAACATCCAAGAAAGTTTTCCCGGAGTTTGGCATTTTCAAACAGATGAAACATAGGGGGATTGTTGCATGTTTGCTATGCTAGGGACATGTGGCAGACGAACGGACCACGTGTTCGGATTCGTCTCGTCGTTCTGAGTAACTTTCATGTAGAAAACTTTTTCATCCGAGCTACGGTTAAATTTCTATTAATTTTCAAAGTTATATTAATATTTTGAAATTAATTTTAATCCGGAAATAAAGAGTAAAGGCTAGGTGTACCCAGCACAGGGTACACAAAAGTGCACCCAGATGGTCGACAGATGGACAGGGGTCCGGTTGACGATCAACGTTGATCGTCGGCAGGGGTGGGGCCTCGTCATTGTCTCAGCGAACTAATTACTGATTAATTAGGCTAAGTAATTAGTTAGTTTCACTAAACCATTTTAATTAAGTTAATTAACTAATTTATTAACTAAACCATTTTATTATTAATATATTATTTTTAATACATTTTTTTGTTCTTATCCAGGGGCTGGGCCTGTGTGTCATAGGCACAGGGCCAACGGTCGGCCAAACAAAGGCTGGCGCTGGCGACGGCGTCTGTCCGGCGGAGGGGCGAGGCCGGCCGACAGGGCAATGCCCAAGCAGCAGCGACGCCACGGCGGGGGGGGGCGATGGGGTGTGGCGAAAGTCTTGGTGGGCGAAGCGGAGGCGGCAATGGGGACGACGCGAGCAAAGAAGCTCAATGGGAATGCCAGGGCGCATGACCACGCGCGGGAATGGAAGCTCCGGCCATGGCGTCCGAAACGCCAGCCAGCGATGAGCAGCGGCAGAAGGACGGTGGGCTCGGCGGAGGCACCGCCACACGCGGGCGAGCACGCACGGGGACGCGATCGGGTGCAGCCGGTCGTGGCCAGAGGCCAACGGAGCACAGTGAGGGAGTCGTGCTAGCGGCCGGAGGCTACGGTAATGAGCGGAAGATGCGCTAATGGACCGAATCCAACGGGGAAAAGGAGGAGAAGGAGTAGAGGCTCACGGTGTGGCACACGAAAGGCCGGCGACAGATTAGTAGTAGCAGGACGGTCGCAGCGGACGGAGCTCACCTGCGACCTCGGGTGGAAAAAAGAGCTTGATCCCGATGGTGGAGGGGGTCCGAGCTCGATCTTGTGGACGGGAAGGATGCAGTCGACGACGCCGGAGCCTCGTGACACCAAGAGGCGGCGAGAGGAGCATGGTGGCCGCGCCTATGGCGGGGGCATGGCGACGGTGGCTGCGGGTCCGGGCGGATCTGAGTGAGGGAGCTGAGGGGGATGGGAACGGGGTAGCTAGGGTTTTGGGGAGGGCTAGAGGAGGGCGTCGTGGCCACCTTATACATGATGGGGAACCGCGGGATGGCCGCCACACACTCACAGCCGCGACCATGGTGGTCGGATGCATGCCACCACCTCTCGTGAACAAGAAGGAGCAGGAGGGTGGGGTAGGTGGGCCGGCCCAGATGGCCAAGTGGGCTATGAGGCCTGGGGGGGGGGGGCTTTTCTCCCTTTTCTCTTGTTTTCCTTTTAAACTTTTCTATTTTAGTTTTTAGCTCCTCTTACTTTGGTAAAAAGTGAAACCTGTCATATAAATACTAAACAATATTCTTAGAAGGCACGAAAAGGTTTGGGCTCAAAAGGAGTTGCCTAACAATTTTTAAAAAATGGAAATGCCAATTTCATTGTTGCTGGACCACCTAATTAAATTTTAGGGGCACTTTGGGAATTCAAATGAGGCTGGTTCCAACATAACAATGATTAGGGAAATTTATAGAATTATTCGAACATTATAGTTTCACCGTTCGAGAAATTTGAATTTTGACTTTAATTTGAAATTGAAAAAAAGAACCGGTTTGGAGCAACGTGGGATTTAGCAACAGTAAAAATGATGACATGGCACCATTCACTTGGGATTATTCTAGCTTAATTATGCGGGCGTCACATTGCCTTCCCTATGACTGGCGGTCGGGGACGAGCGATGGTCTTTTCCTACCAATCTATTCCCCTAGGAGCATGGGCAAAGTACTTTGTTTCGATAACTAATAGATTTTTGCAATAAGTATGTCAACTCTTTATTACTAATGTTGAGTCCATGGATTATACGCACTCTCACCCTTCCACCATTGCTAGCCTCTCTAGTACCGTGCAACTTTCGCCGGTACCATACACCTTCCTCAAAACAGCCACCATACCTATCTATTAAGGCATTTCCATAGCCATTCCGAGATATATTGTCATGCAACTTTCCACCGTTCCGTTTATTACGACACACTTCATCATTGTCATATTGCTTTGCATGATCATGTAGTTGACATCATATTTGTGGCAAAGCCACCGTTCATAATTCTTTCATACATGTCACTCTTGATTCATTGCACATCTCGATAAACTGTCGGAGGCATTCATATAGAGTCATATTTTGTTCTAAGTATCGAGTTGTAATTCTTGAGTTGTAAGTAAATAAAACTGTGATGATCTTCATTATTAGACAATTGTCCCATGAGAGGAAAGGATGATGGAGACTATGATTCCCCCACAATTCGGAATGAGACTCCGGACGAAAAAAAAGGGGCAAAAAAAATGAGCGAAGGCCGAACAAAAAAAATGAGAGAAAAGAGAGAAGGGGCAATGTTACTATCCTTTTTTACACACTTGTGCTTCAAAGTTGCACCATGATCTTCATGATAGAGAGTCTCCTATGTTGTCACTTTCATATACTAGTGAGAATTTTTCATTATAGAACTTGACTTGTATATTCCAATGATGGGCTTTCTCAAATTGCCCTAGGTCCTCATGAGCAAGCTAGTTGGATGCACACCCACTTAGTTTTCTTTTGAGCTTTCATAAACTTATAGCTCTAGTCATCCGTTGCATGGTAATCCCTACTCACTCACATTAATATCTATTGAGGGGCATCTCCATAGCCCGTTGATACGCCTAGTTGATGTGACTATCTCCTTCTTTTTGTCTTCTCCACAACCACCATATCTATTCCACCTATAGTGCTATGTCCATGGCTCACGCTCATGTATTGCGTGAAAGTTGAAAAATTTGAGAAGATCGAAAGTATGATACAATTGCTTGGCTTGTCATCGGGGTTGTGCATGATTTGAATATTTTGTTTGATGGAGATGAAGCATAGCCAGACTATATGATTTTGTAAGGATAAGCTTTCTTTGGCTGTGTTATTTTGAGAAGACATAATTGCCTTGTTAATATGCTTGAAGTATTATTGTTTTTATGTCAATATTAAACTTTTGTTTTGAATTTTATGGATCTGAACATTCATGCCACAATAAAGAAAATTACATGGATAAATATGTTAGGTAGCATTCCACATCAAAAATTCTGTTTTTATCATTTACCTACTCGAGGACGAGCAGTAATTAAGGATGTGGATACTTGATATGTTTCCAACGAATCTATAATTTTGGATTTTTCCATGCTATTATATCATGTTTTTTGGATGTTTCATATGCATTAATATGCTACTTTATATTATTTTTGGGACTAACCTATTAACCTAGAGCCCAATGCAAGTTTCTGTTTTTCCCTTGTTTTTTAGTTTCGCAGAAAAGGAATACCAAATGGAGTCCAAACGGAATAAAATCTTCGCAATGATTTCTCTTGGACCAGAAGTCACCCAAGAGAATTGGAGATGAAGTCGGAGGAGCCACGAGGCTTCCACAAGGATGGAGGGTGCGCCCCTGCCTTGTGCCCCCCCTCCCCCGTGACTCCCCCTGACCTAATTCTTTTGCCTATATATCCATATATGTTCCCAAACCACCAGAAGTATCCACGAAAACACTTTTCCACCGTCTCAACCTTCTGTACCCGTGAGATCCCATCTAGGGGCCTTTTCTAGTATCTTGCCGGAGGGGGATTCGATCACGAAGGCTTCTACATCAACTCTATTGTCCTTCCGATGAAGCGTGAGTAGTTTACCTCAGACCTACAGGTCCATAGCTAGTAGCTAGATGGCTTCTTCTCTCTTTTTGATTCTCAATACCATGTTCTCCTCGATGTTCTTGGAGATCTATCGGATGTAATACTCTTTTGCAGTGTGTTTGTCGAGATCCCATGAATTGTGGATTTATGATCAGCTTATCTATGAATATTCTCTGAAGTCTTATATGCATGATTTGATATCTTTGTAATTCTCTTCGAACTATCGGTTTAGTTTGGCCAACTAGATTGGTTTTTCTTGCAATGGGAGAAGTGCTTAGCTTTGGGTTCTATCTTGCGGTGTGCTTTCCAAGTGACATTAGGGGCAGCAAGCCACGTATTGTATTGTTGCCATCGAGGATAAAAAGATGGGGTTTGCATCATATTGCTTGAGCTAATTCCTCTACATCATGTCATCTTACTTAATGTGTTATTCTGTTCTTCATGAACTCAATACTCTAGATGCAGGCAGGAGTCAGTCGATGTGTGGAGTAATAGTAGTAGATGCAGAATCATTTCGGTCTACCCGGACGTGATGCCTATATTTCATAATCATTACCTTAGATATCATCATAACTTTGCGCTTTTCTATGACTTTCTCGACAGTAATTTGTTCACCCACCGTATTATTTGCTATCTTGAGAGAAGCCTCTAAGTGAAACCTATGGCCCCCAGGTCTATTTTCCATCATATTAGTTTCCGATCTACTATTTTGCAATCTTTTACTTTCTGATCTATAAACCAAAATGCCAAAAATATTTACTTTATCGTTTGTTTAGTTTCATCTGTCTCTATCAAATCTCACTTTTGCAAGTAACCGTGAAGGGATTGACAACCCCTTTATCGCGTTGGTTGCAAGTTCTTTGATTGTTTGTGTAGGTGTTGGTGATTTGTGCGTTATCTCCTACTGGATTGATACCTTGGTTCTCAAACTGAGGGAAATACTTATCTCTACTTTGCTGCATCACGCTTTCCTCTTCAAGTGAAAAACCAATGCAAACTCAAGAAGTAGCATACATTCACTCATTTCACTCCGTATATAGTCCACATTCGAATATCTAAGAGACTTATATTTAGGAACAGAGGGAGTAACAGTATGTTCCTTGTGGGGAAGTGGAGCAGGGAAATTTGCAGTCGACAGGTCTATTAGGTCCCTTCAGATGGATGCTTCAACTATTCTAGACGACCTACCATAATATCAGAGAAATGTTGGGAGCTATGTCGTCTTTGAGAGTCAAGTCTGATAGGAACAATATTGTGCCTTCAATCGAATAGAGCTGCCCCTTTTGGCGCCGAAATCTTTCCGAACCCTTTCTAGCCGTACCAGCAATACAAACCCATATGGTCTAGCTAGTTCCAATTTCCTAATTTTACTCGTGATGCTTAGGGTTTTCCCCTTTTATCTACACCTACTATAATCTGTGTAGGTGCTTTCTGTTGTACTAGCAGTACTCCACCCTTCAAGCTAAACAACACATCACTCAAATTCCAAAGCTTAGTTGTTCAAATATGATTGTGATATGATACTGATATTGGTTAACAAACACATTTAATTGGTTAGCTTAAGGTCCTACTTGAGTTCCCAAATATATGTCACGACATATAGAGAGACAACATGAATTGCATTTATTTGTCACTTGTTGATTGTACTTTCTTGTCCATACCATCTTAGTTGTTCTTTCAAAGCAAACATCGGTTGCTAAGTAACCTTTGCACGGTTTGCAGCTTCAGATCTGCCATGCCGCTGCCACGATCAACACTATACTCATCAGGCTTAATGGATGACGTTTAACAAATCCCAAAGTTCATGAAGGAAGCATGAAGAAACTCGATACTCTCATGGTCTAAGGAATTATGCAAACCTTAACTTCCTTTGTGTTATCTACCTTTACTTGTTACAAATGTATCTCATTGAATAACATCAATTGAGTCGATTCAACACAAGTATTCTTCTATTGTAACCTCAAAGTTGCCGGCATAGACACGCCCATGATCAAGAAAACGTAGGCATCATGCAATACTTGAGCTAGTCTTAGAGGCATGACTAGGAATACATTATACCTTTTATTATTCCACACATGCATATGGGTTTCACTATGAGAGTTTATAGATATACGGACTCCAGGACCATTGTAGTTATAGCATGAGATATAAAAATAATTACAAACATGCAAATAAATAATAACATTTTTATTGCCTCTACGGCATATTACTTATAGGTAATAGGTACAATAGATTGAGAATCTTATTATGTTCCAAATTGCAATGACACTTCAACTTAGATGGAAAACGTGTGCCGGAGAATTCGTGTCAGTTGAAGTGTGCACATCTCACTCTCTTAACAGCTTGTAGAAATTAGTAGTCATCTTAACTCCATCCTAACACAAATGTTCATATAAAGTGTTAGCATAGTCAAAATAATAATAACAACATATTCAGAATGCTAAGTACTTAAAAGTGTTAGCATAGTCAAAATAATAATAACAACAAATCCACAATAATAAGTATAGAAATCAAACCTAGAAGGTTAGGTAACAACCTTTAGTGACACTATTGGTCTATAGCCAAGTTGTTCAACAGCATTGTTGCAGTTGAATGTTCTATTGACCGTCGCGTACTTAACACTTGTGGACGTTAGCATGGCAGGTTGACGCATTCCATAGAGAGAGAATATATTAGTGTAGCTCCAGTCTACCAAATATGTTATCGGCTTGAGAAGAGATGAAGGTATTCTTAATCTGAATTGGCTGAAAAAAATGCTAGAAGTTAGCTACATAGTCACTTATTGCTCCTGTTAGAAGAATTAAACTATAGTTGTTATTTTAATGTATTTTGTTGATGGTACACTATGTTCGCCAATGGCCTTATACATTACATTATAATTATAAATAACAAAGAAGAAATGTGACTAACACCTCTAAAAATGTATAAGACCACATGTACACATACCTAGAGACATGTATCCTATGTTTTACAACCAATCCACAATTAGTTTGGCATATATTGTTAGGGACACATACTTTTTAGATATAATGTGTTGTTTATGTATAAGGGGTCTAAGTTGTTTCAAAATAAATACAAGAATTCCTCTTTCTGCATGTAGATGTAGAAACATATGTTATCAGTAGCATAGGCTATACTCCAACATCTATGGGAACTTTCAAGCTTGACATACACATTTTTGTAATCACCTTTTCCCCATTTATCATTGGTAGTCATATTTTGGCTGGATACGATAGTACAAGCATGTACACAAGTAAATAAATAGGGTAAAAGTGATGTGAAGTTAACACGCTAAATGTACGAGGGAATAAGGAGATGTCACCTTTTGTACCCAAGTTCTTCCAAAAGCATATAAACAAAGTCCCACATATTCATTGGCTCCATATTAGTTATAAAGTAGGTCTATAAAAAAATAAAAAAATGTCACAAGAACAATAACATGAATCACAATTTTGCAAATCATCGATAAATACATACTTTGCCTCCACTTCTCTTGGCACCATATTTGGTAGAAAGGGTTTTCTCAGCACACAAATGACCATGCACCACATTCTCAACATATACAAAATCATCACAATTCTTTCCGTCACCAAGAATGATCTACACAATAAATATTAATGAAAATATTTAGTTTAGAACTATGTTTTTAGTGATACTATTATACCTACAAAATATACGTGTACTTACCATCATTCCCCCGTAAGAAACTAAAGTTGGCACAATCGTGTCACCCGGACCAAAAATACTGCCAGGACGTATACAACAAGTGAGAAGCTCATCTATACCGTTAGCCCTTATCACTAGCCTTTCCGCCTGTGCCTTGGTCTCTGTGTATGCATCGGGGAACTGATAATAATAAGAAAACCATGTGGTTAGCTCTAGAATGGTAAATTTGCTAATGAGCAGCTGAAAACTAGAATGAGTGATACCCCCTCCCTTCCGGTTAATAGGCCCTGCGTGTACCTTTTGGTTTTTAGTTTTACAATTGAAATATGAGTTACATGTCTCAAAAAATAAAACACACAGACTGCGCCATGTCACCGCATGCATGCATGTGGGAACTTTTTTGAATTTTCAATATCTAAAATGTTTTATCTTTTTAATGAAAAATCCGATTGAAGATCCGTTTTCACCATTAAATCCCTCGCGACGAGATCTTCGAAACTAGATCTGATATCAATATATTTCGATGAATTTTTTTGGTTAAAAGTTGTCATGTCTATTGCATATGAATTGCCTTTTCACTGAAGTTGCCATGATATGTTTCAACTATTTTCTTCTACAATTAAAAGTAAATTTTGACATATTATAAAAGGCGAAATTATGAAACTAGATTTGCCTTGAACCATAAACTAAAATTGCCATGATACATTCACTTAAAATTGCCATGGTTCATACAAAAAAATAATTTTCATGGTCAAAGTACTGGAATTGCCATCATAAAAAAACTAAAATTGCCATGTTCTACAAACTAAAATTTTCACATGGCTACTTTAGTTTAAGCACTATGCATGGCAACTACAATGTAAACATCATGACGACTTTTGGGCAAATTTTTTTTTGTGGAAACATATTAACATGGGGTCTAGTTTTGAAGATCTCGTCGAGATGAATTTAATGGTGAAAACAGATTTTTATTTCGATTTTTTAATTAAGAGATAAAACATTTTTAAGCCGAAAACCAAAAAAATTTCTGCTGATGTCATCTGTTCAGACGTCGGAAAATGAGTGGTGATGGAGGCGTGTGGACGATGTACAAGATGCCACACATGTGGGTGTTAGTTTTTTCAAAAAAATATACTACTCCCTCCGATCCATTTAATTGACGCATCCTCTATGCAACATTTTGTAGAAGCTGTATGGAGGCTGTGTCACTTAATTCGGATCGGAGAGAGTATTAAAAACTTCAATCTAGTACAATATTAATATTATATTTTTTGTAGCATATAACTCACATTTCGTTTATCAAGTTAATAATATAAGAATACACATGAATTTATTATAATCAAAACCAAAAGAGAAGGAGTGTATATATCGATATGACGCTAGTTAAAGATGATAAAGTAATATGAAATGGAGGCAGTAACAAGTAAACGACGGAATTAATAAAGCTGACTTATTCAACTATGTGGAGCAAAAGAGTACCTTATCTGGATATGGTGTTGATTCATTTACGTCAAAGAGGCCATGAACTCCGTCAAATACGACTCCACTGGAACTAGTGTATATGAGAGTTTTAACCTTGCGTATGTTACAAGCCTCGATGACATTATTTGTCCCTGTGCTTTTAGAAAAAGAGGGAAAATATGTTTAATTTGTGAGTAATTGACTTGAATGTACCTGCCTGATATGCATGTTTTAAGGGGAGAGTTTACATTGGCAGGCCTGTGATCTCCCATCTTCTGTTTTTGTAGGGGCAGTGTTTTTAGGTTCTCAATTTGACTTAAGAAATATGTGCTATATATCATTGGATTTGCATTCAAATCAGTTTCTAATATAATATTACTGGCATGTAACAAATATGTTATTAGCCAAGATGGGGACATAGGAACATCCACTCGCCCTGTACACGCGGATAGAGGGGGTGAAAGAATATTAATTTTGCTGACGTACCCTCGACGTTGACCTTGTAATGAAGTTGGAAATTGTTCTTGGTATGATCCGCCGCAGCAGTGTGGAAAACAGCATCTACCCCTTCGAAAGCTGAAGTGCATAAGGTCAGTTAATTAATTGGCACATAGGAAAAATACCACTCTTGTGGTAAAAAATTTACGCGTACGTGTTAGTGTTCAAGAAAAAATACAAAAAAGAAAACCATCAGTACATGTGGTAATATTGTTTTATAAAATATGCCAAAAGAAAATGAAAACTCGTGTATGTTTGGAAGGAATGTAATTAATAGTCCAACATTAGCGGGCGGGCGTACTCGCCAAATTTGCACATTAGTCCCTCTTTTCCATCAGAAAATATTCTGACCATAACACCGAGAAAACAATTTGTCTGATCGCAATCGTGGGCTGCTAACGGGGCACGATTATCTACTCTACAGCGCACATGGCGAAGAAAATGCAAGTATTTTTTTATTACTAATAACTCATGACTGGTCCATGCACTCATTTAGTGTTGGTCGCTATTCTCTATTTTTTTTAAACACAATACATACACAACCACTCATATATATGCACATACACTCACCCCTATAAATGCACACACACACAATCTACCCCTATGAGTACATTCGAGAGACTGAGCAGGCATATGATTTTTAAGATTTTACCAAGTTACCGTAGGCTTCTCGTTGTCGACAGGAACGTCTCCTCCGAAAGAACGAACATCGCCGGAAACCTGTAATAAATCCAAGATAAACGTGAGCACCAGACTTGAACCCCTGTGGGCCGAGGTTACCACTGTCCACCTAACCATCCAATCACAGGTTGATTCACAAATATTGATTCCATGGTACTCCCTGTTTCTTTTTAGTCCGCACATAAAAGTTGGTCAAAGTCAAACATGGTAAAGTTTGGCTAATTTTATAGAAAAAATATCAACATCTACAATACTAAAGCTATATCGTATGAAAATTAATTTCATTATGCATCTAATAATATTGATTTTATATTGTGTGTTGATATCTTTTCCTACAAATCTAGTCAAAGTTGACAAAATTTGACTTTGATCACATTTTATATACAAACTAAAAATAAAGGGATGGAGTATAAACCCACATCAGCCTTGTGAAGTTTTCACATCACCAATAGCCAACCGAAAAGCCATTCATTTTTTGCAAATAAGACTTGCATTACTCAAAACAAAATGTTACATTCTCGTTCTATTAGTTCCAAGACCTCGTCTGGGACAAATCCTAGCCAAACCATGGTTCGGCGATGCATCCTACCAAAATTTGCCAAGGCGTGGCTAACATCATTACAAGTTCGACAAGTATGATTAATGCAAGAATTTCTCCGGCCCAAAGCAGCAATAATCTCTCTAACAATGAATACATATTTAGACTTGTTTTCTCCTCCTCCATTAATCATCTTGACAGCCTCCAGACAGTGGCAGAAGCCAATGTATAGGCTGTGTAGTCAAATGACTACACAGCTTTGTGGAAAAAGTATCATACATAAGCACAAATCTTGCAAAAAATAATACAAAATTTGTAGAAATACATATATCTTGACCACACAAGATTGAGTTGACTAGACATGATTAAAATCCTGGCACCGCCACTGCCTCCAGACAATCTGATTCCACATCTATGGGCAAGTTACTCCATTGCAACCCAAGATAAATTCCTTCTTTCGGAGCCAGAAGTTCAGCTTCCACTAGTAGAAAAGGGGGGATTTGTCCCGGTTCGTAAGGGCCTTTAGTCCCGATTCATGAATCGGGACTAATGGGTCGTTACTAATACCTCCCCCCTTTAGTCCCGGTTCTAAAACAAACCGGGACAGATGGGCCTCCACGTGGCCGGTGCGCCGAGCCCAGGCAGGGGTCCTTTGGTCCCGGTTGGTGGCACCAATCGGGACAAAAAGGCATTCAAGCGTCAGCATTCCGGTGGTTGGGTTTTTTTGTTTTTTTAAGGGGGGGTTGGGGGTTGGGGGTTTTGGAGGGTTAATTTAGGTGTTTCATATATTGTGTTAGCTAGCTAATTAATAGAGAGTAGTGTCCTCTCTTATGTCCGTGCTTGGTCGACGCTACGTACTATACATAGAGAGGCCCTCGACACGCTAGCTAGTAAGAAAATGAAGGGAACCATTAAGTACAGAAGTTCGTCATGCATACCGAGAGAAGTGATCGATCGACCTCTCCTTCTCCGAGAGATTGGTCGAACAACAAGTTTTCGTATTATCTATCCGACGCTACTGGCTACATACATATACAATATGTAAGATCTCTTAATTACAATCCCCTAGCAATTGAAATCAACTTCCACATGGTATTCTCCGGCTTTATTGATGACGTGGTCAAGAAAGAATCCCGCCAATTCCTTTTGAATTGCTTTCATGCGATCTGGTTCTAGGAGTTCATTCCGCATCTGCCACGTCTAATTTGAAGAAGGGGGTTAATTAATACATATATATGAATGAAACTCAACAGAAATGATGGTGTAATAAAATGAAATTGTGAATATTATTGCTTACGCACATCATATTGTCTTTTAGAGTAGCCCCGCTTATTTTTCAAAGTCGCGTTGTAGATGAACTCGCACACGTAGTATCCACAGAAATCATTTCCTTGTTCCTGCCACAAGCACTTTACGAGAAATAGAGGTCAATCAAACTGATAATGAAGCATTATAAATGGCATTTATGAAATTATAGCTATAGAATCAACAGGAGATGCGCGCAACTAGCTAGCCAGTAGTACTTACTTTCGGGTATGTATATCGCAGCTCCTTTGGCAGTCCCGGAGCTTCTACGGTGAACTGTTTCCAAACCCTGCAAGACAAAAAATAATTATTATTACTTGAGATATCAGGAAATGAACAAAAAGTTGCCGATATGGTGCGATAATGATTGATTGAACTTACTTGTTGAGCAATTTAGTCATGTCCGCATAGGTTTCGGGATCTTTTCGTCTCGAGTCTAAGATGGTTACCCGTCCCCGCTCAAACTTAATCTCCAGAAGAACATAGTGGAAGCTGCGCACGCATGCATAACTAATCAATTACATTACTATAACCTCGCTCGAGTAATAAGGAAAACCGAATATGCACAGGACAGTAACACTCACTCGAAGTTGTAAGGAAAGAGTATGGTATCTTTGTTTTAATTTTTGATCAACGATTGTAGCAAGTTGGCCTCGGCCTCTTCGGCGTGCTTTTTAACAAATTCATCTATGATATTTGTGTTAATGAACCCGATATCATAAATTTCTTGTTTTCTGCACTCGACAATCTTCAATCTGCATAATATGTCGAGGATAATTAATTATAAATACATGCAATGAAAGAGCCGAGCTATATATAGAGACTTAATGACAGAAATAGTACTTACAGGCAGTAGCAAAAGACCGTTAATTTATCGAGGGCCATTTGATTGAAGAACGCGAAGAACTCCTTAAATGGAACACACAACAGATCAGTTCCAACGAGGTCGTGCTCCTCTTTAATGTTCAGATACAAACTATTCGTCCCCCAGACTCTCTGCAGGTTTTCATGTACCAATTATGGAATCTTCGCATCATCGTTGTTAGAGATTTTTCATCTTTGACGAGAGGCTTCCTGCATCAGATTCGTGTTCGTCCACCTCCATGAAATCAGGAAGTTGATCGTCAGGCAGGTAATCTTGTAGATTGCCATAACCGGCCACCATCCCCGGAGCATTAGAGACGATGTTGCCGCTAGACACCTTGAGCGGGGGGCACGATTGGTTTGCTTGTTTGCCGAGCTGGTCATTTTTTTTCGTAGCTGCTCGTTCTCTTGACCTTTGATGTCTGACAGTATTTCCCGACCGCTCCGCTTTGGAGATATGTATGTTAAGTAATGCGCTCATAGTTGGTTCTCGGCGGAGACTTTGCCGGTTTCCAGGGCATCGAGAGTGCGTTTTGCTTTCACCGGATCTACCTTCTCCTCCGGAGGTGGATGTCTCTTTGCTTTCACCCCTTCAAAGAAGTCCTTCACGTGGGTCCGCACGATCGTCGCGTTTTCCTCCTCGGTCCTCTCATACGGTAACTTCTCTAGAGGCTTGAGAGGTGGACCGTATCTGTATTGCCTCCCGCCTCTGGTTGTGCTGCTAGACGCCGGAGCAGACGGAGCGGCTGCGGCGTCTGTCTTCTTTCGTGCTTGCTTACGAGGCGGAGGAGAAGGACTACGACGCGCCGGAGCAGCCGGGGCGGCGGCGGGTCTCTTCCGCCCTTGCTGGCGAGGCGGAGAAGGAGGAGGCTGCTGGCTGCTCGGGCGTGCCGGCGCAGGCGGAGAAGGAGGCAGAGTGCCGCCACGCGCCATAGGAGGCCCAGTGCCCTGATCGTCACTCGCCGGAGGAGGAGATGGTGGAGGAGGCGGAGTGCCCTGACTCGCCGGAGGAGGAGAAGGAGGCGGAGGCGTCCAGTTCAGAAGGTTGATGAGCTCCTTCCGCCATAGGCATGCAATCTTCAGAGCAGAACCCAGCCTAGTCTCCCCTTCACCGGTAGGGTGGTCAAGCAGGAGGTCCTCAAATCCCTCTGTTATTTCATCCACCATCACCCTAGCATATCCTTCTGGAATCGGCCGGCAGTGAAAAGTTGCGTCGGGTTCAGTAGGATAAACAGAGCCAACAGGCGCCTTGACCTTCAAATTCATCCATCGCGTCATAATGTGGCAATTTTGAGACTCCGTGATAGCATCCACGGGATAGCTGGCAGGAGCCGTCAAGACATTCTCCGGCTGAAGCAGCGCAGTGGAAGCCACGCTGCTTCTCCGCTGAGATGGTGGGGTAGCTTGGGGGGAAGTTTCGGCAGGTCATTTGCTGCGATCAGCTGCTTCTCGTTCCTCTAGCCCATTACCCTATCGTGCAGCGCCTGCAGTTGGCCCTGCTCCAGTTTCTTCCTCCTCTCATGGGTTTTGTAACCCCCTGCTTCCGGAAAACCAACCTTCCACAGAATGGAGCCTGGCGTGCCTCGTGTCCGTCCAGGGTGCTCAGGATTCCCGACGGCCATTATGAGCTCGTCCTTCTCCCTGTCTGGAATGAACGTCCCTTGATGCGCTGCATTGATATAGTGCCGAAGCTTCTTGACTGGTATTTTCAGTTGCTCGTCCGTCCAACGGCACTTCGCTGATAGAGGGTCCAAGGTTCCGCCAGCCCCGAAGAACCAAGTCCAGCAACGGTCTGGCCAGTTCATTGTCTCTGGTTTGATCCCTTTATCAAGCAGATCATTCTCAGCCTTGGACCACTTAGGCCGGGCTTTGAGGTAGCCACCTGACGGCCATGGTGAAACTGCTTCTTCGCAGCATTTTGCTTGTTTGTCGCCGACATCTTCTTACTCTTTTCTGATGTCTTGTGGGCCACAAATGCGGGCCAGTGATCTTTGATCTTCTCATATTTGCCGATGAATTCTGGTGTCTCTTCTTTGTCGACAAACTTGTTCAGCTCTTTCCTCCACCTCCTGAATAGGCTTGACATCTTCTTAAGAGCACAAGACTTGATTAATTGCTCTTTAACTGGCTTCTCCGGATCCTCCTCTAGCGGTATGGTGAAATTTGCCTTCAGCTGAGTCCAAAGATCATTTTTCTGCATATCGTTGACATAAGACACCTCAGGGTCTTCCTCCTTAGGCTTATACCATTGCTGGATGCTGATCGGAATCTTGTCCCTAACAAGAACCCCGCACTGAGCAGAAAATGCGTTCTTTGTCCGGATGGGTTCAATCGGTTCGTCGTCGGCCGCGATTGCTGTGATCTCAAACTTTTCATCCGAGCTCAACTTTTTCTTCGGACCTCATCTCCTTACCAAAGTTGAGCTCGATCCGGAGGGCTAGAAAAAGGAAGAAAGCTGAGAGTTAATTAATATGTGTACATATACCAAAACAATGGATGCATTAATTAACTAGTCAGCACGGGCTTAACTAATATATATATACCTGGCCGGACTCGGTTCGGTCACCGGAGCAGTCAGCACGGTCTCCTTCTTGTACCTCCATTGTGTCACCGGAGCCATCATGAACATAGCCCTCTTCTTGTACCGGCATTAATGGGCCGGAGCCATCATGAACATAGCCCTCTTCTTCACCCAGTCCTTCCAGCTGACCATCAGTGTCGTTGAGAAATGACGCAACTTCATCACTTCCTTCTGCGATTATGTCCCCCAACATCGCTTCTGTTGCTTCATCTCGAGAGTGCTCCATAGTTTCTGCAAATATTTACAACATGTCAATTATTATTCAAACATGGTACAGATGGATATATATTAGTGGCAAACATAGAACTAGCTAGCTAATCGCAATAAGGAATCATGTTAGTGGTCTCGACGCTACTTCTCTAGGGTTTGGGGTGGCCTCGACGACAACGCTCTTTTAACTTGGTAAATTTGGGTGGCCTCGAGAGAGTTAATTTGTCGGGTAGGGGCGTGGAGGGAGGGGGTAGTAGGAGACCAACATCGTTTTCTCTATAGGGGTTGGGTGTCCTCGAGAGTTTTGGTCGAGCGAGAGGGCCAAGGGGGTTATCACGGTTGAGAGAGGGTATATATATCGACCGCCCCTCATGTCGAAGTTATCCGGGAGGGGGTTATATCGACAACGACGCGACATACATATACATGGGAAAATAATGTTATCGGGGAGGGGGTATCGGTACCCCCCCTCGTGTTGAAGTTTCTTCTTTCTCCTCTATTCCTTTCTTCTTCTTCTCCTCTTCTTTTTCTTCTTCTCCCTCGAGAAAGGAAAATAAGGAAAAGTAAGAAAAGAGGAAGAAGGAAGAAGGAGATCGAAGAAGAAGAAAAAGAAGGAGAGGAAAAAGGAAAATGATTTCTATTTTTTCTTCTTCTCCTCTATTCCTTTCTTCTTCTCCCCTTCTTTTTCTTCTTTTTTCCTCTTCTTATTTATTTCTCTTCTTCTTCCTCTCCTCTTCTTCCTCTTCTTATTTTCCTTTTTTCTCTCCTTCTTTTTCTTCTTCTTCTTCCTTCTTCATTCTTCCTCTTTTCTTCCTTTTCCTTATTTTACTTTTTCCTCTACACTAACCTAAAATGCACTAACCCAAAATCGATATGTATTAACAACCTAAATAAAAAATTAATAAATATATGAAAAAACATATATAAACAAAAAAACGCTATGAACATTATATTCATACATACATAGCCACATCCATTCATCATATAGCTACCACATACATATATACATTATATATATATATATATATGAAAAAAATGCAATGAACAAAAAAATACACATGTATGTATGAAAAAAAGCACTGAACACAGAGCCTCGACGGCGGCGGCTCACAACGGGGGCGGCCGGCGTGGGCGAGGGCGGGCGGCGAGGGCGGCGGCGACCACGGTGGGGGGGGGCGCGGGTAGGTAGGGCGTGGTCGGCGACGGGGCGGGTCAAGGGCGCGATCGGGGCGCTGGGAGACGGCGACGGCGACGACGGCAAGAAGCGACGACGACGACGGCGTCGGCAGGGCGGCGGGCGGCGACGGGCAGGGCGACGACGGGACGTCAGACGGTGTCGGGGCAGCGCGCGGATGGCGTCTGGGTGGCGGGCGGCGTCGGGGCAGCGGACGGTGTCGATCTGGGCAGCCTGGCGGCGTCGATGAGCTCTGCGTTGTCGGGCGGGCTGGGGGGCAACTGGCGATGTGTTCGTCAAATTTTCCTAAGTGTTGTACATATAGCAAGAGCATTGGTCCCGGTTCGTGAAACCAACCGGGACTAATGTCCTCTTTAGTCCAGGTTGGTGCCAACAACGGGGACCAAAGGCCGGCCTTTGATCCCGGTTGGTGGCACCAACCGGGACTAAAGGGTGGGCATTGGTCCCGGTTAGTCACACCAACCGGTACCAATGCCCCTCTTTAGTCCCGGTTGGTGCCACCAACCGGGACCAAAGGCCCTTGTGCTGCCCGCAGCGCGGTGAGAGTTTAGTCCCACCTCGCTAGTTGAGAGGGCTCGAGTGTGGTTTATAAGCGCTGTTGCGCCGACCATCTCGAGCTCCTCTCAACTGCAGGCTTTCAGGCCTAATCTGACACTATGCTGCGGTGGGCCTATTGGGCCTTCTGCGGGCCTGAATCCTGGCCCAGGTTGGGTTTCTAGTCGTATTCAGGCCGTAGTGGCCCAATAGGTGGCAGTTTTTTTTGCATTATTTATTTACTTTTGTTTTGTGCTTTATTTTTTTAATTCTTTTTGCTTCTAGTTTTAGAAAAATTATAAACTTTCTGTTAGTGCCATTAGTTTTAAAATTTGAAAACACTTTTTTTTGTTTTCTTTCTTGCTTTATTTATTTTATTTTGTTTCTAATTACAACAAAATACTTATTGTTGCTATTTTTATTTTTTCCTGTTTTTTTGTTTTGTTTTCTGCATTATTTATTTTCTTTTGTTTTTTGCACTATTTTTAATTCTTTTTTGCTTTTAGTTTTACAAAATTATAAACTTTCTGTTAGTGCCATTAGTTTTCAAATTCAAAAACACTTTTTTTGTTTTCTTTCTTGCTTTATTTATTTTATTTTGTTTCTAATTACAACAAAATACTTATTGTTGCTATTTTTATTTTTATTTCCTATTTTTTGTTTTGTTTTCTGCATTATTTATTTTCTTTTGTTTTTTGCTCTATTTTTTAATTCTTATTTGCTTTTAGTTTTAGAAAAATTATAAACTTTCTGTTAGTGTCATTAGTTTTCAAATGAACTCTGAAAAAGTTGAAAGCTGGCATGGTATCATAAATTCACACGCATAGCATGTGCATGTACAAAATGGACAATGGTATCATACTTGTCTGTTACAAAGTTGGCATGGTATCATCATAATAGTTGCAGGAGAAAGTCTTCACGTTTTCTTCGCTTGTGTCATTTGCTTATTGCGCCAGAACCATGGATAATCTTCATCGCTTATCGTGATGTGGGTCAGCCTTGACTTTGAAGGAGAAATTTCATGAAACTTTTCATAATCTTCGACATGTCCATCTTGCCTCCACTCCCACGATGTCCCTTTTCCCGAAAGAACTATGTGGCGCTATGGCTCATCATATGATGTATTCGCTTCCTTATCTTTTCTTTTCTCGGTCCGTAGACATGTCCTTCACATAGATAACCTGTGCCACATCATTGGCTAGGACGAACGGTTCGTCGCTGTACCCAAGATTTTTCAGATCCACTGCTGGCATTCCGCATGTGGGTCTACTGCGTCTCGCCTCCCCGATGATTGACCCATTTGCACTTAAATAAAGGGACCTTAAAATCATGTCCGTAGTCAAGTTCCCATATTTCCACTATGTAACCATAATATGTGTCCTTTCCCTCTCGGTTGTTGCATCAAAGCGACACCACTGTTTTGGTTGGTGCTCTTTTGATGTTGGTCAATCGTAAAATGTATTCCCATTTATCTCGCATCCTTTCCAAATCGTAATAAATAAGATGGTCCTCGACAACAAGTACAGCTCATCACAAACAGTGTTGTCACCTCCGAGACGTGTTTCCAACCAACGCTGAAAGTCCCGATGTGTTCATATGTAATCCACCATCGACCGCTCCGGTGTTTGGAGCCGACTGTTCTTGTGTTCATCGACATACGGGTCACCAAGGTAGAGTTCTCAGAGAACTGTAGTGTGCTTGAGACCAAGAATATCCGCCCCTCGCATATTATTGAGTCCCTCCAAGCGTGTTTTTCCAATCGATCTCCCCTCATACCGCGATTTAGGAAGACCTATCTTCTTAAGGCCAGGAATGAAGTCAACACAAAACCCGATGACATCCTCTCGCTTGATGGCCCATGGAGATGCTTCCTTCCGCCTAGCGCGTTACTGGACATATTTCTTTAGGACTCCCATGAACCTCTCAAAGGGGTACATATTGTGTAGAAATACGGACCCCAGAATGACAATCTCGTCAACTAGATGAACTAGGACGTACGTCATGATATTGAACAAGGATGGTGGGAACACCAGCTCGAAACTGACAAGATATTGCACCACATCACTCCTTAGCCTTGGTATGATTTCTGGATCGATCACCTTCTGAGAGATTGCATTGAGCAATGCACATAGCTTCACAATGGATAATCGGACATTTTCCGGTAGAAGCCCCCTCAATGCAACCGGAAGCAGTTGCGTCATAATCACGTGGCAGTCATGAGACTTTAGGTTCTAAAACTTTTTCTCTGCCATATTTATTATTCCCTTTATATTCGATTTAGAAGCTACCGAGCTTCATACTAAGCAGGCATTCAAAGAAGATTTCCTTCTCTTCCTTGGTAAGAGCATAGCTGGCGGGACCTTCATACCGCTTTGGAGGCATGCTATCTTTTTCGTGCAAACTTTGCAGGTCCTCCGTGCCTCACCGTATCTTTTGTCTTCCCATACATGCCCAAGAAGCCTAGCAGGTTCACGCAAAGGTTCTTCGCCACGCATCACGTTGATCAAGAGCGGACCTCTAGGTCTTTCCAGAGGGTAGGTCCCAAAATATAGATTTCTTCTTCCACATGGGTGCGTGTCCCCAACAGTAACTCGGAACAGCTAGTCCGCCAGACCCTTTCCAAAGATTACGGTAAATCATTGACCATAGCAAGTACGTGATCACCAAAGACGCATGGCGACTTCTTCCGTGATCTGCCTCGCCTTTGAAATGCTTGCCTTTCTTTTGACATTGATGGTTGGTCGGAAGAAATCGACGATGGCCCAGGTACACATTCTTCCTGCAGCTTCCCAGGTATATACTATCGGTGTCATGTAAACAGTGCGTGCATGCGTGGTATCCCTTGTTTGTCTGTCCTGAAAGGTTACTGAGAGCGGGCCAATCGTTGATGGTCATTGAGGGAGTCTTGGACTAGGGGGTGTCCGGATAGCCGAACTATCATCTTTGGCCGGACTCCAAGACTATGAAGATACAAGATTGAAGACTTCGTCCTGTGTCCAGATGGGACTTTCCTTGGCGTGGAAGGCAAGCTTGGCAATACGGATATGTAGATCTCCTACCATTGTAACCGACTCTGTGTAACCCTAGCCCTCTCTGGTGTCTATATAAACCGAAGAGTTTTAGTCCATAGGACGAACAACAATCATACCATAGGCTAGCTTCTAGGGTTTAGCCTCCTTGATCTCGTGGTAGATCTACTCTTGTACTACCCATATCATCAATATCAATCAAGAAGGAGTAGGGTTTTACCTCCATCGAGAGGGCCCGAACCTAGGTAAAAACATCGTGTCCCTTGTCTGATGTTACCATCCGCCTAGACGCACAGTTCGGGACCCCCTACCCGAGATCCGCCGGTTTTGACACCGACATTGGTGCTTTCATTGAGAGTTCCTCTGTGTCGTCGCCCATAGGCCCGATGGCTCCTTCGATCATCAACAACGACGCGGTCCAGGGTGATACTTTTCTCCCCAGATAGATCTTTGTATTCGGCGGCTTTGCACTGCGGGCCAATTCGCTTGGCCATCTGGAGCAGATCGAAAGCTACGCCCCTGGCCATCAGATCAGATTTGGAAGTTTGAACTATACGGCCGACGTCCACGGAGACTTGATCTTCGACGGATTCGAGCCACAGCCGAGTGTGCCGCATTGTCGCGATGGGCATGATTTAGCTCTGCTGCCGGACAGTGCCCTGGAGGCCGCACGAGAGTCCGCTCCGACCCTTAACTCGGAGCCGACTACAACGATCGAGGATGGGTGGCTAGACACCGCCTCGGGGGCTGCTGCCTCTACGGCGATGGAACCGAAAACCGACCCAGTCTCTTGTGAAGCTCGTGACTCCGAGGTGCCGGACTCCTCACCGGATCCCGCGCCCCTACCGATCGAATCCGATTTGGGGCCGATCATGGAGTTCACCGCTGCGGACATCTTTCAGCACTCGCCTTTTGGCGACATCCTGAATTCGCTAAAGTATCTCTCGTTATCAGGAGAGCCCTGGCCGGACCACGAAGAATTTCAAAGCCCACCAACCACCCACTTTGTAGCCACTGTCGATGACCTAACCGACATGCTAGACTTCGATTCGAAAGACATTGACGGTGTGGACGACGATGCCGGATACGACCAAGAACCAGTGCCTACGGGGCGCTGCAAAGCCACCTCGTCATACGACGTATACATGGTGGACATCCCAAAGGATGGGAATGGCGATGGAACAGCGGAGGAAGACCCCTCCAAGAAACAGCCTAAGCGCCGCCGTCAGCGGCGCCGCTCTAAATCCCGCCACAGCAAGAATGGAGATTCCGGCACCAGAGATAATAACACCCCGGAGAGTGCCGAAGACAATCCCCTCCAGCAAGATTCAGCACAGGAGGATGAAGAAGCCAGCCCTCATGAGAGAGCAGCAGACAAAGAGGTAGAGGATAATAATTACATGCCTCCCTCCGGAGACGAGGCAAGCCTCGACGACGACAAATTCATCGTGCCTGAGGATCCCATCGAACAAGAGCGTTTTAAACGCAGGCTTATGGCCACGGCAAGCAGCCTCAATAAAAAGCAGCAACAGCTTAGAGTTGACCAAGATTTGCTAGCCGACAGATGGACTGAAGTCCTTTTGGCCGAAGAGTACGAACTCGAACGCCCCTCCAAAAGCTACCCCAAACGCAAACTGCTGCCCCGATTAGAGGAGGAGGCATATAAACCTACATCACCAGCGCACAATACGGCTGACCGGCCACCTCGTGGCCGCGACAGAGAGGCCTCTAGGCCCTCCACTAAAGCCGCACCCCGGCATCGCTCGAAAAGTACAAAGCCACGGGGGAATGCGCCGGACTTGCGAGACATATTGAGGATAAGGCAAGACAATCAAGATCGATCCACGGATCGCGTGGGCGCTACGACACGCGACGACAACCGTCGCGCGGATACAAAGAACTCCGCCGGGCGAACACAAGAGACAAAGCTCGCTCGAGCTACGTCGTGATATAGCCCAATACAGATGCGCCGCACACCCACTATGCTTCACAGATGAAGTAATGGAACATCATATCCCCGAAGGGTTCAAACCTGTGATCATTGACTCCTACGATGGCACAACATACCCCGCGGTTTGGATCGAAGATTATCTCCTTCATATCCACATGGCCCGCGGTGATGATCTTCACGCCATCAAATACGTCCCGCTGAAGCTTGGACGAGCTCGGCATTGGCTTAACAGCTTGCCAGCAGAATCAATTGGGTGTTGGGAGGACCTAGAAGCTGCATTCCTTGATAACTTCCAGGGCACATATGTGCGACCACTAGACGCTGACGACCTAAGCCACATAATTTAGCAGCCGCATTTAATCAGCCGCATAATTCTCGACCCGGTTACAACCAAGAAAAATAAAATCGCCGACCGTCCGGATGCAGAGGCCCTCGCAGCCTTCAAACATAACATCCGTGACGAGTGGCTTGCCCGCACCTAGGACAGAAAAGCCAAATCCATGGCAGCCCTCACATCACTCATGACCCGCTTCAGGCGGGAGAGGACAGCTGGCTAGCCCGCAGTAACAACCTCAACAAAAATTCTGGCAGTCCGGATACCAAGGACCGCAATGGCAAGCCGCGTCGCAACAAGCACAAACGCCGCATTAACGGCGATAATACTGAGGATACGGTAGTGAACGCCGGATTCAGAGGCTCCAAACCCGGTCAGCGGAAAAATCCATTCAAAAGAACTACTCCGGGTCCGTCCAATTTGGACCGAATACTCGATCGCTCGTGCGGATACACGGCACTTCAAAAGCCAGCTAATCACACCAACAGGATTGTTGGGTATTCAGCAGCAGCAAGTTAATCGCCGAAAACAATGACAAGGGGCTGCATAGCGATGACGAGGAAGAGACCCGCCACGAACAATAGAGGATGTAGGGTTTCCCCCACAAGTGCGGACGGTGAGCATGATATACGCAACCCACATACCCAAAAGGGAGCGGAAGCGTGCACTCAGGGACGTATACGCGATGGAGCCAGTCGCCCCAAAGTTCAATCCATGGTCCTCCTGCCCGATCACCTTTGATCGAAGGGACCACCCCACCAGCATCCGCCATGGCGGGTTCGCCGCATTTGTTCTAGACCCAATCGTCGACGGGTTTCACCTCACTAGAGTCTTGATGGACGGCGGCAGCAGCCCGAACCTGCTTTACCAGGATACAGTGTGCAAGATGGGCTTAGACCCCTCAAGGATTAAACCCACAAAGACGACCTTCAAAGGCGTCATACCAGGTGTAGAGGCCAATTGTACAGGCTCAGTTACACTGGAAGTGGTCTTCGGATCCTCGGATAACTTCCGAAGCGAGGAGTTAATCTTCGACATAGTTCCGTTCCGCAGCGGCTATCATGCACTGCTCGGACGAACCGCGTTTGCAAAATTCAATGCGGTGCCGCACTACGCATACCTCAAGATCAAGAAATCATAAAACTAAGAACCCACCAAACCTTATAGTACCGGTTGGTGTCAAAACCGGCGGATCTCGGGTAGGGGGTCCCGAACTGTGCGTCTAGGCAGATGGTAACATGAGACAAGGGACACGATGTTTTACCCAGGTTCGGGCCCTCTTGATGGAGGTAAAACTCTACTTCCTGCTTGATTAATATTGATGATATGGGTAGTACAAGAGTGGATCTACCACGAGATCAAGGAGGCTAAACCCTAAAGCTAGCCTATGGTATGATTGTTGTAATGTATGTTGTGTCCTACGGACTAAAGCCCTCCGGTTTATATAGACACCAGAGAAGGCTAGGGTTACACAGAGTCGGTTACAGTGGTAGGAGATCTACATATCCGTATCGCCAAGCTTGCCTTCCACGCCAAGGAAAGTCCCATCCGGACACGGGGCGGAGTCTTCAATCTTGTATCTTCGTAGTCTTCGAGTCCGGCGGACGATGATAGTCCGCTGTCCGACACCTCTAGTCCAGACTCCTCAAGAGTCCCTCGAACCTGGCTTCAATGACGATGAGTCCGCGCGATAATGTTCGGCATTGCAAGGCGGGTTCCTCCCTTGAATAATCCTGAGAAGATTGTGAACACCCGGATAGTGTCCGGCTCTGCAAAACAAATTCCACATTCCACCGTAGAGAGAATAAAACGTACACATGCTCAATCTGCTGACGTACTTTGCGGTGTGACGTTACACCACTACCAAGCCTTTACTTGAATCGTTTTTTATTATACCACCTCAGCTCGTTTAGCGAAGCGGTTTCCTTGGCACGTCTTGTCGAAGCAGAGATCGTGTTCCCCTTATTCCGGGATTCTCATCAATACGGATGTGGGTAACCCAACCGCGCCCGTCGCCACGCCTCCTCTATCGAAGGCGAGTCCCGAACGGTCACGGAGACGGCTCTTGGTAATCTCCCTCTTCATAATAGGACCAAGGCTGGTTTCTTTTCTTCAATCTTCCACCGAATCTTCTCCTTGCTCCGAGTTCCAACACCCAGAGCCCCAGATTCGAGCGCTTCGGACCTTCAAAAATGTCTGGATCCGACCTTCAGGGCCGGTGGATGCCCTCCTCCGTCACGGAGGGGGACGTGCTAAAGCTGCGTGAGGCCAAGTACCTGTCTTACGAGATTTCGCACAGGTTGCCCGCCCAAGGGCAGGCCATACCCACTGCCGAGCCCGGTGAGTGCGTCGTCTTTGTATCTCACCTCCGTCAGGGTTTAGGCTTCCCGACGGATCCCTTCGTGAGAGGGCTCATGTTCTACTACGGGCTGGATTTTCATGACTTGGCTCCGGAGTCCATCCTCCATATCTCCGCATTTATTATAATCTGCGAAGCCTTCCTCCGCGTCACCCCCCACTTTGGCCTGTGGCTGAAGACCTTTAATGTGGAGCCAAAGATGATCGAGGGGCGTCAAGCGGAGTGCGGCGGGGCGGCCATAAGCAGGAGGGCCGATGACCCGTGGCCCGAGGGCTCATTCCAAGAGGAGCTCGGCTTGTGGCAGCAGGAGTGGTTCTATATCACCCCTTCGAAGGGCAGCAAGCAAAAGCCGCCGCCTTCATTCCGCCCGGGACCTCCATGACGGTTGATGTCGTGGTTCAACCGAGGGCTTGATTGGGGGCCGTCAAAAGACGTGCCCCTATTGCAGGGCCAGATTTGAGACTTCCAGGCGACGGAGATCAATCTGGTTGTGGTGATGCAAGTCATGCTAATCAGGCGTCTTCTGCCCTGCAAACGCCGTCCTCTCCGGCTATGGGAGTTCAATCCGGAGGGACCACGGATTCACCAACACTTCATGGGTACGACACCGGTGGAGATGTATAAGTTGTTCTTCGGACCGCAGGTGGCGTGTCCGGAATTGACCGAGGATGCAGGCCTAAGCTGCAATTGCCCGGATACTCAGCTAAGCAGCTCAGTGTCCGGACGTACCGTTTGCTTGTTTACCTATAATCCGCCTTTTAACCCGTTATCCTTCAACAGGAGTGGGTAGCACAAGCAAAGCTGATAAGGTGTCCGGCCCCCTCCCAGAGACCGCACTGGAGCCCGTGCTGGTTAGAATGTTGGAGGCCGCGCCTTTAGAAGAAGGCGAAGGGGAAAATAGTGGAGCTATCACCTCGCCCAAAGGGGCGCTTGAAGAAGGGGGGATCGAGAATCCCTCCCTCCAGGGGGAGAAGAGGACCGCCTCCGAAGACCCGGAGGCCAAAGTCTCCAAGCGGGGGAAGAAATCTTCGCCAAAGGGTCCTGCGTCCGGGGATATCCCGGCCGTACAATCTTCTCCAAAGAATCAGCCCTCCAGCGAGCCGTGAGTAGAAAGAGGGGAGTTCATAAATAAGAAAACATCCCTATTTGTTCTTCTGAGGATAACCGAAATTTTGTACCTTGTAGTTCGGATCTGCGACCTTCTCAGATGAGTTCGTCTTCGGGGGATCTTCGTCCGGAGATGATGGAGAGCGAGACGCCTCCGTCCGCCGCACCGTTGGATGGGGCGGGCGAGCCTGAAGTGTCGTCACGGAGGGTATCCCCGAGCCCGGCAGAGCCGAAGAGTTCGGCGCCGACTAGTGTTCGGCTGGGAGAGCTGAAGGATCTGCTTGAGAGGGCGTCCGTCTCAGAAAATCACCATGCATTGATGAGCATGGTGATAGGAAGGATTTCGTCCGCCGAAAGCGGATTGCATAATGCCGTCAGGAGTTTGTTGGCGGGGTTTAAGGTACGTAAAAACGACGCACCTTTTTGACAGTTTTGCACATGAAAGTGCACCCTGTGTAGATAGTAGCCCCTGAGACTCGGTAGGTTGTCGAAAGCGACAGCGTGCCGAGGATCAAAATCGCAGGTATTGAATGTTGCCCTTCCTATGCAGGTGGCGTATAGTCCGGGGGCTAGCCGGACTAGTGGAGTTGCCGAGTTAATGCGGCAACTTGATGGGGCGGATGCGGACATCGCGCTTGTCAACCAGCGACTTGACGAGTCGCAAGGTAAATGAATTATCCGCAGTCACTTATTTGAGGGAGCCATAGCCCGCCTCTGACAATATAAATGGTGTGATACAGACGGTGCTGCTGCTGTGGAGAGCCTTCGGGCCGAGCTTGCTCAAGCTAAGGAGCAAGCCCGAAGGAGTGATGCGGCTGCCTCGAGGGCGGCCGAGGAGTTGAAAGCCGAAAAGGCTGCACACTGCCTAAGCAGGGAAAAGATGGCCGAATTGGCCGTGAAATTGAAGGATGCTACCGACCGCAATGAGGCTCTTGAAAAGGAGCGAGAAGATTTGGGGAAGGCCACCGCCGAGGCCAAGGATGCCCGTTCAGCAATGCGGGCTATGAAGGAGGAGCTGCGCCAAGCCGGAGATATTGTTGCTGGCAGGCCTTTTCTGCTGCGTCGCCGGTTTACGGATCCAAAGTATGCCCAACTTGGCCAGCTGTGGGGTCCGGAGTATCCATATATGGACTTAGCGGCAATTGCGGCGGATGCCGTTGTGCACTTCCGGAGTCAGGAGGATCACAAGACGGAAGAGCTATTTTGGTCTCAATTCCATAGTTCGGACCGTTCACTTCCGTTGACCGATCGGTTGGCCGAATGGGCTGAGCTGAACAGGTTGTCCGGACTTGCCATGACTGATATCCTGGCTCATGTCTGGCCAGAGAGGCCCAAGGCGACGAGCTATTTTGGCTTATTGCAGCAATTTCTTGGAGCGGTGCCGCATATCAAGGAGGTGAAGCGGTCGGCCTGCATAGAAGGTGCGCAGATGGCCCTTGCCGTGTGAAGACATATTGGACAGAGATGGATGCCACCGCTGTTGCAACCCCGGGTTCGGACGAAAGCCGGTTGCCCGCCGAGCACTATTTTGGGGAAGTTATGCGTGGTGCTCGTGTAATAGGGTCGCAGTGCTCGAAAAATGTCACGTTCAAATGAACGTTGTATTTTGTAAAACAATGGTTATGATGTAATTGCTTTTTATACTTGTGCGTTCCAAGTATTGAAATATCTCCTATGCGGCCGTTTATGTATACATTTGTATAACCTGAAAGAGGGCAGTCTTCGGCTTCAACCCCCACGCACAAGGTGCGGGGGTGTTTGCAAAAAATAGCGCGTTTTCACACTTAATCCGACGTCTCGGTCCTGTTAAGGAGGTGGTAGCGTAGCAAACGAGGCAATCCGGACTATGATGCTTTATCACTTTCACTTAGCCATTGAGTTCGAGGGTGGGGCTACGATATAGCCCTCGGGGCACCGCGCTTCCGAATTCGGGGCGCGTGTGTGCTCGATCGAAACGGTCCTTCATCAAAGCGGGAATTCTAAACATTCCGTGGTCAATCGAGTGGTTGACCGGTCTCGCCAGATCATGATCAGGCTGGCTTTCATCGAGGTGCTTGGCCCACCGAATCGGGGCACAATCGCAGAGTTCTCCGGTGCCGCATTAGCCGATGATACGGAACGAAGGCAGCAAAACACAGAGCGGGCAAACCCAACATTTGACCAAAGACATGATTCGAGCTGATGCATATAAGGCCTAATCTCGAGACGCCAACACTCCCTAAGGTGTTCGGTCTTTGTAATAATGGGCAGAACAATGCCCTAAGCCCCTAGTGTCCAGGTACGGGCAAGGTCGTCTCGACGCGCCGATGCCAAAACGCCGTGCTCCACTCTGGTTATAATGAGAAACCAGGGGATTATACCAAGAAGAGACAAAAAAAGGTTTACGCAGGTCTTAATCAAAATAATCCTTGCGACGGGTCCCTACTGCACGCCTCGCTACTGTGTCTCCCAAGCAGCCGTTATCCTGGACGGGTGTGCATGTTGTTTGTCTGTAAAAAGAGAGGAACTTAGTTTGAAAGGAAATCGTGCGAAAAAAAGTATATGAAAAAATATTAATAAATAAGTAAAGCGGAGTCTATGTGAGCTCATTGTTGGTTATATGCACAGCCCCTTGTGAAGGGATGTTTGGCTAGGGAGCCCCTAGCTTCTTTGTGCCGGACTCGTCTAGCCGTGTCCGGGGCCTTTAAATGACCCTCGTAATGAAATGATGCCACGTGGACCGGGCATTTTAAGTGTAAGAGACGCGTAATGTGGTATGGCGTTGAAGCGGACAAAAGCCTCTCATCCCAAGAGTGCTTGATAGCTAGTTTTAAATGGGATGATATGAAAGATTAGTTTCTCGCGTCGAAAGTTGTTCGGTGACCCGAACACGACTTCTAGTAATAGGGAGCCCGTGCACTTGGTGTAAGGGCCTGGCGTCATTCCTTTAAAGGAAGTGCGGCTGTGCCGGATTTTAGTCAGGTCTATCCCCAACTTGCGGATTGTGTTTGGATACAACAGGTTTAAGTCACTGCCTCCGTCCATCAGGACTTGTGTAAACTGCAGTCCGTTGATTATAGGATCCAATATCAGGGCAGTCCATCCTGCATTTCGAACGCTTCTGGAATAGTCCAGGTGGTCGAAAGTGATTGGTTTTGATGTCCAATCTCTATGTTCCGCTGGGCTGGACCGTGCGAGACCCATTTTAACGGGTGCCGACTGCTTTTTCCAGATATCACATGAAGTGAATTTACTGCTTTGACCTCTTGTGGGAAAGTCTTTTGTTTTCCGGTGCTCTGCTGGTGGGGTTTATCATCATCTTCGCTTGATGCGTCGAGCCCCTTGTGTTCGGCGTTTAATCGGCCGGACTGTTTGAAAACCCAACAATCTCGATGGGTGTGGTTTGCAGGCCTTCCGGGGGTACTGTGGATTTGACATATCCGACCCAAAATCTTGTTTAAGTTGGATAGCTCATCGCTGTTATCCTTAAGAGGCGGTGTTTTGTTGTTTGGCCGCGAGCTTTTGAATCCGGCATTGACCGCCATGCTCTTTGGGCTGTTTTCTTTATTCCGGCGCTGGTCTTTTCTGCGCTGTGATTTTCCGTTTCCATCTCTGATCTTGGATGTACTTGGGTCGCTGGTGCTACATTTTGCTAGCCAGCTATCCTCTCCCGTGCAAAAGCGGGTCATGAGGCTTGTTAGCGCGGACATTGTCTCGGACGTTGTGTTTAAAAGCTGCTAAGGCTTCGGCGTTCAGACAGTCGACTATTTGGTTCTTTTTGGTACGGAACCTGTTCCAGAATTTGCGCGCTCACTCTCTGGGCTGTTGAGTTATATGACTTAGATCATCTGCATCCGGAGGGCGGACATAAGTTCCTTGAAAGTTTGCTCTAAACGCGTCCTCGAGCTCTTCCCAACTTCCAACAGTGTTTTCTGGGAGGCTTTTGAGCCAATGACGGGCTGGCCCTTTGAGCTTGAGGGGGAGGTATTTTATGGCATGGAGATCATCTCCTCCAGCCATGTGTATGTGTAGTATATAATCTTCTATCCAGACACCAGGGTCTGTTGTTCCGTCGTAGGCCTCTATGTTTATGGGTTTAAATCCTGCAGGGAATTCATGATCCAGCACCTCGTTGGTTAAACATAGTGGGTGTGCGGCGCCCCTGTATTTGGGTGTACCGCTGTCCTCGGACACTTGGCGTGTTGCTTTGCTTCCTGAGGCCCTCTTCTTTGGTCCGTAAATGGACCTGGCTGGGCCATCTGTCTTTCCAGGGTCATTAGTCGGTTTATGTGCGGCGCCGCTTTCAGATTTTGGCCTATCATCTGGCCGTCTATCCAACCAGGCAGCCTCTTTGTTTTTTGACTGTGGGGGCTCTATGGCCTCCTCGTTAAATTCTGGTAGCAGCTTGCGCTTCGGGTAGCTCTTTGATTGATGGCCATTGCCGTATTTGTCTGCGGTCTTGAGCACTTTGCTCCATCTCATTCTGAGTGTATCTTCTGCTGTTTTGAGCTTCCGTTTTTCCTTTTTCAAACTTCTAGCGGTGGCGACGAGTCTTTTCCGAAGTGTCTGGCGTGAGGTCGTCTGGACTGTTGTTTTTGCCGGGCCTGGACTGATTATCTGACTCGTCCTGTTCGGACGGTTGCTTGTCGGCGTGTTCGTCATCCACTAGTTTGCCCTGCTATATTGCTGGGTCATTAGGAGCGCTGTTGTTGTCGAGGCGGGATTTAGGGCGGCGTCTGCGTCGCCGTTTTGGTTGTTTGTCGGCGGGATCATCGTCTGCCGCACCCCGTTGGTCCTCGTTATCGCTTCCTTTTGGGGTATCCACCATGTATACGTCGTATGACGAGGTGGTCTTCTCGTGCCCTGTAGGCGCTGGTTTTTGTTCATCTGCGGCATCGTCGTCCATACCGTCGATGTCTTCGGAGTCATAGTTTAGCATGTCGGTTAAATCATCGACAGTGGCTACAAAGTGGGTGGTGGGTGGGCTTTCAATTTCTTCGTCGTCCGAATCCCAACCGTCCTGGCCATAATCCGCCCAGGTCTCTCCGGATAGCGAGAGGTGCTTTAACGAATTTAGGATGTCGCCAAAGGGCGAGTGTTGGAAGATGTCCGCGGCGGTGAATTCCATAACCGGCGCCCAATTAGATTCGATTGGCAGGGGCGTGGGAGGTCGAGTCCGCAAGGAGTCCGCACTCGAGTCACGAAGCCATGAGGGACAAGGTTAGTGTTCGGCTCCATCACCATGGAAGTTGAAGCCCCCGAGGCAGTGTCCAACCACCGGTCCTCGATCTGGGCGATCGGCTTCGATCTAGGGGCCGGAGCGAATTCTTGTGCGGCCACCAGGATACTGTTCGGCGGCAGAGCTAGATCATGCCCATCGTAATAGTGCGACACGCTTGGCTGTGGCTCGAGCCCGTCGAAGATCGAGTCCCCGCGGATGTCGGCCGTGAAGTTTAGGCTTCCGAATCTGGCCCGACGGCTAGGGGCGTAGCTTTCGATCTGCTCCAGATGGCCAAGTGAATTGGCCCGCAGTGCGAAGCAGCCGAATACGAAGATCTGTCCGGGGAGAAAAGTCTCACCCTGGACAGTGTTGATGATTGAAGAAGCCATCGAGCCTATCGGTGATGACACGGAGGAACTCTCAATGAAAGCACCAATGTCGGTGTCAAAACCGGTGGATCTCGGGTAGGCGGTCCCGAACTGTGCGTCTAAGCGGATGGTAACAGGAGACAAGGGACACGATGTTTTACCCAGGTTCGGGCCCTCTTGATGGAGGTAAAACCCTACGTCCTGCTTGATTAATATTGATGATATGGGTAGTACAAGAGTGGATCTACCACGAGATCAAGGAGGCTAAACCCTAAAGCTAGCCTATGGTATGATTTTTCTAATGTATGTTGTGTCCTACGGACTAAAGCCCTCCGGTTTATATAGACACCGGAGAAGGCTAGGGTTACACAGAGTCGGTTACAATGGTAGGAGATCTACATATCCGTATCGCCAAGCTTGCCTTCCACGCCAAGGAAAGTCCCATCCGAACACGTGGCGGAGTCTTCAATCTTGTATCTTCGTAGTCTTGGAGTCCGGCGAACGATGATAGTCCGGCTGTCCGGACACCCCCTAGTCCAGGACTCCCTCAAATGCCTTACCCGCAGCTATCTTCTTTAATGCCTCGATTTCCTGGAGGGCCTTGTGGGCTTCGGCCTTAGCGGCTTTGGCACTCTCAAGAGCCAACGCAAGCTCGCACTCTCGAGTCTTCGATCGTAGCCCCTGGAGTACCCACGTTATCCTTGTCATTCCTCTTGCAACCAAATCCTTTTCTGTAAGGTACAACTTTAATAAGGTGTTACTCACCTTCCTTGTTCTCGAGCTGCTTCTTGGCACGGCCGAGCTCGCTCTCGGACCGCTCGAGGCCCTGCTTCAAGGCATTGACCTCCATAGTCAGTGCGGCAGAGGTCAGCAGCGCAGCCTGCATTCCCATATTGACATATTTTTGTTAAGACTCCTGCGTATGTCTTTTTAGATCCTCGGTCCGGCTTTTCTTTCCGAACACCGAACCGAGCATCAGGGGCTACTGTCTATGCGGTACTATTTTACATATCTTAAAATTCTTACCTCAAAGCCTGTTAGAAGGCTGCTGCAGGCTTCGGTCAACCCGCTTTTAGCAAGCTGAACCTTCTGAATCACCGCACTCATGACAGTGTGCTGTTCCTCGTCGATGGAAGCGCCGTTGAGCGCCTCCAGCAAGTTATCTGGCACCTCCGGTTGGATGGAGGCCGCCGACGTCACAGTCTTGCCCTTCTTACGAAGGGCCACCACGGACTCGGAACCCATGAAGGTTCGGTGCGGAGTCCGTCCAAAGTCCGGAGGTTGCCCTGCGGCACCTCCGGGGCCTCCTCCTCCTGGTGGGTCCCTTTCTGGGATCCCACCTCGGCGTCGTCGGCGTCACGGGGGGAGGAGGCGGTCGGAAGTGAAGTGCTATTCACATCTGACGTACCCAAGGACCCGCTCGACGAAGCAGGGAGATCGTCCTTGGGCGGACTACAGGGTTGTATGCGGCGTTACAAGATGCTATGCGACAAAAAGAAAAATTATGAGTTGTTCAGGACTCCGGATACTTACGATCTCGCCAGGGGCTTGGCCGTTGAGGGCCACTCCTCGTCGCTGTCGCCGGCGTTGGTGGAACAGTTCGGGGGAAGGTTCCTTCCCTTCTTGGACCCTTCAGCCTCCCCCATTGGGGAGGCCTTCCTCTTCTTCTCTCCCCCCGCTGGGGGAGAGGCCTCTTTCTTCCCCTCCTCGTCCACGTGAGAGGAGTCCGCCTGAGAGTCATCGGATGATGAATACGATAACAGCTGACGCCGGGAACTCCTCCGGGTTCCCGTGGCCTTCTTCTTGGCCTTCTTCTCCGGCACCACGTAAGGTGCCGGGACCAGCAGCCCTGTCAAACGGGCATCCGCTGGGTCTTCTGGAAGGGGAGCCACACAGTTATCCTGTCCGGACATCTCCTGCCAGGCCTGTTAAAGGTATTGGGAGTTTAGATCCCACATAGAGTCAAACTATGAAAAGCAAGTGTCCCATAAAGGATAACATGGCTTACCTCGCCAGCCGAACTCTGCACGCTGAATCCGCGATCTTCGGTAGCGGATGCGGGAGCATCAGCGCCCTTGAACAGCACCTTCCAGGCCTCTTCGTACATAGCGTCGAAGAGCCCGCTCAAGGTCTGGTGCTGTGCCGGATCGAACTCCCACAAATTGAAGTCCTGCTGTTGGCAGGGGAGAATCCGGCGGATGAGCATGACCTGGATTACATTGAAAAGCTTGAGCTTCTTGTTCACCAGGGTTTGGAGATAGGATTGGAGTCCGGTCAGCTCTTCCGAATTACCCCACAGTAGGCCCTTCTCCTTCCAGGAAGTGAGCCGCATGGGGATGCCAGATTTGAATTCGGGGGCCGCTGCCCATTCAGGGTCACGCGGCTCGGTGATGTAGAACCACCCCGATTGACACCCTTTGATGGTTTCCACGAATGCACCCTCGAGCCAAGTGACATTGGGCATCTTGCCCACCGTAGCGCCTCCGCACTCCGCTTGGCTGCCCTTCACGACCTTCGGCTTGACATTAAAGGTCTTTAGCCATAAGCCGAAGTGGGGCTGGATGCAGAGGAAGGCCTCGCACACGACGATAAACGCCGAGATGTTGAGGATAAAATTCGGGGCCAGATCATGGAAATCCAGGCCATAGTAGAACATGAGCCCCCGGACAAAGGGGTGGAGTGGGAAGCCCAGTCCACAGAGGAAATGGGGAAGGAATACCACCCTCTCATGGGGCCCGAGGGTGGGGATAAGCTGCCCCTCGTCGGGGAGCCAGTGCATGATATCGCTGGACAAATATCCGGCATTGTGCAGCTTCTTGATGTGCCCCTCCGTAACGGAGGAGGCCATCCACTTGCCTCCCGCTCCGGACATGGTTGGAGAAGGTTGATGTTGGGGATATTACCACTAGGTGTAAATCGGCCAGCTTGGGCCGGGTTAGCTCCGTTAGTGGTGTAATCGTAGAAAGGCCCAAGGCCTATAGTCGGTTTAGAGCTTGTAGCCGTAAACCGGCCTGATGTATGACTTGTATTGTAAGTTAGGAATAGAGAGATACCAACCGGGATACGAGTATGAACCGGTTGGGACTCTACAACCAACGGGCGTCACTCGTGTATATAAGGGGACGACCCGGCGGCGGTTCAAGACAGACAACCACAACTCGAGCCTAGGCGAAGCTTGTTTGCTCCCTAGCCATCGAGACTACATCAATTCCATAACAACTAGACGTAGGCTTTTACCTTCATCGAAGGGGCCGAACTAGTATAAACCCTTGTGTCTTTGTGTCCGCTTTAACCCCTGCAAGTAAACCCGTAGCAATGGCTCCACGACTAAGTCCTTACGCTAGGACTCTGCCGTGACAAATCCACGACAGTTGGCGCCCACCGGATCAGGGGGCTCATAATGCAGAAATCGCAAGGGTGAAAGAGCAGATCACGCAAGCCAAAGCGGATGTAGCGGCAGAGAAAGAGCGTATGGCCACAGAGCGGGCCGCTTTAGATGCGCAAGCTTACAAACTCATGCTCGACCAGAGTGCGTCGCAGGAGGTGCTGAGGCGGAAATATAGATCGCGCCTGCCGTCAGGATTTGATCCTAGAAATCTCTTTCAGACCCCCGGAGCCGGACCCAGTAACCCGCCCCAGCACAGGGAGGTAAACCGGATTGAGGCACCAGGAGCGGGAGCGACGATCCAACCGCGCCTGATGGAGCCCCCACAGCAGAACATGGCGGTTCCCCCACCGGTACAGACGCCCCCGGGTCATTATTCCAATCCCATGGACAACCTTGTTGCAGCCGCTGCACGATTGGAGGCGATCGATCGAAGGAGATTCCCACAAGCAGTTGAGACACACCGGGTCAAGGCTTCTCCGGACGGCGCCGATACAGCAGGAGGCGTATTCATACAGCCGTGATCGGATTCACTCTACGCCCCGCCCAAGCCGGAGCTACAGCAGGCGTATGGATGAACCGCCATATCAAGCAACGCTGCGTGACCGTGGAGGCGCCCGAGGCAATCACCAGACGGGTGGTATTCGTGATGCTCGTGAAGTAGTGGATCGGGCCCGCACGAGGGAGGCGAGTTAGCAAAGACAGGATGGTGCGGATCAACACACACCGTTCGCCCTACCACCTTCACCGGGCCAGGAGTCGCATCCGCTTTAGGGGTGCCCTGTTTAATCACCATAGCCAGGATGACCAGAGTGGCCGGCAGCAGCAGCAACAGTCAGGCTATCAGAGTCAACCAAAGCAGTTGAATGGTGGGCAGTATCATGTTTTCACAACCAGTTTGGACAAGCGGGATCGGAAGCTTCACAAACGGGCAGTAAACTCTGTTGAACCGGCTTTGCCGCGGTATTTGCGCTGGTCAGAGCAGCCTATTGTATGGAGAGAGGACCATCCCCGGGTTGATAATCCGGTCGGTGGCATTGGTGGTAGACCCTCGGTGGGGGCTATAAGTTTACTAAGGTGCTTATGGATGGAGGAAGCGATATCAATATATTGTACTATGAAACTTTCCGTCGCATGGGTCTCACGAGATAAAGATCTCGAGACCGTCAATACGGTGTTCCATGGTGTAGTACCAGGCAAATCTGCTTATCCTGTTGGTAAGATAGCCCTGGATGTGGCTTTTGGAGATGAGCATGATTCCCGGTCTGAAAAGCTAACTTTTGAAGTGGTGAAAATCCGGAGTCCATATCATGCCTTGTTTGGACGGCCAGCTTATGCTAAGTTCATGGCACGGCCTTGTTATATTTACTTGCAGCTCAAAATGCCGGGTTACAAAGGAACGATAACGGTGCATGGAAGCCGCCGAGTCGCTTTGGAATGTGAGGAAGGAGATGCAGCTTATGCAGAGGCGGTCTGTGCCACGGAGGAGTTGAAGTTCTATAAGGACAATGTTGATCCGGCAGATATGACCCCTTTGAAGAAACCCACTACAGAGCATGAATCGGATCTGAAGTTTAAATCGGCAGCTGAGACCAAGCTTGTTGACTTTGTGCCAGGCGATTCGTCCAAGCAGTTCACTGTCAGTGCCAACCTGGATCCCAAATAGGAAGGCGCGCTCATCGAGTTCATCCGTGAGAACCGGGATATCTTTGCATGGAAGCCGTCTGACATGCCAGGTGTACCGAGGGAACTCGCTGAGCACACACTTAATGTGGATCCTAAGTATAAACCGGTGAAACAGTTCCTCCGCCGGTTTAATGAAGAAAGGCGTAAGGCCATTGGGGAAGAAGTAGCCTGGCTTCAGGCGGCTGGTTTTATCATTGAGGTGTTTCATCCAGAGTGGCTTGCTAATCCGGTGTTAGTCCTTAAGAAAAATGGCACTTGGCGTATGTGCGTGGACTACACAGATCTCAACAAGGCTTGCCCAGCAGATCCTTTTGCTCTCCCCCGCATTGATCAGATTATTGATGCCACAGCAGGATGTGAGCGCTTAAGTTTTTTGGACGCGTATTCTGGATATCATCAGATCAAAATGGCGGTTAAGGACCAGGAGAAAACAGCGTTTATAACTCCCTTTGGAGCCTCCTGCTATGTATCTATGCCCTTTGGGCTCAAGAGTGCCCAGGCTACTTACCAGCGGTGTGTACAGAATTGCTTGCATACGCAGATTGGCCGCAATGTGCATGCTTATGTAGATGATATTGTGGTGAAATCAAGACAAAAGGAGACACTGGTGGAAGATTTGAAGGAAACCTTCGACAACTTGCGCATTTATAAGATGATGCTTAATCCGGCCAAGTGCGTTTTTGGTGTTCCGGCTGGCAAGTTAATGGGGTTCCTGGTGTCTAACAGAGGGATTGAGGCTAATCCGGAGAAAATTAAAGCTATCACTTCCTTGGCTAAACCGAAGTGTATCAACGATGTTCAACGTCTAGCGGGCCGGATCGCTGCGTTGAGCCGGTTTATCAGCCGCCTCGGAGAGAAGGCCATTCCCTTATACCAGATGCTGAGGAAGACAGATAATTTTGTCTGGAGTCCAGCTGCTAACGAAGCTTTTGAGGATCTAAAGCGGCAATTGGCCAACCCACCTGTTCTTGCGGCTCCGGAGGACAAGGAACCGCTGTTGTTATATGTGGCAGCCAATGCACGAGCAGTGAGCGTAGCCATTGTGGTAGAGCGCAAGGAAGCAGGAAAGGAATACCCGGTTCAACGGCCGGTTTATTATATCGATGAGGTGCTTATTGAGTCCAGCGAGATATCCGCATTGGCGAAGCTAGTCTATGGTGTTTTTATGGCCAGCCGGAAACTGAAACAATATTTCCAAGGGCATCCTATTACAGTGGTTAGTTCAGCTCCCTTGGGTGACATCATACAGAACCGGGAGGCGACGGGCCGGATTGCAAAATGGGCCATCGGGCTTGGGCCGCATGGGCTAAAGTATATACTGCGCACAGCAGTAAAGTCACAAGCCCTTGTTGATTTCATTAATGACTGGACAGAGTTACAAGCACCAGAGGAGAAGCCGGATCACACATACTGGACTATTCATTTTGACGGATCCAGACAATTGGAAGGCTCGGGGGCTGGAGTCGTTTTAACTTCCCCACGAGGTGATAAGTTTTGTTACGTTCTCCGTCTAATGTTCCCTTGTACTAGTAATGCAGCTGAGTACAAAGCTTTGCTCCATGGTCTCCGGATGGCTAAGGAGATGAACTTAAGCCGGGTTAAGTGCTTTGGTGACTCGGACCTGGTGGCTCAGCAAGTATCTGGCACTTGGGATTCTAAGGACCCCCTAATGGCCGCATATCGTCGAGAAGTGGATAATATCGCAGGTTGCTTCAAGGGCTATCAAGTGGATCATGTGGATCGCCGGAAGAACGAAGCGGCGACGCTTTAAGCCGTTTGGGTTCTCGGCAGAACCGGTTCCACCTAATGTCTTTTCTCGGGCGTCTTGCACAACCCGTCGGTTCAGCTCCCCGGTGAAGCGGATTTGGCAATTCTGATCCGGAGGCTCGGTTGGTGGCAGCATTACATGCTATTCGGATTGGACGATTCCTTACCTTGCGTATATGACTCGAGGAGAGTTGCGGGACGATGAGGTTACGGCGCACGGATAATCCGCGCCCAAATCTATGATGATTCTTAATGGTGAGTTGCATCATTGCGGTGTTTGAGGCGTTTCAACGCTGTGTTTCCCCGAGGAAGGCTGTGAAATTTTAAGAGAAATCCATGAAGGGATTGCGGGCATCACGCCGGTTCAAAGTCCACAGTGGCGAAGGCATTCCGTCATGGATTTTACTTGGTTAACTGCTCATCTTGATCACGGAGGACTTGGTCAAGCGGTGCGATGGATGTCGAAATTCTCGAGCGTGCTCATGTACCGCACAAGAATTGCGGATGATCCCAATAACGTGGCCGTTTGCGACACTGGGGCTGGATATGGTTGGGCCCTTTAAGCGATCCAAAGATAAGAAGACCCACCTGCTGGTGGCAGTGGACAAGTTCACCAAGTGGGTTGAAGCGGAACACCGTCGGCCAAGTGTGATGCGGCAACAGCGGTGCAGTTCATCAAAAAGGTGATTTTCCGGTTTGGCTTTCCACACAGTATCATTACTAACAATGGCACTAATCTGTCTAAGGGGGCTATGAAAGAATTCTGTGAATGTGAGCATATCCGGCTTGCGTGTCGTCGATGGCGCACCCAGTCCAGCAGGCGGCGAGCGTGCTAATCAGAAATCTTGCGAGGCATCAAACCCGACTTACGGTTCCGTTCTGAGAGAACACCCGGTGCTGGGTTGAAGAGCTCCCATCGGTACTATGGAGTATCAATACTACGCCAAACCGGTCTACCGGCTACACACCTTTCTTCATGGTTTATGGAGCAGAAGTAGTTCTCCCAGTGATATCAGGCACGATTCGCCCCGTGTAGCGGCTTATGTTGAAGCGGACAACGAGGTGGCACGACGGGCGCTTTGGACCTATTGGATGAGGGCGTGATATGGCAGCTGCTCGTTCGGCGATTTACCGGCAAGATCTTCGTCGTTATCACAGCCGCCGGGTTAAGACCGAGCCTTTCGGGAAGGAGATTTGGTGCTTCGTCTCATCCAAGACCGCACAGATATGCACAAGTTATCCCGCCTTGGGAAGGACCCTTTGTGGTCAAGAAGAATCTACACAACGGTTCCTATTATCTGGTTGATATTCGAGGCGTAAAACTCACGTACATCGAGGAGGAGACCAATAGGCCGTGGAATATAGCTCATCTTCGACCTTACTACACTTGAGTCATCGGCTCAGTTTATGTACATAGCATGACAATGTATATATTATCTTCGATATAATAAAAATCGGAGCCTCGGATAAAGCGGGGTCTCTGTCTTTCTTTTCATGTGTGGTTACATGGAGTGCTTCTGTTTTTAAAGCGGCCTCCGGTTCACCCCTTGACAGTTATATTTATCACTTGGGGGCTTGGTCGTGTCCGAACCAATGCAACACCTCTTGATAGGCGAAAGCCACCAGATCATTTGGGGACACGGTCACGTCTGAACCGGTTACGCCTCTTGGTCGGCCAATAGGGCCAGCGTCACTTGGGGGCTTGGTCGAACCCGAACCAATGTCATGCCACTTGGCCGGCGTACTCGCCAAGAGTCTTTTGGGGACCTGGCCGACTAGCACCATCGCTACGCCTTCGGGGGGCTTGGTTGCGTCTGACCATGGTAATGCCATATGACCAGCTCCATGAAGCTTTACTTTTGCAAAGAGTTATTGCCTTTGTTGCCATATTTTCCCATAATTGGTATTTGATTTTTGTTGCGTTTTTCAACCCGACGAATATTTTTATCCGGTTTAGCTGTCAGTAACAAACTAACAGGACACGGTTTGGTATTACACCGAAGTTTTTCTCTGCCCGGTTTACCTTCTTCCGGTTCATCCTCATGGAGTAACACGTGGGCTTGTGCTGATTCAGCACGACTATATGGGAGTTATTGTCTCCCCAGACGGTCATGGTTTTTAAGGCCTCCGTTTCAAGATTGGCTACGCCAGCTTCATGCCCAGATACAGAAGGTATTTGTATTGCATACTAATTGATTTTCGATACACATATATATTGGATGCCATAAACCGGCTGGCGGTATCACCGCCGCCGAGGTTCAATTTTTCGGTTGCAGGGAGTATGAATCAAACAAAAGTTTCATCTATGCACGAAGGCATATCCAGGCCGCACAGTTTTAACTAAGGCTATTACAAGGCAACACAGTGCCCAAATGAGATCATTGTTTTTGGGGTAAACAGCCCACGACAGTTGTTTAAACCGGGTACCGGTTCAAGACTGTTCTTCATCCTCCGCCGCTTCAGCATCTTCATCTCTACCCATCGGCTGGAAATCCACAGTAGTCCAGTCGATTCCCATTAGCGCTTGGAAAACAGCCTCTTCGTGAATCAAAGACGACGGTTCAATGTCGGGTGCGTAAGTATGCTTACGGATTGGAGGGATCAAGTTTTCCGGTTCAAAGGTTGGGGCGGACACACGCTTGTTCTGCTCATTATATTGGGCTTGATAGTGCTCCAAATCGGCTTCTTCGGCCAATTGACAAGCCAGCGGGCGTACCGCACGGTTTATCGCCCGCAAGTCCTCTTCGTTGAAGTCCGAGCCATCTTCTTTCATGCTGGGATAGCCTTGAGCTGCTTCCACGGGATCAAAATCCGGTACCCATGCTTTGGCTCGGATCAAGGCGTTGATGGCTCCGGTTCGTGCAGCAGATTTCTTCACCTCTTCAATCCGGGAAGGAAGGATGGATAGCCGGTTCAGAGTGTCTTGAATCAGGGACGGCGCTGGATTGTTATGTGACATTGTGGTGATAACGCGCTGGGCTCCGGTATATAGCTGCTCAACCAGAGTATAGACAGCTTTCAGTTTCTTCCGCACGTCATTTCCCAAGTGCCCAACACGTGTGCCTGCATATAATAACATGATACTTTTAAACCGGAGTAAAGATGCAGCAGGAATAGTATATCACACTTATTCACAGGGAGCTTACCGAAGATGGCTGCAGTCATAGAATGCACTTGCCGCTTCACGGCTGTCAGATCATCCACCACCGGTTTAAGGGCAGCTTCGGCATTTTCTGCCCGTTTGAGCAAATTGGCCTTTTCAGTGGCCCAGGCTGCCTGTTCTTTCTTCATGCTTTCCTTCACCTGCTCAGCAGCGGTCAAGGCACTGGTTAACTCTTTCTTTGCCTTTTCTGTTTCGGCCTGCTGGGTTTTCAAAGCCGCCTGTAAATCGGCAATCCGATCATCCTTGATTTTCACCTCAGCCTGCGCATTGATAGTATGATCAGCCAACAATTCAAGTTAAAGTCTCAACCATACAACACAGTTATATGCTTGACACTTGGGGGCTAATGTACCTTCAATCTTTCTACTGCTAATACATGGCAAAGTCCCAAGTTGAATACGAGTATTCAACTCGGCACTTGGGGGCTAATGACTATTTGATTCTAATAAAGTGTTGTCAGGAAGTTTTTGGAGTACCGGTTTAAGTATGCATCGTTAAACCGGCCCTAGTGGCTATGAGGGAAGATTGCAAAATCTATCAAAGAAAATTATCAAGTCGGTTTGATCAAAGATTACAAACCGCCCTTGGGGCTACAAGGACTATTATCTTGGTAATAAGGAAAGGAGTGTTACCTCAAACTTGTCTCTCATTAGTTTCACCAAGCCAGCTTCATAATCACGGCTACTGTAAAGCCGGTTCAGGTATCCAGAATGAAGATCTTGGGCGCTTAAAGCGGCATATGTTTCCAGCTCGACAGCCCACTTTCCTTTGTTCAAAGTTGAAGAATCCTCCTTCATAGTATGCCGGGTTAAGGTTGCAGGATTCCCCGGTTCAGAGCGGCCCATGCCAGTAATCACAACGTCATCGTCTTTCGACTCGACGGATCAGGTCGGCACGGCTGCTTCAGTAGGGCTGCGAGGCTTTTCAAGCCGGACAGTGCTGGCAGGTGGATCAGCAGAGATTGAAGGGTTGACAGGTATTTCTTCTGGAATAACCTCCTCTTGAATCGGAGGGTCATTTGGAATATCTTCAGAGGCAACGTTTTCGAGATCTGGCGCCCGCTCATGATCTGAAGCGACAGCCTCTTCAACTGTTTTGTCCAAGCGAGCCTTCTTGCTGGGTTTCGGTTTGGTTCTGAAGAAACAAAGATTCAGGAACAAGGCATATACGTTACAGAAGAAATCGAAAAGCATATGGCTGTATGGACTTACCCGACGGCTATCTTCAACGGTGGTAGCTGAGTGGCTAACGATTTGCCAGAGGATGAATGGGAGGTGACACGATAATCGGGTCGGACGGATTAAGAGGTTGTGGAACAAACCGCTTTGGAATTTAAGGCAATAAAAGGTTGGAAACCTCGGTGCGGCGCTTTCGAGCCGGGCTGTTTAGTAAACCGCAGAGGTAACTACATCGTCCGCTGTGCGGGTTGTGCGACGAGCTTCATGTTCTGTGTCTTCATAAGAAGTTTGGGATCCAAGTAAGCAAGAGGGTGAGAAAAGTTAACTTTCCGGTTTGCCCGGCGAAATTTTGGTGAAGGCAAATTTGTTGAATCGGAAGAGAGAATGGTTACCTCAGCAAATCCTGCGTTCTTGGCTTCAGCCAATATCATCGACAAGCATCGTCATCAATAAGGCGTGTAAAAAACAAGCCAAGAGAATCAAGTTCGGATTACCCACATCATCATCAATGGCGGATCAGACGAAGCGATAGTCTTCCTCTTGTGGGCGGACTTCTTGACAAGTTTTGTTTTGGACGGCCACCCAGCTTTGTCCGCTTTGTCTTGAGAGAGTTTTTGCTCCAAAGCGGATTATCGCCTGGATCGAAATAATTGAGAGTTGGACATATGAAAGTAACAACGGTTTTTATAATGACACGACAGAGACTTACGCAGGTGGTGCGTTGGTGGTGCGATGAGGAGCTAAGCGGTTTGAGCACGAGGTGCTCCGGTTCATTCAGCATTCTCCTTCTTGAATCCATAACTTCATCTTGAACAGTTCCAGTTTGGTGTGTCGAGTGGGTCATCGACACTTTGCCGGTATCTTGGCACATCAAACCGGAACGCCGGCTCAAAGGCAGTATGCCCCAAGATAACCAGCAGCGTGCCAGATCAATCCCAGTCAAACCGTTGGCCATAAAGGCTCGAAGCTTGGACAGTTGTGGGGCATATTTACTTCTCTCTTTGGCAGTCAATCTTTGCGGAAAGGGATGAGTGTTGCTTAGCCGCTCTGGACGAAAGCCAGGTAAAGGATTTTCACCTTCAGGAGAAGTGTCTTTGCAGTAGAACCAAGTCGCGTTCCACTCTTTGGGGTGAGTGTGAAGTTTGACGTGGGGATAAGTGATTTCTTTCCTCTTCTGGATAGCCATACCGCCTAATTCTGTATTGGGGCCGTCGGTGAATTCAGTGCGACGGTTTAGGTGGAAGAGATCCCTGAACAGTTCAACGGAAGGTTCCTCTTGCAGATATGCTTCGGACAACACTTGAAAGTGACACAGGTTGGTAACAGAGTTGGGGCCAATATCTTGGGGACGGAGCTGAAAATTGGCCATCACGTCCCGGTAAAATTTTGACCCGGGCGGTTTGAAACCCCGGGCCAGATGATCCGCGAAAACTATGACTTCCCTTCACGAGGTGTGGAGGACATTCCTCTCCGTGAACCCTCAATGGATTGTGTTTGATCATCTAAAGCGCCGATCGATACCAGTTCGTTCAACTGTGTCTCGGAGACGCGGGAAGGAACCCAGTTGCATTCGTACACCTGTTTGGGCATGATAAGATCTACAAGGAGAAGGATCCGGTTTAAGAAAAGTGTTTATTACAGAGTGATTGATTCAAGTTATGATAAACCGGAGGCGACTTCTATAAATCAGTTCATTATGATATAATATCAGATACGTTCTGGCGTTACAACAAGGGGACTAATGGTGTACCTAAGCCGGTTTGGCAGGTTTTATTATGAGTTAAACCGCCTGATCTAGGCCTTGAAAATAATTGAAGTTATGGACAGTTTACAGAAACAAGTTTCACAAGATCTCATGATTACTATGAATCAAACGCGGGTTTTCAGGAAACAGGAAATATTTCGCGGAGGTGACAAAAGAAACGGAAGAGGAATACGCGACAGATGTATATGCAGAAGATCCACGGGACTAAGATGAGAAAGTACAATGGACGCGTCGCTATTAACGCAGCACAGATCCACAGTGTGGTTCAAAAGCTAAAAGGTTAAATGAAGACGCGCGAAGAACACAAGACGAAGCTGAAACCCTAGAAGCCAGATCTAAGTCGAGAAGGAAAAGAAGCTCACCGAGAACGGAGAAGACGCGGAAGCAAGCCGCAGCACTACGAATGCGTTCGAGGTTGATGCAGCAACACAGGATGAAGCGAGAGGTTGACGGCGATGGCGGAGCTCCAAGCAGCGGCGAGGAAGAAGAAGAAGAGGAAGCGAAGGAGAAAAAAAATGACCCTTCGGTCCTATTTATAAAGCGATAAAAGCTAGGTCAAGCGCGTGAATCCAGGGACTGTCATTAAGGAAGGCGTTATAAAGGATAAGCTTCAAGATGACATCATGCCGGTTTACAGTGACCAGGAGCAACGATGTCATGCCGGTTTACAGTGATCAGAAGCAATGACGACGTGGCGGTTTATTAAACAAAAGAAGATGTCCAAGATACAGATTCTGTGAAGGATTGACATGAACCAGTTCAAATCAATCTGGGGCCTAATGTTGGGGATATTACCACTAGGTGTAAATCGGCCAGCTTGGGCCGGGTTAGCTCCGTTAGTGGTGTAATCGTAGAAAGGCCCAAGGCCTATAGTCGGTTTTAGAGCTTGTAGCCGTAAACCGGCCTGATGTATGACTTGTATTGTAAGTTAGGAATAGAGAGATACCAACCGGGATACCAGTATGAACCGGTTGGGACTCTACAACCGACGGGCGTCACTCGTGCATATAAGGGGACGACCCGGCGGCGGTTCAAGACAGACAACCACAACTCGAGCCTAGGCGAAGCTTGTTTGCTCCCTAGCCATCGAGACTACATCAATTCCATAACAACTAGACGTAGGCTTTTACCTTCATCGAAGGGGCCGAACTAGTATAAACCCTTGTGTCTTTGTGTCCGCTTTAACCCCTGCAAGTAAACCCGTAGCGATGGCTCCACGACTAAGTCCTTACGCTAGGACATCTGCCGTGACAAATCCACGGCAGTTGAGGTGAGATGTGCGGACTTGGGCGCTAGAGCTCGAGTGCGCGGAGATGGATAAGCAAAGGAGGAAGAAGGCGTAGGTAAAAAGGTGGATCCTTATCCCCTTAAATATGGGCGGACGAAACTATGCTTCCCCACCAGCCTGGTAAAACTCGCTTATCTCCCAAGCGCCACAATCAATGGCGCGGTTTGGTTACCCACGTCCGTATTGATGAGAATCCCGGAATAAGGGGACACGATCTCTGCTTCGACAAGACGTGCCAAGGAAACCGCTTCGCTAAACGCACTGAGGTGGTATGACAAGAACGATTCCAGTAAAGGCTTGGCCGTGGTATGACGTCACGCCATGAAATACGTTAGCAGATTGAACTTGTGTAAATATTATTCTCTCTATGGTGGTACGTGGAATTTTTTTTGCAGAGCCGGACACTATCCTGGTGTTCACGATCTTCTACAAATTATTCGGAGGAGGAACCCGCCTTGCAATGCCGAAGACAATATGCGCGCCGGACATGTTGTCATTGAAGCCTGGTTCAGGGGCTACTGAGGGAGTCCTGTAGTAGGGGGTGTCCGGATAGCCGAACTATCATCATTGGCCGGACTCCAAGACTATGAAGGTACAAGATTGAAGACTTCGTCCCATGTCTGGATGGGACTTTCCTTGGCGTGGAAGGCAAGCTCGGCAATATGGATATGTAGATCTCCTACCATTGTAACCGACTCTGTGTAACCCTAGCCCTCTCCAGTGTCTATATAAACCGGAGGGTTTTAGTCCATAGGACGAACAACAATCATACCATAGGCTAGCTTCTAGGGTTTAGCCTCCTTGATCTCGTGGTAGATCTACTCTTGTACTACCCATATCATCAATATCAATCAAGCAGGAGTAGGGTTTTACCTCCATCGAGAGGGCCCAAACCTGGGTAAAAACATCGTGTCCCTTGTCTCCTGTTACCATCCGCCTAGACGCACAGTTCGGGACCCCCTACCCGAGATCCGTCGGTTTTGACACCGACAGTCACGAACAGCAACGCCTTTAGGTCAAATTCCTCCTGTTTATGATCATCCCACGTACGTACACTGTTTCCATTCCACAGCTGTAAAATTTCTTCAACTAATGGCCTTAGGTACACATCAATGTCGTTGCCGGGTTGCTTAGCGCCTTGGATGAGAACTGGCATCATAATGAACTTCCGCTTCATGCACATCCAAGGAGGAAGGTTATACATACATAGAGTCACGGGCCAGGTGCTGTGATTGCTGCTCTGCTCCCCGAAAGGATTAATGCCATCCGCGCTTAAAGCAAACCATACGTTCCTTGGGTCACTTGCAAACTCATCCCGATACTTTCTCTCGATTTTTCTCCACGCGACCCGTCACCGGTGCTCTCAACTTCCGTCTTTCTTACGGTCCTCAACGTGCCATCGCATCAACTTGGCATTCTCTTCGTTTACGACAGACGTTTCAACCGTGGTATTATAGGAGCATACCACATCACCTTTGCAGGAACCCTCTTCCTAGGGGCTCGCCGTCAACATCACCGAGGTCATCTCGTCGATCTTATATCGTAATGCACCGCATACCGGGCATGCGTTCAGATCCTTATGCGCACGCGTAGAGGATGCACGATCATTAGGGAATGCATGTATCTTCTGCACCTCCAATCCTAGAGGGCATACGACCTTCTTTGATGTGTATGTACTGTCGGACAATTCATTATCCTTTGGAAGCTTCTTCTTCAATATTTTCAGTAGCTTCTCAAATCCTTTGTCAGGCACAACATTCTCTGCCTTCCACTGCAGCAATTCCAGTACGGTACCGAGATTTGTGTTGCCACTTTCCAATTGGGGTACAACCTTTTTTTGTGATCCTCTAACATGCGATCGAACTTCAACTTCTCCTTTTGACTTTCGCATTGTGTCCTTGCATCGACAATGACCCGGCGGAGATCATCATCATCGGGCACATCGTCTGGTTCCTCTTGATCTTGGCAACTTAGCCCGTTCAGACATCATCGTGCACATCGCGGAGTTCCTCTTGATGTTCAGTAGCAGCACCATATTCAGGGGGCACATAGTTGTCATCGTACTCTTCTTCTTCGCCGTCTTCCATCATAACCACTATTTCTCCGTGCCTCGTCCAAACATTATAGTGTGGCATGAAACCCTTGTAAAGCAGGTGGGTGTGAAGGATTTTCTGGTCAGAGTAAGACTTTGTATTCCCACATATAGGGCATGGACAACACATAAAACCATTTTGCTTGTTTGCCTCAGCCACTTCAGGAAAATCATGCACGCCCTTAATGTACTCGGAGGTGTGTCTTGAACCGTACATCCATTGCCGGTTCATCTGCGTGCATTATATATAATTAAGTGTGTCAAAAATCATTACAGAACATCATGAATAGATAATTAAGTGATCAAATTAATAGAAGTTCATCATCACATTAAAACTAAAGTACATACATAGTTCTCACTAATAACATAAAGCTCTACAGAGCATCTAAATTAATTAAACCATACATTGAAACAATGTAAAACATTTCAATGCGAAAACAAATGCGATCATAATCGCAACCAATGTAACAACTGATCCAACGGCATAATGATACCAAGCCTCGGTATGAATGGCATATTTTCTAATCTTTCTAATCTTCAAGCGCATTGCATCCATCTTGATCTTGTGATCATCGACGACATCCGCAACATGCAACTCCAATATCATCTTCTCCTCCTCAATTTTTCTTATTTTTTCCTTTAAGAAAGTGTTTTCTTCTTCAACTAAATTTAACCTCTCGACAATAGGGTCAGTTGGAATTTCCGGTTCAACAACCTCCTAAATAAATAACATCTATGCCACGTTGGTCGGCATAATTGTCATAAACAATAAATGAACCAATAGTTATGAAAAGATAATATATACCACATCCGAATCATAGACAGGATGAGGGCCGACGGGGGCGGATACCAAAACCATCGCACTATATAAGATGCAATAATAAAAGTAAAAAAATTATACAAGTAGCTATATAAACATACAAGTAAGATTTTTTTTCCTTTCAGAAAGAAGATAAGAACAAGAGGCTCACCACGGTGGTGCCGGCGACGAGATCGGCGCGGGCGATCGACGGCGGTGAAGACGGGGACGGGACGTGACAGGCCGCTAAACCTAGACAAATATTGAGGAAAAAGGAGCTTGGAGGTCGAGCTTGGAGAGGAGAAAGTTTAAGTAGTGTGGCTCGGGCATTCCATCGAACACCTCGGGTGCATAGGAGGTGAGCTAGAGCACCACAAAGCTCTCTCCTTGCCGGCCAGGAAAAACAGAGCAGTGGGAGTGCTCTGCTCGCGGGCGAGGGGTATATATAGGCAATTAATTGGTCCTGCTTCATGGCACGAACCGGGACTAAAGGGCAGCCTTTGGTCCCGGTTCAGGCCACCAACCGGGACCAATGGTGGTGGGCCAGGAGCGAGGCACATTGGTCCCGGTTCGTCCCACCAACCCGGACCAAAAGGTCCGGACGAACCAGGACCAATGGCCCACGTGGCCCGGCCGGCCCCCGGGGCTCACGAACCGGGTCCAATGCTCCCATGGGTCCCGGTTCTGGATTGAACCGGGAATAATGGGCTGACCTGGCCTGGACCATTGCCCCTTTTCTACTAATGTTTCAATATGCCATCGCAAGAGTGAATGCATCGACAGGAACTAAATATGACAGTCCCCTCATGGTCTTTAAGCACCATTCCAGCATTTGCCACACCGTGAGGACAGAAGCATCGGTGTTAAGCTTTACTCTATCAACAGTAGGTTTAGTCCATTTTCTCCCCGGCACTCTGCTCATGTGGATTTTGTCTTAGAACAAGGACAGGCTGGACAGGAGCTTTCCCTTTGATTGGGTCACCGATTGGTTCAGATTGCAGCACCAAAAAGGGAGGACAAATAGCTGCTCAAAAAAAGGTACTGAGATTTCAACAAGGGGCGGCTTCTTTGAAAGCACCATCTCATTGTTGGCAATAATCCATGCACATGGCGATGGCGACCGGCGTGAAGATGACCAGGTCGAGTCCGTAGAGTGTGTGTCCCCCGGCGTGAGTCCGTGCTTGCGTTTGTGGAGTGGTGTTCGCACACGAACACGTCACCGTGTACCTCCAACGCCGAGGGTGATGCACCGCAGCTCACGTCGAAGGAGACCCGTCCGGAAGCGCGGTACGCAAGCAATCCGGCGGACGCTTTTCAGGACCCGAAACCTCACACGCCCGGGAGGGACCCCGTCAGGGCGCGCGGCAGCTATGGGCTGCCCTAGGTCGACCTGATCACCCCTAGGGCCTCGAGGTTCGCCGCCCTGCAACAAGAAGAACAGACGAAGAACGAGGAAGAAGAAGAACTAGGGTTAAGGAGAAAAGATAAAAGATAAAAAGTGGTAGATGATTTGATCGATTGGTCTTTCAAAATTACTTATGAGAATATTTCTTATAGATGCATCAATAATGAAGTTGCGACCAAATCTGAAAATAGGTAAATTACTCGCTATGCATACCTCTTCAAATATGTTGGGAGAGCATGATAGTGGTGCCATTTGAAGAACATCTTGCTCCGTCTTTGGATGGCTCCCCAACACCTTGTCATCATCTTTTTCTTGAATCTGTGCATCATTGCTTTGAAGATTTTTGTCGGCCGAACTTTGTTCGGCTACTTGTTCTTGTCGTTGATGCTTGTCAATTTCTACGGCACGGAACTCATAGGGCAGGAAGTAGGTTCCATTAACTTCAGAAAAATCAAGCACCGTTGTTTTGCTATGCTTGCCATGCCCTTTCTCAATAATGCTTGCCTCGTTGGATTTGATGGATTCAGAATATATACTACTTGATTCGGCTTTTTCAACCGAAGCACTTTCATGTTCCGAATCATCTTTCTTTTCATTGATAGTACCAATTGGCAATGCTTCTTTTCTCTGAGCCAATTCTTTTTCTACTTGTTTCTGATGGCGAGCGGCAAAATTAGCTTTAAGCTTTTTCTCAATTTCAGCCCACTCCGGAAATGATTGCCCCCCAATGCTTTTAGAATCTTTCGGCAATGACACACAGGTGTTGCCGAAATTTTGCAATTGTGTATGGGGTGTATAATATGATGTAGTACTAGGTGAAGGCATATGCAGTGTTGTAAGACCATACTTCTGCTCGCCAATTTTATCAATTGGCAAAGATTCATCTTCTTGCAAAACTCTAGCTTTTATTGCGGCATAATCAGGAAATAGCCCCTTTTCATGTTGTTCAAGGCAAAGAGCACTAATTCTCTTATTTTGGGCTAAACTCTTCAATGCAGCCACCACTACCTCATCTTCTACAATGTTGGGCACAACCGCTCCTGTAAAATTTACATTCATTCGGCTATAACCAGGAAGGTGTGAAGCCGAATTATGAGCATCTACAATTGTGTGTGGTGCCGAGGAATTACTAACATGAGGTGTAGCATATGACGGTTGAGAGTAACTGGCCAAATAGCCATTAGTAGCATGGCCAATTCTCTCATTCATCGGCATGGTTGGATTACTATATTGCACATTAGCTGCCGATGAATAAAAGGGTGAAACACTTTCTTGTATGGCATTGGAAATTCTAACTTGGGGTGTTTCAAATTGATTAATCGAACTCATCATGTTGCTCATCGGCATATGAATTTGCTGGGTTGCCGATGCGTGTGAGTTGGGATACATATGGTGCATGTTACTAATATCATAAGAAGTTGAAGTATATAAATTACTTTGAATCGGCCCTTGCACGTAGTTAGTTGCATGATTGAAAAAATTAGGGTTGGCGATAGAGTATACTCATTGAGCGATCTAGTAACACCATATGAATTATTTGCATCTACATAAAAGGATTGGGTATTCATATTACCTTTGTAGACTGCAAACCCTATATAGCGATCTCTTTGTAGCAAAACGGGCGGAGACCGTTGAAGCTTCGCCCCCAGCGGAGTTGCCAAAAAGTGTGTTCGCACACGAACCGTCACCGTGTACCTCAACGCCGAGGTGATGCACGCAGCTCACGTCGAAGGAGACCCGTCCGAGCGCGATGCATAAGCAATCCGGCGAGCGCTTTCGAGACCGAAACATCACACGCCCGGGAGGGACCCCGTCAGGGCGCGCGGCAGCTATGGGCTGCCCTAGGTCGACCTGATCGCCCCTAGGGCCTCGAGGTTCGCCGCCCTGCAACAAGAAGAACAAACGAAGAACGAGGAAGAAGAAGAACTAGGGTTAAGGAGAAAAGATAAAAGATAAAAAGTAGTAGATGATTTGGTCGATTGTGTGTTGTTCAATCGGCCGTCACCCCCAACATATATAAGAGGCGGCTGGACTTCCCGTACAAGAAAACGATTCATCTAGGCTTTCCTTACAATAAAATTGCATCAATTCACGTCCAAAACCCTAGTCAAATTCGGACTGGTTTTATCCGAACTTTCCAAAACGGTTCGGTTTACAACCTGGCTGCACCTTGCGGGTCATGTTTGAGGCAGTAAACGACATCGGATGGAAACGAGTCCAAAAGCAATCTTGACCGTTTCGACGAGACGAAAAACTTTCATGTTGAACGATTTTTCATCAGAGGTCATCTTGAGGGTCAAATAGCTCGCGCAAAACGGACTGTGACGCAAAACATCCGTCCCTCGCGCTACCCATCAGACATGGCGTCTGGTGGGGCGCGCCACACTTCGCCTCCTGGCAGGGCTACATTCCGATGGCTATAACTTTTGCATATGAACTCGGATTTGAACGATTTTTATATCGAAATCGATCGTTTCGACGAGACGAAGAACATCCGTGTAGATCATTTTTCCATACGAGGCTGTCTTGAGGTCGTAATGAGCCGAATAGTGTTTTGAATACAAAATCTCAGTATTTCAAACACAACTTCGGCCTTCGAGATGAGATCGGATGGCGATGACCCAAACTTTAAAGATGTTCATATCAACAATACGGAACTCTTTCATGAAGATCACTTCTCCATTTGAGGCCATCTTAAATAAGTTATTGACCGTGCAAAAATCTGGTGTCAACAAGTGGAGGAGCTGCGTGCGCAGGGCCGTTGCGATCTGTTGGAGTCAGGTGCGGCGTGCGCGCAGCTGGAGGGAGTTAGTTGCATGCTAGCTAGATGGTTGGCCGGGTCATGCTAATGCATGCATGGGCTAGCCGGCGGGTCATCTGGTAGTGGCCTGGCCGATGTGTGCGCGTGTGGCATTCTAGTTAGTTAGAGGCTGGGCATGGCCTAGTCTCCTGTTTATAAGTATCACTTGAGTTAATGAGAAAAGTGGCCAAGAGGTCTGGGAAAAACACAATGTAGTCTCTTGTTCCACCAAGGAGAAGGGCCTCTCGTGCAAAGTAACAGCCGGTCTTCTTCTTGGTTGTGTGTGTGTAGAGTTTCTCCATGGTGTGTGTTCATGAGAGATGAGAGGAAGAAGAAAGAGCGGCGCCGAGAGGAGGCGGCACCAACAATTGGTATCATGAGCGTGGTGTCATGGGCGTGCTTGCCGTGTCGGAGGCGTGGCGGCAGTGGCGGCGTTCGCTGGCGGCTGCGCGGTGAAGCTCCAGGCCATGTGTCGGTCTATGGAGGTGCGCGATGCGGTGAGGAGGCCGTTGTGGCCGCGGCGGGCGCGGCGTGCGCGGCCGACATGGAGGCATCGGCTGTGGCGTGCGGCGAGCGCATGGTGACGGTGGCGCGTGGCGAGTCCGCGACTGTGCGGTGTGATATCGTGCGCGCAAAGAGCACGGTTGTCGCGAAGACAAGGAGGTCGCGGAGGACCTGCGTGGTGGCGCAGAGGTCGCGGCGGCTCGGCGCGACAACCGTGGAGGCGCGTGGCACGGAGCTGCGGCGGCCTCGGCGGACCTGCTCGGTGGTGCGGCGTGGCGGCATGGAGGTGTTGCGCTGCGGTTGAGGCCGCGGCGGTGCAGGGCTATAAGACGCGGCGGCGAGCCGGGCGTGACCGGTGCGTGTTATGGGTGCGCACTGGACGCGTCGGGCGCGTCGGGACCGCGGACGCGCGTACTGCATGCGGTTGACGTTGGGAGGAGGCGTATGTCCGTGCTCGAGTTCGGCTACATCCTTCCGGCGTTTGTCACTGGCCGCTGCCATGGCGGACGCGGAGGCGACACGCGGTGAGCGTCTGGTGCTGTCGGGCTCGTCGGATGCGCGCGGGACGTGCGGGACGCACTGGTGCGGTCGGGCTCGTCGGGCGCGTCGGGTGAGTGCGAGATGTGCGGGGTGCCGAGGGATGCCAGGCGTGTATCGTCGGCGGAAAAGGAGCTCGGCATGTGTCGCCGGAGTCGTGACGGAGCGCGGTGCGACCGACGTCGTTGCGTCAGGTCGGGTCCACGGGCTGGGTCACAGTCGTGGCGACATCTATGACGGGAGCTGCAACAACTCCAACGACGATGTCATGGCTTAGGTGGTGAGTGTTGGCAATAATCCATGCACATAGCGATGGCGACCGGCGTGAAGATTACCAGGTCGAGTCCATAGAGTGTGTGTCCCCCGGCGTGAGTCCATGCTTGCGTTCGTGGAGTGGAGGAGCTGCATGCGTAGGGCCGTTGCGATCTGTTGGAGTCAGGTGCCGCGTGCGCGCAGCTGGAGGGAGTTAGTTGCATGCTAGCTAGATGGTTGGCCGGGTCATGCTAATGCATGCATGGGCTAGCCGGCGGGTCATCTGGTAGTGGCCGATGTGTGCGCGTGTGGCATTCTAGTTAGTTAGTGCGTGAGTTAGTGGCTGGGCATGGCCTAGTCTCCTATGTATAAGTATCACTTGAGTTAATGAGCAAAGTGACCGAGAGGGCTGGGAAAAACACAATGTAGTCTCTTGTTCCACCAAGGAGAAGGGCCTCTCGTGGAAAGTAACAGCCGGTCTTCTTCTTGGTTGTGAGTGTGTAGAGTTTCTTAATGGTGTGTGTTCATGAGAGATGAGAGGAAGAAGAAAGAGCGGCGCCGAGAGGAGGCGGCACCAACACTCATTGCGCAAGAACCAAATTCTCCAAAAAACCATCATAACCCGAACCAGCTTATCTTCCTATATCACGGAAACCAAGTCTAGAAACCAATGCCGGCCAACATTTTTTATCGGCGAGTGCACCGGTAAGTCCCACACTTCCGCCATTGCTTTCCTCTTCTCTTCCACAGACCGGACACATTGCTGTAACTTCCAGGTGTCTTTTAACTTTATTTATATAATTTGCTACGGAGTCTGTAGGCAAACGCCATGCAAATGAACAGACCTTTGCGGTGCTGCACTCTGCCAAATATGCTTCCATCCATCTCTTGTCCCATGTGGTCTAGAGCTGCTTGAGGCCTCTATCTCATTTGAAAGTTCATCGCTAGCAAGTCTGTATGCGCTGCGCATTGTAAACATTCCACTTTTCTCCGGAGCCCAAGCGACAAAGTCCTCTCCTGCCCGAGGAAACAATCTAATTTTCTGTATCTCATTCCTATCAACAGGAAGAAAGTGCTGATTAATCTTGTCCTAGTCCCAAGTCCCATGATGGTTCAGCAGTTCAGAGACCGATCTCAAGCGACACCTTCCTCTAGTAGTAATTAGGCCTCCACATGGCTCTGGAACAATCCACCGGTTGCGCCAAATACGTATATTTTGGCCATTTACAATTCTCCAAACCACCCATTTCTAAGCCATGAACAGTTGCCTGCCAAGTAGGAGAGGGATTTCCAGAAAAAATCGTGTCCAGCAGACGCCTGTTTGGGAAGTACTTTGCTTTGAATAACCTTCCGCACAAACTGTTGGGGTACTCCAGAATTCGCCATGCCTGCCATGTCAATAGGGCTTGATTAACTGTCAAAAATCCTTAAATCCTAGCCCTTCCTGTTTTTTAGGCCTTGTCATGTTTTGCCAGGCATACCAATGATATTTTCTCTTCCCTTTTTATCCCCACCCCCCCCCCAATAATAGTAACTAACGAAGCTGTTAAACAAGGAGATGAGAGATTGGATCGACACACCTAATGCGATGGTTGCAGGATCATTATATAGGGCGCCTCTAAGGCTGCCTCTAGGGTTACAGAAGGACATGTACAAGGTTGTTAGAAGAGGATAACTACAACCCTAGATACTAACAACATTAGATATTTATATGGTTTAACATTCCCCCTCAATCTGAACTTCCTACACGAAGATTGAGATTGTGTCTATTCGAAACAAATGGCACCTTGGCTAGAGGCTTTGTGAATATATCTGCAACTTGTTCCTTGGAGGAGTTAGATCGAACATCAAGTGCCTTGGTTGCAACTCGTTCACGAATAAAATGGAAGTCCACTTCTATGTGCTTGGTTCTAGCATGGAATACCAGATTTGCAGATAAGTAAGTGACTCCTAGGTTGTCAAACCACAAAACAGGTGGCCGTGACATAAAGACCCCAAGTTCACCAAGGACTGACTATATCCGGATTACCTCAGCCGTTCCATTTGCAAGCGCTTTATATTCAGACTCCGTGCTTGACCAAGAAACCGTAGCTTGCTGTCGGGGGTAGGATGCGACATATGCCAACGGGTGGCTTATCATGGTGGGGGCGAGTAGAACGTCGCCGGTGCCTGGAAACGGGATGAGGCGAAGACATGCACGCCGGCGAATCTTACCCAGCTTCGGGGCTCTCCGGGGAGATAATACCCCTACTGCTGCTCTGCGGGGTCTCCGCATGATCACTATGGGGCGATAGTACAATGGTGCTCCTCGAGCTGTGTGGAGGCAGGAAGGAGCAAGGCTAGCTCTTTCCCTCTTGCTATCTGTCTAAGAACCTATCCAGGGCCGAACCCTTTGCATGGGTGCCCCGGGGGGTTTATATAGGCCTACCCCCCGGGGGTACAAGGGTATCTGTGGCGTGGCCCCGATCGTCGATCTCTCTTGCAGCCGTCTTCTCCGCCGACTTACAGGGCCCGCCGATTGGCGAATCCCATGAACAGCGAGCAGCTTGTGCAGCACTCCTGATGACGCAGGCTTGGTCATGGGGTCGTGGGAACAGTGCCGCCGCCTGTCGGTGATCACTGCTGCCACTCCCGTCAATCCGGTTTATGGCTTGTGGGGCCTGGCGAGGCGGCCGACTGCAGGGAGGCCGACTCCGCGAGGCCGTCTCGGACTCTCGGCCGAGTTCCTCTATCTCTCAGCGGAGGGCCCGGCGATCTCCGGGCCGTCTGCGCCCGCCGTCGTGGGTGCGATGCCTCGTGCTTGTGGCTGAGTCGAGGTGGCATGGCAGCAGTGCGCGCCTCACGGAGATCTCTGGTGGCGCTGCTCACTGTAGCCATGCTCCCCCGTGGGTCGAGGGGACAGCCACGGACGGGCTGTACCTGCGTTGATCTTCGTGGAAGGTCGCGGGCCGACTCTCAAAGTCGGCCCCTTGAAATCATAAGCCGAGTCGGCTTGGTCTGGTGACTCGGCTTCCTCGAAGGTCGCCAGCTGGGACTCGGCCTTCTCGAAGGTCGCCTGCTGAGACTCGGCCTTCTCGAAGGTCGCCCTGCTGGAACTCGGCTAAGGGGCGCGGCCTGCCCCGATGTCTTGAAAGATCTTGGGTCCTGGGTCTGCCTACCCATGGCCCATTACTCCGACACTTGCTTTCTTGAACTCTAGGAGACAAGATTAGGACCAAGAAAGGCTGCGAAACCACCTGTGGATCTGTGGTCATCACTGCGCCCTGCCCAGTCTACATCTGAAAAACAACTTAGTAGCATTGAAGGTGACTTTCTAATAGAAAGACCCATACTACGAGTGTACTTCAAATATCTCAAGATCCTCTTGGCTACTGAAAAATGTGCAGTCGTAGGTGCACGAAGGAACTAACACACACGATTTACTGCAAAACAGATGTCTGGCCTCGTGAGTGTGAGATACTGAAGTGCTCCAACCAGGCTGCGATATTTTGTACTGTCATCCTGAGAAAGTGGTGATCCACTGTCCTTGCTGATTTTCTTACTGGAGGACATGGGCGTGGTGGAAATCTTACAATTCTCCATGTTAGCACGATGGAGGATATCGCTGATGTACTTCTTTTGGGACAGAACGATTCCCCCTGGCGAGGACTGCACATGTACTCCAAGAAGATAATGTAAGGGAACAATATCCATGAGAGCAAAGGAGGCCTCTTGGTGGTAGCAGTGGTAGAGGAGCTGGCCACGATGATGTCGTCCACATACACAAGCATGAAAATGGTAGCACCACTATGGTTGAAGACAAAAAGAGACATGTCTGCTTTGGAGGCTACAAAACCAAGTTGTTGGAGCCGAGAACTCAACCTGGAGTACCACGCTCGAGGAGCCTGTTCGGGTTCATAGAGAGGCTTGCGAAGCTTGCACAAATGATGAGGAGCCGAGGGGTCTACAAAACCAGGTGGTTGTCGCATGTACACCTCTTCTTAAAGAATGCCATGAAGGAAAGCATTTTGAATATCCAGCTGTTGCAAACACATCACGAGAAACAACAATGGAGAGAACCAGTCCCACCGTGACAGGTTAAACGACTGGGCTGAACGTATCACTAGTAGAAAAACTACTTTACCTGAGACACATTAGTCCTGGTTTGTAAATGAACCAACACTAATGGTGCCATTAGTCCCGGTTCGAACGGCTATGCATTAGTCCTGGTTCATTTGTGACCTATAGTACCGGTTGGTCGCTCGAACAGGTACTAAAGTGGTCATGGACTTTAGAACGGGTTGGTGGCTCCAACAGGTACTAAAGACCCCCCCTTGAGTACCGGTTGGATGAGGCTGTTGGCTCGTTCCACCTGGCCGTTTGACTGCGGATGGGCGACGGACGCTAAGTCCAGTCGGATGCCCTGCGTCGCGCAGAAACGAGCCAAGGCGCCCTTGGCGAAATTGGTCTTGTTATGCGTGATGATCTTTGTGTGGTATGCCATACCTCAACGTGATGTCGACAATGAAAGTCACTGCTGTGGGCCCATTTAATTTCTTGATGGGCTTTGCTTCCACCACTTGGTGAACTTGTCCCTGCGACGAGTAAATGAGTCGAGCCGCCTCGGGCGTCTTGAAAAGTCCCACCATGTCCGGGCCCCAAACTGCGAAGGGCGAGCGATGGGGATCGTCTTGATCTGGCTTGGTGAAGGGGCTTGGAGCGGAACACTGGCACCCTTTGCACTTCTTGACTAGTTCTTTGGCTTCCTCCAGGCGTCGGCCAAAAGAAACCGTGCGAAAGGCCTTGGCCTGGCGCCCTCGAGGCCGCATGGTGGCCACACTGCATACGATGGATGTCTTTGAGGATCGCTGGCCTTGTTACGATTCCACGCAGCGCTGGTGGACACCAGTGACGCTGCGCCTGACTAACTCTCTGTTGACTATGGTGTAGGCTGCCGCTCGGCGTTGTATTTGCCGAGCCAGAGTCTCGTCTGCAGGCAACTCCTTGTTGATTATGAACTTGAGGATGGGCTGTGCCCATGTAGGTGCTACTACCTCTTATTTGCTACCACAGCTGACTTGGGCGAGGCGGCTGGGTTGGGAGGCGGGTTGGACTCTGCTGCCGCTTGCTGGATCGAGGAATCTCTGGGCGTGGCGCGATCCCGAACCCGATGGCGCGATCCCGGGCGATGGCGCGATCCCGGGCCGGCCGTAGCTTTCTTGAGGTCGCTTCTTTGGGGTCTTGGAGTCGGATCCGACTATCTCTGGGGAGCCGCACGAAGATAGAGTCGGACTCTGGTGAAGGCTTGATAGGCGGCTTGAGGAGGCGGCTGAAGGCGGCGCGGAAGGTATCGCTTGGCGAGTAGAACCAACTCGCGCCAAAGCATCTGCTTGGTCGTTGTCGTTTCTTGGTACATGGAGGAACTCGCATCCTTCAAAATATCCGCTGAGCTGCTGTACCAAGAAACGGTAACTTGCCATGTTTGCGTCCTTGGCATCGATCGCCGGATATTGCTGAACCACCAGGTCGGTCGCCGTATACAGGATCCGGCGAATGCCGAGTTCCTTGGCAAGCGGAACCCGTGGATGGCGCTTCATATTGGCGGCGTTGTTGGAGGCGGCGAAGTGGATTTGCAGCGTATTTGAGCTTATCGCCCTTGGGGAGGTGAGGGACGACGCGGCTCCGAGGCGGGCGCATCTTGGAGCCGTCGAAGTGTAGTCGCCAATGAGTAGAATCGGTATGACGGCAAGTATTGAGTCTCGGCCCGGTCGGCGAAGTCGGCGGCGCGCTGCGACTTGATGGCGGTCGCGAGGTTGGTAGTAGATCATGTAGGGAGCTAGATCGATAGCCCACTTGGCCACTCGGCGGAAGCATCTCGACTTCCGATGATCTCGGCGAGTGGGGCGGTGCAAACCCGAGTGATTGGATGCTCTTGGAAGTAGGGCTTCAGCTTCTTGGCGGCAAAATGCGCCCGTAGCACATCTTCTGGTAGTGAGGGTAGTTTTGCTTGGAAGTCGGCGATTACCTCGCTCGTAATATACGGTCTCTGGATTGGGGCGCCTTGCCTTCCTCCTTGCGCTCGACTACAATAACGTCTTGACTACCGGTGGTGGCGGCGATGTACAAAAGCATGGGCTCTTTGGGAGTCGGAGCCGCCAACCAGAGAAGTCGCCAAGACATCTTCTTGATTGGAGAAATGCCTCATCGCCTTGTGGTTCCACTCGAAAAAAGTGGTCTTCTTCATTAGTTGATACAATGGCGAGCTTTCGCCCACCGGTGATGAATCGGCTTATGGAAGCCAAGCAGCGGTGAACTTACGACGTCCAGCGATCGGCTGGGTACCTCCATCCTCTCAATGGCCTTGATCTTCACGGGGTTGCACTCTATGCGCGTTCGGAGACGAGAAAGCCAAGGACCTGGCGGCTGGGACTCGAACACGCACTCTCTGGTTGAGCTTGATGCGGAATCGGGTGTGATTCTCAAAGGTCTCTTTCAGATCCTCTAGCAGCGTCCCCGCTTCTCCGTCTTCACCACTACATCATCCACATAAACATGGGCGTTCCTGCCGAGTTGCTTGAGGAGGCATTTCTGCATGCAACGCTGAAAGGTGGCGCCGGCATTCCTCAAGCGAGCGTCATCGTCGGTGCGAAGGCTCCAAATGGGCGTGATGAATGCGGTCTTGACTGTCTGCTGGATTCAGCTTGATCTGGTGATATCCTGAGTATGCATCCAAGAAGCTCAACAGCTCGCATCCGGCTGTGGAGTCTATCACCTGATCTATCCTTGGCAGGGCGAATGGATCCTTCGGGCAGGCCTTGTTGAGGCTGGTGTAGTCGATGCACATCCGCCACTGCTTGTTTTTCTTCAACACTAGCACAGGGTTCGCCAACCACTCCGGAAAAAACACCTCCATGATGAAGCCGGCTGCGGGGCGGGCTATCTCTTCTCAACTACTCTCCTCTTCTCTTGGCCAGCGGCGCAAGGGCTGCTGGCGGCTTCACATCTGGCACGACATGTAGCTTGTGCTCGGCGAATCCCGTCGGTACACTGGCATGTCCTTGGGGACCATCGAAGATGTCGATTCTCACGGAGGAAATCGGCGAGCTCGCCTTCCTATTCTTTGTCAAGGCGGTGCCCACGACAGCGTACCTCTCTGGGTGCTCTGGGTCCAAGGGTATCTTCTTGGTCTCTTTGGCGGCTTGAATGATCATACGCCTCCGACTCCTTGGGGTGCTGGCGACATCTCGGCTGCTTCCCAGCCATCGCCACGACACGGTCAAGGCAGCTTCTCGACGCGATCACGGAGACTCGGCCAGCCGGCTGCTCTCGGCAGCTTGCGGTGACGACTTCTTGTAATCGCCGGCAGCGGTCGGGATCCCTTTGGAAGTCGGCATCTTCATCTTGAGATAAGCGTAGTGGGGAACCGCCATGAACTTGGCGGGGCAGGCCGGCCTAGCATAGCGTGGTACGGGCTCTCAAGTCCACCACCTCGAACGGATCGGTTCTCGCCGGAAGTGATCTTTGTCTCGAAGAGGACATCTATCGAATCTTGCCAATCGGCGGCGGAGAGGCAGCATGCGATCCCATGGAACCACAGTCGGCTGCTCTGCGGCTGCCTCCGTCTGATTCGAGCTTCTCCATGGTATCCTTGTACAAGATGTTTATGCTGCTGCCTCCGTCTATCAGGACTCGCGAGAAGCGGGCGGCCCGCTTGTCAGTGGCCAAGGTTGTCCCAAGAACCAAGGTGTAAGAGCCCGGACTCGGCATCACCTCTGGGTGATCTGCCCGACTCCAGCTGATAGGCTTCTCGGACCAATGCATGAACTCGGGGGCTTCTGCTGCCACTGCGTTAACTTCTTGCTGCTGCTGGCGCCTGCTGCGCCGGTCATCTGTCAGACTGGTGAACACTACATATGCTCCATGCTCGTCTGGGAACTCATCTTGGACCGCGCCGACTGGCCGTGCCGCCGGCTGCGGAGGCGGCGGAGGCCCTGCAGGCGGCGGGGCGAGCCGTCTCCTTAGCGATCTGGCGAGCGGTGGCACTTTACGGTGGTATGGTTCGATGGCCGGCGCGCTGTGAAACTTGCAAGGACCATCGAGTCTGTTCATAGGGAAAGCGGCAGCCAGTTGGACTTGCCGCCCTACGCGCTTGGCGGAGGCTGCCCCTCTGGCTGCTGGTCTTCTACCGCCGCGACCTGCCGACTGTTGGAAGTCGGTGGGGGCCTTGCGCTTGTTGTCGTTCTGCTGCTGCCGTCGGCGGCGTCTCCGGCCCGGCGTTCTAGGAGCTGGGAATCACCTTGCGGCCGCGTGACTTGGATCTCCGTCTTCATAGAGAGTCGGCCGTGGCGTGCTTATGCTGCTATGACTAGCAGCTCGTCGAGGTTTCGGGCTCGTCGCGCAGAGGAGCTTGTGCTTGAGAGGTGCCCTCCGGCACCGGCCGTAAAAATACTCGATGGCCTGCACCTCGTGCGCCCTCGCAGGAGTTTGGAGCTTCGCCCGGTAGCGTGAGATAGTCGCGCGTCGATTCCTCGGGGCCTTACGCAAGGAGAGTTGGCGGGGCGGAGGTCGCTTATGCGTCTTTGGTGAAGTTGCGAATGAAGGCTTCGGTGAAGTCGACCCAGCTGTTGATCTGCGGGGCTTGAGGTTGTTCAGCCATGTCGGGCTGTGCCTGGAGCATGAGGGGAACATACTTGACGGCGACTTCGCTTATCGCCGTTAGCGTCTTGGCGGTGTAGAGTAGTCTATCAGCCAATCTTCCGGCTTCACGGGCGGTGTATTTAGGCGTGTCTCGAGGGCGTGAACCCTTTGGGGAAGGGCTCGTCTCGATCTGGGGCCGAAGCAAAGCGGACCAGTTCGTCTTCTTCTTCTAACGCCGAGGATCTGTGGAGTCGGTCGATCCGGTGGCGGGCGTCGTTCTCTCCGACTCCCTCTCGGCGACCAAAGGCGGTCTCGAAGTCGGATGCTCGGCAGCGGCGGGGAGACTTCGTCGTTCTCTCGGGCGGGGAGGCGGATAATCATCTCGCCGCTCCTTTGCTCTGGGCGAAAGCATCTTGGTCTCGCTTCGATGGAGATCGAGTCGGCGTGGCTCGCAGCCGGCTCTTTCTCCCTCCTCCTGCGGACCCCGTCAGTCGGCGTCCGGGAGGTCGCGCCTTGATCTCGGCGAGGGGGTAAGTCGTCATTCTTCTGTTGCTGCGTGTCAGCGCGGCCGCCTGCCGCGTTCTGCGCAGCAACCGCGTCGAGGAGCTGCTGGACTCGCTCCGTCATCACACGGCGCTCCTCGCCGTCGAGGTTCCTCAGCTCCTCGATCGCCGCTGGGCGCGCGGATATTCTCCGCAGGGTGGCGTATATGGGCGCCGCCCGAACAGATCGGCGATAGCGCGCGCGCTCTCGGACCGCGCCAAGACGGCTCGGCCCAGTCGGAGCCGGCGAGCCGCCTACGGCGCGATCCACCTCGCGCTGGTATGCTTCGGACAGGCGTCTCATGCTTGCCAACTTCTTGGCGCCTTCAACGAGCTGAAGGCGGCGTTCTTCCAGCATCTCTGCGTCCGCGTCCTCCGGGAGAAGCGCGGAAAAGGTCTTCGCGAGCGCGCAGCAGCGGGTCTGGCGTTTTCTCCGGGCGCTTCGCCATGGCGATGCGAGCACCTCCGTGGGCGCTTCCGTCGCTCTCCTCATCTGAGCGGCTCGTCGTAAACCACCACGTTGGTGGGGAAGGTATCAGCGTCTGGCGTCGGAGTCGACCAGCATCGGGTCGGTGGAGCCTCACGGACTCAAGTTCTGGCGGGCTCGCGGCGACTTGAAGCTGGTCAAGGAGGCCCGCGAGAAGGTTCTCGGAGCCACCCGCACGGTGCTCGGCGCAGGCTCGTCGGGCGCACCTCACCGAGGAGTTGGCGAGGCCGCTCGCTGTGAGCAACCGACACCGCGCAGCAGCGTCAGCAGAACCCCATCTGGCGAGCGGGCTGGCTGCGCTTCGCCGAGGAAGAGGGTTCCGTCGAACAGATCTCCGGACGACGGTGCACCTCGCCCACGGTGGGCGCCAAATGTCGGGGTTGGATCGACATATGCCAACGGGTGGCTTATCATGGTGGGGGCGAGTAGAGCGTCGCGGTGCACAGAAATGGGATGGCGAAACATGCACGCCGGCGAATCTTACCCAACCGGGGCTCTCCGGGAGATAATACCCCTCTGCTGCTGCTGCGGGGTCTCCGCATGATCACTATGGGGCGATAGTACAATGGTGCTCCTCGAGCTGTGTGGAGGCAGGAAGGAGCAAGGCTAGCTCTTTCCCTCTTGCTATCGTCTAGAACCTATCGGGGCGAACCCTTTGCATGGGTGCCCGGGGGTTTATATAGGCCTACCCGAAGTACAAAATATCTGGTGGCGTGGCCCCGGTCGTCGATCTCTCTTGCAGCCGTCTTCTCCGCCGACTTGGGACCATTTGGCCGATCCAGCAGACAAGCGAGCATCTTGCAGCACTCGATGGCGCAGAGCTTGGTCATGGGGTCGTGGGAACAGTGCCGCCGCCTGTCAGGTGATCACTGCTGCCACTCCCCGTCCAATCCGGTTTATGGCTTGTGGGGCCCTGGCCAGGAGGCGGCCAACTCTGGGGAGGCCGACTCCCGCAGGGCCGTCTCCGGACTCTCCGGCCAAGTTCCTCTATCTCACTGACGGAGGGCCCGACGATCTCCGGGCCGTACGCGCCGTCGTCGTGGGTACAGTGCCTCGTGCACTGTGGATGAGGTCAGGGGTGGCATGGCAACAGTGCCGCGCCTCACCGGAGATACCTGGTGACGCGGCTCACTGTAGCCATGCTCCCCCCCGTGGGTCCGAGGGGACAGCCACGACGGGCTGTACCCTGCGTTGATCTTCGTGGAAGGTCGCGGGCCGACTCTCAAAGTCGGCCCCTTGAGAGGTCGCAAGCCTGGAGTCGGCTTGGTCCTGGTGACTCGGCTTCCTCGAAGGTCGCCAGCTGGGACTCGGCCTTCTCGAAGGTCGCCTGCTGAGACTCGGCCTTCTCGAAGGTCGCCCTGCTGGGACTCGGCTAAGGGGCGCGGCCTTCCCCGATGTCTTGAAAGATCTTGGGTCCTGGGTCTGCCTACCCATGGCCCATTACTCCGACACTTGCTTTCTTGAACTCTACGAGACAAGATTAGGACCAAGAAAGGCTGCGAAACCACCTGTGGATCTGTGGTCATCACTGCGCCTACCTTGATCTACATCGAAAAACAACTTAGTAGCATTGAAGGTGACTTTCTAATAGAAAGACCCATACTACGAGTGTACTTCAAATATCTCAAGATCCTCTTAGCTCTTTGAAAAATGTGCGATCGTAGGTGCAGAAGGAACTAACACACACGATTTACTGCAAAACAGATGTCTGGCCTCGTGAGTGTGAGATACTGAAGTGCTCCAACCAGGCTGCGATATTTTGTACTGTCATCCTGAGAAAGTGGTGATCCACTGTCCTTGCTGATTTTCTTACTGGAGGACTGGTGGAAATCTTACAATTCTCCATGTTAGCACGATGGAGGATATCGCTGATGTACTTCTTTTGGGACAGAACGATTCCCCCTGGCGAGGACTGCACATGTACTCCAAGAAGATAATGTAAGGGAACAATATCCATGAGAGCAAAGGAGGCCTGGAGATCAGAAAGCAACTTGGTGGTAGCAGTGGTAGAGGAGCTGGCCACGATGATGTCGTCCACATACACAAGCATGAAAATGGTAGCACCACTATGGTTGAAGACAAAAAGAGACATGTCTGCTTTGGAGGCTACAAAACCAAGTTGTTGGAGCCGAGAACTCAACCTGGAGTACCACGCTCGAGGAGCCTGTTCGGGTTCATAGAGAGGCTTGCGAAGCTTGCACAAATGATGAGGAGCCGTGGGGTCTACAAAACCAGGTGGTTGTCGCATGTACACCTCTTCTTAAAGAATGCCATGAAGGAAAGCATTTTGAATATCCAGCTGTTGCAAACACATCACGAGAAACAACAATGGAGAGAACCAGTCCCACCGTGACAGGTTAAACGACTGGGCTGAACGTATCACTAGTAGAAAAACTACTTTACCTGAGACACATTAGTCCTGGTTTGTAAATGAACCAACACTAATGGTGCCATTAGTCCCGGTTCGAACGGCTATGCATTAGTCCTGGTTCATTTGTGACCTATAGTACCGGTTGGTCGCTCGAACAGGTACTAAAGTGGTCATGGACTTTAGTACGGGTTGGTGGCTCCAACAGGTACTAAAGACCCCCCCTTGAGTACCGGTTGGAGCCACCAACCGTTACTAAAGGTGGTGCGCGGCCACCCGCAGTGCACAATGTTTAGTCCCACCTCGCTAGTTGAGAGAAGCTCGCACCGGTTTATAAGCCCTGCCATGGCTACCATGTCGAGCTCCTCTCTAAACAGACCTTTGTGGGCCTATTGCAAGTCTTCTGCCCTGTGGGGCCTACCGGGCCATACGGGCCTGCATCTTGGCCGAACTAGAGCTTGGGTTTCTAGTCGTATGCAGGCTGTGCCGGCCCAGTAGGCGGGCTGTTTTTGCTTTGTTTCAAAAAAAATAAACCAACAACCAATCAACGCGCCTCGTGCCATGTGGTGGGCCTTTGGTCCCGGTTCGTGTTGAACTGGGACTAAAGGCGGGGGGAGACCTTTAGTCCCCACCCTTTAGTGCTGGTTTCGAGAACCAGTACTAAAGGTCCTTACGAACCGGTACTAAAAGTCATTTTTCTACTAGTGTATCATCCTAATCCAAACCATAGCGATGTTTAAACCCCTTATCTACCACGCGTGCCTTGTAATGATCAACAGACCCATCAGACATGTGCTTGATCTTGAATACCCACTTATAGTCAATCACGTTGACCTGAGATGGAGGAGGGACCAGAGTCTAGGTACCGTTCTATGGAAGGGCATCAAGCTCAAGTTGCATAGCCATAAGCCACTCCGGAGAAGAGACCGCTTCACGATGATCAACAAGTTCCCGCAAGGCTAGAAAGGCATGATGGGACAGATCATAGGTGACAGTACCATAAGTGCACTGCAAAGGTTTGCGGGTGTTATCACATGTGCGTGTCGTCATAGTATGCGCTGGTGGAGCAGTAGATCCAGGTGCCACAGAAGATCCACGGGGAACACATGCAGCCTGACTCGCGGGAATCCCCCTAGGATCCTATGTCGGGCAGGGGTGAAGACACGGACGACAGATCCATCTGGGATCCAGCGCCGCTGGTGGATGCAGCGGTCAGGCCCGCAGCAGAGGCACAATCCATGGGAGACAGGTGGACCGCAGCCCTGGCGAGGCAGGGGGCGTGGCGACCAGCCCAGGGGTGGGTCCCACCATAGCAGAGCGTGGTCGCGCACATGCGGGATGCGTCGTAGGTGGTGCCCCGGACCGCCCGTTCGCAAATGCCACGTGGTCGGCTAGAGATGGAGATGCGTCTCTTGCGTGGTGTCCTATCGCGGGAGACCCCGCGTCGCTGTCACCAGACAACACGTGATTCGAGGCCGATTCTGCATCCGATCCGGTGCCAGGATCTGCCTGCGATCCCGTCGGTGCGATCTTCTACGCTGAAGCTGATCCTGCATCCACATTAGTTCGCGAAATAGACGTGTCATAGATCATGTGGTCATGTGGAAATAAAATAATATGGCATGTTCAGCGACTCGAGGTGGAATTGGATAGGTTTGAGCATTGGCAAAAGCGAAAAAAAAATCATCAAAGAAAACATCACGTGATATATATACAAGCCGTAGGCACGTGAAGATACTTATAGCCTTTGTGACAGATACTATACCCAATAAACACACATTGTTGTGATCTAAAGCAAGTTTCTGAGTGTTGTACGGGCGCAAGTTGGGCTAACAAGCACACCCAAACGTGCTAAGAGAGGTGTAGTCAGGTTTGTTGGAAAACAAATTTTCCATGGGACTAAGGTTGCCAATGACACGGCTGGGGAGTCGGTTGATAAGATAGCATGAGGACAAGTACGCCTCATCCCAAAACCGGAGGGGATAGAGAGATAGACCCATGTCGACAATGTGACGGTGTTTCCTTTCGACTGAACCGCTCTGTTTGTGTGTGTGTGGACAAGAGACATGATGTGCGATGCCAAGTTGGCGAAAGAAGGTATTGCCAAGTTTTTCGTATTCACCACTCCAATCGGATTGAACACACAAGATTTAACGAGATAATAGGCGTTCAATAAGGGCATGAAAATCACGAAAAACATCAAATACATCACACTTTCTCTTGAAAAGATAAATCCACACAAACTTACTATAATTATCAATGAATGAAACATAGTACTAGAACCCACAAGCGAAAGTTTTGGCAGGTCCCCACACATCCGAAAAAATAAGTTCCAACAGAAAAGAGGGAACACTCGAAGACCTAGGGAAAGGTAGCTGATGTGCTTTGCCTTGCTGACAAGCATTACACACATGGGTCAAAGACCGACTCAAAGAAGCTAATTTATTGGACGCCAAAACAAGCTGAACGACTTATGTGGATGGGTAGCCGAGTCTAGCATGCCAATCCTCAGCGGAGAGCCTAACCTAAGACCAAGCATGAGACAGTGTAGACCTAATGGGATAGAGCCCATTTTCATATATGCCTTGAAGAAGAACCCTCTTGGTGATCAAATCTTTCATAAGAAAATGAGTGGGATAATATTTTAGATAAGCATGATTGTCAATGGCAAGACGGTTAATAGAAAGAAGGTTCTTGTCGGCATTGGGAACATGTAATATGTTGCGTAGTTTAAGATTGGTAGAGGGTGTGGGAAGGATACATGAGTACCATGAGCTATGTGCAAACCTGCTGAGCCGTCGGCCGTATGGATGCGGTTCCTCCCTGGATACTTCTCCCTTACGGTGGGATGGTCCAGATTCGATGTGATGTGATTGGTGGCCCCTGTGTCAGTGAACCAGGTGGGATCGCCGAAGATGGACGACGGTGAAGCAGCAGCCAGACCCACCATCTTGGAGTGTTGGGGTTGAAAGGCATGGTTGTAGCGTTGACCGCACTCCCAGGCATAGTGCCCAGGGCCACGGCAGAGTTGGCACTGAATGCGTGAGTCCCCGCCACCACCATGGTCAGCACGGTCACCGCCACGGTTGCCACCATAGTCACTATTCTGGCGATTGCCACAACCACCGCGGTACCCGCCGCGGTCGTTGGTTTTGTAGTCACCGCAGTCACCGGGGTTGCCGCGGCCCTTGCCGCGGTAGTTGCCCTTGCCCAAGTTGTTGTGTTGTCATTCTTGTCACGGGCGACGTAGTTTACGAAGGAGCCGCCGCATAAAGCTGAAGACGAGTCGCGTGATATTCGCAGCGAAACTCGAAGGAGATGGCATGGGAGTAGAGTTCTCCTTGCATCATGACGTCAATGCGGGTCGTGACGGCAGTGATGAGGGGCTCGTACTCGCTGTCGAGACCGGTGATGACGGCGGTGATGATGTCCTCCTCCCTCATGGGGCTACCAGCAGCAGCAAGCTGATCAGCATTAGAGCGGATCTTGGCGAAGTAGTCCAGCATGGAGAGGTTGCCCTTGCTGAAGTTCATAATGTCCAGCTTGATCTGCACCACGCTGTCATGGCAATGGGTGACATAAATCTCCTCAAGGTGCGCCCAGATGGCGAGGGAGGTGTCGAAGAGGTGCACCTGCTGAAGCACGTGGTTGGCGAGCGAGGCAAGTAGGTAGCTCAGGATGATCTGGTCCTGATGGAACCAGGCGTCATACGCCAGATTTGGAGCGTGCTCACCCTTGTCATCAGCCGGGAGGAGACGAGGGGGAGTCGGGAGGGTGCAGTCCACATAGACGGTGACACCGGTGATGCGAAGAGGAGGGAGAATCTGGGCTTTCCATAGAAGAAAATTGGAGGAGGTGAGCTTAGAGGTGATGAGGCTAGCGGAGGGTTGGGGAACACCAGAAGCAGACGACGTCGAGAGTGAGGCCGGGAGAGGTACAAAGGTCAAGGCCGAGGAGGTCATGGCGCTGGAGGAAGGGGATCCATCGAGTAGTTATGCCAGATGGCCTGATACCATGTTAAACAAGGAGATGAGAGATTGGATCAACACACCTAATGCGGTGGTCGCAGGATCATTATATAGGGCACCTCTAGGGCTGCCCTTAGGGTTATAGAAGGATAAGTACAAGGTTGTTACAAGAGGATAACTACAACCCTAGATACTAACAACATTAGATATCTATACGGTTTAACACAAGCGATTTAGATAAGCGCACGCTTCTAGTGGGAACACTAGTAGAAAAAGGGTCAAATGGGAAGCACATTAGTGCCGGTTTGATTTTGAGCCGGCACTAATGTGTCAATTAGTGCCGGTTCCAACGGCTAGCCGACCGCTCTCATTAGCACCGGTTCGTGGTGAACCTTTAGCACCGGTTCGTGCCACGAGCCGGTACTAAAGAGAGTGGAGGCAGGATGTTGTCAGTCTAGTGCCCCTCCAGCACCTGTACTTCCGGTCCGTGGCACGAACCGATATTAAAGTCGTCCTACATAAACCCCACCCGAGCCCGCTCCGTTCTTCCCCTTTCCCCTCTCCTTCTCTGTCCTTCCCCTATCTTCCTCGAGCTCATCACACATTTTGCCCAAAATTTGTCAAGATTTGAAGGCCCCCATCCATTCAAACGATCACAAAGGTTAGCAACTTTGTCCTATCATCTCTCATTTCTAGATTAGCTCTTGCAATGCTTTGTATACTGATTAATTTGTGAGTTTAGTAATTTGGGAGGAATTATATGTGCTAGTATTTGATTTATATGCAATTTGAGGTCAAAAATTACACTTAGTTTGCATATGTAGGTGTGGTTTACTTAGTTCCTTCTAAATGTCCGTCGTAACCACCGTCGATCGCCCGCACCGTCCCGTCGCCGGCACCACCTTGTGGTGAGGCTCTTGTTCATGAGTGTTTTACATTACCAAATTGATGTTTGTGTGATTTGGATATATAGTTACTCGTATAATTATCTTACCCGTACGTTGTTTGTTATACATAGTGCCATGGTTTTGATATTCGTCCCTGTCAGCCCTCGTCCTTGTTATGATTCAGATGTGGTATATTCTCTTCTAAAACTAGTTGTTGCATTTCGTGTTTATGACAAATTATGCCCATCAAGTTGACAAAGATATTTTTATCTAGGAGCTATGTGAACCGGAAATTCCAACCGACCCTATTGTCGAGAGGTTAAATTTAGTTGAAAGAGAAAATGAGTATTTGAAAGAAAAATTTAAAAGAATTGAGGGGGTGAAGATGGAATTGGAGTTGCATGTTGCCGATGTCGTCGATGATCACAAGATCAAGATGGAGAAAATGCGCTTGAAGATTAGAAAGATTAGAAAATATGTCATTCATAGTGTGGCTTGGTATCATTATGCTGTTGGACCAATTGTTACCTTAGTTGCGATCTTGATCGCATTTGTTGTCGCATTTAAATTCTTTAGCTAGAGAGTTTTTATTTGTATGTTGCATTTAATTAAGTGTTGTATATGAACTTTATGTATGAACTTGTATTAATTTGGTCTATTCGGTGTTGTGTAATGAAGATGAGCTGACAATGGATGTATGATGGCCGATGCTCTCCCGAGTTCTTTAATGGCGTGCATAATTTTCTGCTTGTCGCCGAGTCAAACAAGCGGGCGGATGGTTTTATGCCTTGTCCATGTGCTGGCTATAAGAATGGTCACAATTACTATACGCAAGAACCATTCACTTCCACCTATTTGAGTCCGGTTTCATGCCCCACTATAATGTTTGGACCAAGCACAGAGTATGATGGAAGACAATGAAGAAGAAGAGGATGACAACAATGGGGGAAGAAGCTGAGCCGGCAATGCGGGAAGAAGCTGAAGAAGAGGCATCAGATGAGCCCGTTGATGATCTAGGTTGGGCCATTGCCGATGCAAAGAGAAACTACGCAAGTGATTTGGAGAAGAATAAGTTGCATCACATGTTAGAGGATCACAAGAAAAGATTGTACCCGAATTGCAAAGCTGACAAAAAAGTTGGGCACCACACTGGAATTTCTGCAATGGAAGGCAGAGAATGGTGTATCTGACAAGGGATTTGGAAAGTTCCTGGTAATGATAAAGAATATGCTTCCAAAGGACAACGAATTGCCCGAGAGTACGTATGAAGCAAAGAAGGCTGTCTGGCGCCCTCTAGGTTTAGAGGTGCAGAAGATACATGCATGCCCTAATGACTGCATCCTCTACCACAGTGAGTATGAGGATTTGAACGCTTGCCCGGTATGCGGTGCATTGTGTTATAAGATCAGTCGCGATGACCCTGGTGATGTCTAGGGTGAGCGCCACAGGAAGAAGATTCCTGCCAAGGTGATGTGGTATGGTCCTATAATACCACAGTTGAAACATTTGTTCCAAAAGAAAGAGCATGCCAAGGCGATGCGGTGGCACGGAGAAGACCATAAGAAAGACGGAAAGTTGAGAGTACCCGCTGACGGGTCGCAGTGGAGAAAAATCGAGAGAAAGTACTGGGAGGAGTTTGCAGGTGACCCAAGGAACGTATGGTTTGGTCTGAGCGCAGATGGCATTAATCCTTTTGGGGAGCAAAGCAGCAACCATGTCACCTGGCTGGTGACTCTGTGTTTTTCTAACCTTCCTCCTTGGTTGTGCATGAAGCGGAAGTTCATTATGATGCCAGTGCTTATCCAAGGACCTAAGTAACCCGACAACGACATTGATGTGTACCTAAGGCCTTTAGTTGAAGAACTATTAAAGTTGTGGAATGGAACAGGTGTACGTGCGTGGGATGAGCACGGACAGGAAGAATTTGACCTAAAGGCATTGCTGTTCGTGACCATCAATGATAGGCCTGCTCTCGAGAAACTGTCGGGACAGACAAACAAGGGATACAGCGGATGCATGCCTTGTTTGGATGATCTGAAGCGGTATATATTTGTATAGTTGTAGGAAGAATGTGTACCTGGGACATCGTCCATTTCTTCCAAACAAGCATCCCGTAAGAAAGAAAGGCAAGCATTTCAAAGTGAGGCGGATCACCGGACGAAGCCTCGCCACCGTACTGGTGCTGATGTACATGATATGGTCAAGGATTTGAAGGTAATCTTTGGAAAGGGTCCTGGCAGACAACCTGTTCCGAAGGACGCGGACGGACGCGCACCCATGTGGAAGAAGAAATCTATATTTCGGGACCTACCATATTGGAAAGACCTAGAGGTTAGCTCCGCAATCAATGTGATGCACGTGATGAAGAATCTTTGCATGACCCTGCTTGGCTTCTTGGGCGTGTATGGGAAGACAAAAGATACACCAGAGGCACGGGAGGACCAACAACGTATGCACGGAAAAGACGGCATACATCAGGGTCAGGCCAGCTACGCTCTTACCAAAGAAGAGAAGGACATCTTCTTGAATGCCCGCTTTCGATATGAAGGTACCGTCGGCTTCTAAATCGAATATAAAGGGAATAATAAATATGACAGAGAAAAAGTTCCAGAACCTAAAGTCTCATGAATACCACGTGATTATGATGCAACTGCTTCCGTTTGCATTGGCGGGGCTTCTACCGGAAAACATTCGATTAGGCATTGTGAAGCTATGTGCATTCCTCAATGCAATCTCCCAGAAGGTAATCGATCCAGAAATCATACCAAGGTTACAGAATGAATTGGTGCAATGTCTTGTCAGTTTTGAGTTGGTGTTCCCACCATCCTTCTTCAACATCATGACGCATGTCCTAGTTCACCTTTGCGAAGATATTAACGTTTTGGGTCCTGTATTTCTACACAATTTGTTCCCCTTTGAGAGGTTCAAGTGAGTTTTGAAGAAATATGTTCATAACCGTGCTAGGCCAGAAGGAAGCATCTCGACGGGCCATGAAAATGAGGAGGTCATTGTGTTTTGTATTGACTTTATTCCTGACCTTAAGCCGATTGGTGTTCCTGAATCGCGGCATAAGGGCAGACAGGATGCAAAAGGCATGCTAGGAGGGGATAAAATAATATGTATGGACAGGCATTCTCTCACTGAAGCACACTACACAGTTCTACAGAATTTCCACTTGGTGGCTCCGTTTATGGAGGAACACAATAATTTTCTACACTCCAAACACCCGGAGCAGTCTGACGACTGGATTACACGTGAACAAACGAGGACTTTCGCCGGTTGGTTGCAGAAACGTGCCATGCATGATGGCGATATTGAAGATGACCTGTACTCGCTGTCCTAGTTAGCATCTTTGAATATAATGACTTTCAAAAGGTACGAGATAAATGTGAATACATTTTACACGATCGCCCAAGATAAGAAGAGCACCAACCAAAACAGTGGTGTCCGCTTTGATGCAACAACCAACACGGGAAAGGAAACATATTATGGTTACATAGAGGACATATGGGAACTTAACTATGGAGGTGGTTTGAAGGTCCCTTTGTTTCGGTGCAAATGGGTCAATATGACATGAGGCGGGGTAACGGAAGACTCGCAGTACGGAATGACAACAGTGGATCTCAACAATCTTGCGTATGCAGACGAAACCATTCGTCCTAGCCAATGATGTGGCACAGGTTTTTTATGTGAAAGACATGTCTACCAGGCCGAGAAAAAGAAAAGATAAGGAAGCGAGCGGATCATACGACGAGCCAAAGCCCCACATAGTTCTTTCAGGGAAAAGTAACATCGTGGGAGTGGATGACAAGACAGACATGTCAGAAGATTATGAAAAGTTTGATGAAATTGCTCCATTCACAGTGAATATTGACCCGAGCATCCAGTTAAATGATGAAGATTTTCCATGGCTACGACGCAAAGGGACACACGCGAAGAAAAAGTTTCACACCCAAAGATCTGGGATATGATCGGCTTCACTATCACCACTTTCTTCTGTGTTTCACACCTAGGAGGGAATCTCTGTAATAGTTAGGGTAGTTATGTGTTTTGGCATTTGAAACGTGAACAAATTTTATGTGCAAACAAATTCTTTCATGCATTTACTATTCTTTCAGCTAAATGACCCTAAAATTGAAAAGCATTTCAAATGAACTCATAAAAGGTCGAAAGTTGGCATGGTATCATAGTTTCACCCACATAGCATGTGCAAAAAAGTAGAGAGGGTTACGGCAAAAACTGGATGCACTTCGTGTACAAAATTGACAATCTCTTTCGAAGTATCAGGGTTTTGGACGAAAACTCATCTGTTACAAAGGCATTTCATTTTTAAATAACCTAAGCATTACCAAATTGAATATAATGATAAAACACACTAATATTAAACACAAGAAAAAAGAATCACTGAAAAATCTATTTTCAAAGTTAAGTTATTCACAAACTAGTGGTTCACACAAATTTCAAATAATTTCAAATTTAAACTATTCAAATTTGAAAACTACCGGCACTAACTGAAAGTTTGTAATTTTTTGTACCTAAAGCAAAAATATTCACAAAGAAACTCTAAATATAGCAAAAAACAACTCAAAAATAAATAAACCAAAAATAAATAAAAAAATAAAAAAGCCCACCTACTGGGCTAGAGCGGCCTACATACGACTAGAAACACAACATGTTGTTCGGCCAGGATGCAAGCCCGCAAAGGCCTTGTAGGCCCACAAGGCAGCAGAGAATAGGTAGGCCCAGTAGGCCTGCTTTGGAGAGGAGCTCTAGAGAGCTACCGCAGTGGGGCTTATAAACCAGTGCGGACGCCCCTCGGCTAGCGAGGTGGGACTTAACTTGCCGCACCGCACCTGCACCAGCGCCCCCCTTTAGTACCAGGTAGTGGCACCAACCAGTACTAAAGAGGTGGTCTTTAGTACCGGTTGGTGCCACCACCCGGTACTAAAGGGGGGGCGCTTCCCGCTGCTTGGCCTGGCCAAAACAGACCTTTAGTACCGGTTGGTGGCTCCAACCGGTACTAAAGGGGTGTTGTATATAAAAAAGCACTTCAAAAAAGTTCATTTCTCATCTCTCCCTGCTTCTTTCTCCTCTGCCCCGTTGCCGCCGCCCCTCGCCGCCGCCCCCGTCGCCGTCCCCGTCGTCGTCGCCGCCCCTGCTGTCCCAGCCCTCGTCGTCGCCCGTTGCCGTCCCGTCCCGTCGTACCGTCGCCGCGCCCGCCTGTCGCGCGCCCCCATCGTCGCCGCCCGTCCGTTGTCCCGTCGTCCCTTGCCCGTCCCGTCATCACCGCCCGTCCCCATCCCCATCGTCACCGCCCGTCTCCGTCCCCGTCGCCGCCCCCCGTCGCGGCGCCTCGCCGGTGAGCTCATGCCCCGGCCGCCATGTCCACACACACACACACACATTAGTTTTAAGTTATAAATTTTCGTTATAGAAATATCCATAGAAATGTTAGAAATTTTTCTGTTTTTTAGTTATGGAAATATTAGAAATGTTATAGAAATGTTATTTATATAGAAAAGTTATATGTTTGTTTTGTTTTTTAGTTATAGAAATATTTATAGAAATGTTAGCTATTTTTTTGTTTTTTAGTTATAGAAATATTAGAAGTGTTATAAAAATGTTAGTTGTATATATAGAAACGTTAGAATTAGTTTTAGTTAGATGAGTTAGATTAATGTCAAACTGTTAGAATTTGCATATAGAATTTTAGTTATCACAATCCATTCATTTAAAAAATGTTACTTTTTGCGGGCATATAGTATTTGTTCTCGACGATATGCCTGGCCCCAATCCTCGCCGTCGACCCGTTCGCGACGACGTCCGACTGACCCATGTCCGGGACTGGGCTTCGCCGGGCTGGCACTGGGAGGTGCTGCCTAGAGGGGCGCGCCGCTTGGTGAGGAACCCGACCTCGGGTCCCGTCGTCGACCCTGATCTCCTTTGGTGGCGTTCGCGTGGGCCACATTCGGTGCATAGGGAGCCGACCCCGCAGGAGGTGGTGCGTCGCCGTGTCAGGGAGGAGGACGAGCACGTCCATCGCTACATGGCTGCTATGGACGTCAGGTTCTCCAATACTTGGTAGGTTCTTTAGGCAGATGACCGGAGATATGATCCTGTGATGGTTCCTTCTCTTTGGGTGTCCACCGCCCGCGCCCCAGGAACCGCGAGTGGCCTAGATTCTTCTATAGTACTCGATCTTTATTAGGTACCTTGCCAGTGATGTATTCGATATATAATATTCGAGACGATGTATTCGAGATTATATATATTATTCGAGACGATGTATTGGAGATTATATATTAATCGAGACGATGCATATTATGTACTATATGATTCAGTTTTTCCTTATTGATTGCATCCATGCATTGTAATTTGAATACTAAATTGTTTTATATTTCTTCTGTATTTGTCAAGTAAAAGCTATGGCGGACAATACCAGCAGAGAGAGGGAAGAAGAATTGTTCGAGATCATATGCAACCCTCGCAGGCTAGATGATCTGAATGAAGCAAATGACGACTCCCAATATCTGAACAATACCGGGGAGGGTGATGATAAGATATTCGATCTCGACGACCGAGCTGATGAAGTCATGAACTACGATTACTAGAAGAACGCCCGTGCGTTGCAACGGGGCCTTGTTAACTTAAAGAGTTCAATATTACGACATTGGCGACCTTTTTTACCATCAAATACTCTCACACACACACTCCCTCCCTCTTCCTCACTCTCTCTCCCCCTCTCCCTCTCTCTAACACACACACACACATATCCATCTTATTGGGTACAGGACCATAATCCATCTATTTCACACACACACGCTAGTGCGTAACAATATGGATTATGTGTATTATATTTGCCACAAGAACTGAGGGAATTAATTTCATGTAAATCGGCCAGCCACAGCTTCAAGAATACGCGGAGGAGGTGGCCCGGGTCAGCGTCGGCGCCGTCCGGTGCGGGCCACGGGCCCGCTTCGAAGTGCATGTGCAATGCACGTCTTCACAAATATTACAACCAGACGTGAGAAATCACATACTAACACGATGTTGCAATCAATTTGTAATTAAAGAAGCCAAAAGTCTTTTTTCTTAAACTAGAATTTCTTATGCTGGAGTTTAAACAAACCTCACAATAGCCCTACTTATCACCTAATTAAGCAAATGCATGACTTATGAAGCGGATAAGAAATCATGTTAACTTGGAACTAAAATTCCAACAAAAGAGTGAGCAATAAACCTTTTTATCATTGCTCTGAAGTCTGAACCTCCCCCTATTTGTTAGTGAAATGTGAGTATGCTTGGAAGATAATAATTTCTTATGCGACATATGCTTTTACATCCGAAAGAGCTACAAAATATGTTGACCTACCTACGTGCACTTCCTAAATCAAGCGGATAAGATTATTTCTATCGGCAATATAAAATATTAAACATTAGAAAGAAAGGGACAATGTCCACTAACCATGAAAATATTCTGACCATGGGATATTTAGGCTGGCGTATATGGGAAATCAAAGCTAAAAATGACTCGTATGAGTTAGGGATACATTAATAAATATTGTAAAAAGTGATAAAAACAAATCTGCAGCAACTCGCGACCCCACGAACTCGTATTCGCAATGAGCAAGTTAGTGAGGCCACCACGGTAGGCTAGCACTAAGGGACAAGGGCAACAACCGCCTTCCCATCCAACCTACTGATTCTGCTGGCGCTACTTTCATCCTAAGCCCATGAGTACCGTTAGTGTGTTGCCACGTACGGAGAAACTTTGAACTGAAATTTTCATCCAAATCATGAAAAATGTTAATGTTCCTCTCCTCTCCCATCCCTCATGTGAACATACCCAATTCGTGGTTGGCTCGCTACATTCAGCGTAGCTCTGATGTGCACTGCCCTCGCTCTTGATTAGTTGCCGCAGTGCCATGCATCTATGCCAACAAGCTGGGGAAACAAATGCAAATGTTACACCGAGTCAAAATAAACCATCCCACAATCGTAACAATAGAAAAGATAATAACTAAAATTTAACAGAAGAACTACTGCTTGGCTCCCAGATCCATCTCGATAGCCCTTGATCTGGCTGCTGAGCTTCTCCTAGCCGCCTCAACATCACGTCATTACCAAACATGTAGTGGATGCCTAGTGGGACAAGGATTAAGAAATAACATGAGGTGCAAAATGGGATGGCTGTCAATTCCATAAGACGATCCAAGTAATTTGAAAAAACAGATCGGGAGCATCTTGTATAATCTCAAAAAAGCAACTAAAAATATAAGAAATGAAGTGATGAAAATTAGCAACTGCCTCGCCGACCTTGACGACGAAGTAGTCCCTCCCTTCGATCCCATTCGCAACAGAGGAAACACCCATCCCAGCGGACGGGTCCGCGGTGAGATCCCTACTGGATTGTGGTCGCGCCTCCCGAAACCTCACCGCGGGACACATGAGAGGGCGCGGTTGCCATGGTCAGGCTTGGATGGGGAAAGGAGGTGACATAGCAGCAACGGCGCCTTCGCTGGGATTGGTGGCGACGGCGGCGGCAAGCGAGCGGGAGGACGGCGGCGGCGAGAGAGTAGGAGGGTGGTGGCGGCAGTCCATCGGCTTCCGTGACGTGAGAGGAGGATGGGGATGGGGCCGCGATCTGGACGTATGGAGCGGTCGAGAGGAGCGGAAGCAGGCGGCTGGGTTTTTCCATCATGCGGGGTTTGGGGGAGGTCAAACGAGAGGGTTTTTTTCGTGCGGGAGGCAGAGCAACGAGGGCGGATATAGGGAGATGGGACGTGGTCGGTTGGCAGGAAAAGGAAAGCTACGCAAAATCACATCAATATAAGAAAATATCCCATCAATACTTGATTGATTGCGATTTATTTTTTATATGGTAACTAATCTGATCATCAATACTTGATTGATTGCGATTTATTTTTTATATGGTAACTAATCTGATGGGTTTATGTGGGTGGTGAAATGAAAAGGAAAGCTACGCATTTTTTTAGGCAGTAGAGATGATTGATGATAAGAAAGGGAAAATCACATCAATATAAGGAAATATCCCATCAATACTTGATTGATTGCGATTTATTTTTTATACGGTAACTAATCTGATCATCAACACTTGATTGATTGCGATTTATTTTTATATGGTAACTAATCTGATGGGTTTATGTGGGTGGTGAAGCGAAAAGGAAAGGTACGCATTTTTTAGGCAGTAGAGACAATTGATGATAAAAAAGAGAAAATCACATCAACATAAGGAAATATCCCATCAATACTTGATTGATTGTGATTTATTTTTTATATGGTAACTAATCTGATCATCAATACTTGATTGATTGCGTTTTTTATGGTAACTAATCTGATGGGTTTATGTGGGTGGTGAAGCGAAAAGACAGGTGGGAGGGAGACGAAATAAAACCAGCGAAATAAAACCAACAAAAGTGGTGAAGCGAAATAAAAACCAGCGAAAAATAACCGGCGGACTATTCGTAGATTTTTTTGGTTCGTCTGTCTTGGTGCGACGGGATGTTAGGGCCTGGTGTGCGTGGGGGGGCGGGGACTCGGCTTGAGGTTTTTGGTTCTATGCGGCTTAGCGTGAGGCGGAGGTTAGGCGTGTGCGGGACTCGATCGCGGGGTTTTCCTTGGTTTTTCGCGGCTGAGAGGGAGGTGGGAGGAAGTACCAAAGAAGTACCAAAAAAGACCGGGTGAGGTGGGACGAAAATAAAACCCGGAACGCGACCTACCAACTGAGACATTAGGAGTAGAGATTATTATGATGAAGGAGACAATGTTTATGATGACATAGACAATGCTGATCTTGAAATAACAAAGACTACCGGCGAGGTCTATTTATATAAGCAGGCATCTGGTGAGCATCACATGTTTTTTTATTTGAAGATATATTAAAGAATCGATCTTTCTTCTTTTAGCCCTCCGGATCGAGCAAATATGCTTCTACAGACAGCAGGACAAAGCAAGGCCCGGGCAAAAAGTTGAAGGATGGTGTAAAGTACAACATTGACTCCATGAAAGCTAGTGGTGAACCCCTCATGCCTAAGAACACTGCGAACAAGTGGACTCGTCAGTGCGGAGTTCTTGTGAAGGACGAACTCCCGATCACCATTCAAGAATGGAAAGAGCCAAAAACTAAACGTCCAGATGTTACTTGGGTCGATGATAGAGCAAAAAAAAACTTTGGGAATCTCTGATGGAACACTTCACCCTACCAGATTATTTCACTGATGCAGATGTGCAGAAAGTCAAGTCCGCTGCTCTTAAGAAGTTGGCAATTGCATTCAACACCCACAAGAAAACTGTATGGGCGAACTACCTCGCTGCAGAATTCATTGGAACACTGGAGAAGCAAAGAGAACACTGTGAAATTCGAGGAATCAGAATTATCTAAGAACGGTCGAGAAAAACAAGGCCAATGCAGGGGTCACTCCGGTTACTAGGAGCTGGCCCCCAGGTGCAGAACTTGGTTCTATGCGCATGGGGGGGCGTTGGACCCGAAGACAGGCCTGGTTTCGAAGAAGGCAAGTCTAAAAGGAGCCAGCCAAATGATACTTGACGCAATAGAAGATGCTCGAAAGGGGGTGTTCATGACCAATATAGAGAACGACGAGTTTACGCGCGCCCTGGAAAATCCTGAAAACCCAGGAAGAAAACGAGGCAAGGGCGTTATTCCCTGGTATGAGGGATTTTCGGAAGGGAACGACGACTACAGGACCCGTGCAAGAAAGAAGATGGAGGAGGAAAAGAAGAGGAAGCTGGAGGAGGAGCAGAGGAAGCAGGACGCAGAATGCCTTCAAGGCCTAGAAGCAAGGCACGCGGACTTGGAACTCAAATTCCAGCAGCAGCAGCATCAGATCGACTCACTTAGCCAGGAAAGGGGGTGTCAGCAGCGGCAGCAACAACCGGATGATCGTACAGCATTGGATAGCACCATCTGATCCATGCCAAGAAGCGGCATTGGTTCCGCCCTGGGCGACACACTGCTAGATACATACCCTGTGGATGACATCATGGAGAACACTAACTGTGAGTTACACTCCAAAATGAAGAACATATCCATGAAGGTAGAGGATGCCGTTGCTTTTACAATTATCCCTAAAGCAACCTTCCATTGCACCCCGATTCCACTGGGCTATGCTCATGTCTTGGTTGATGAAGTGGTGGACCCATATTCGGGCTCTGACTTGACATTCTGGAGGTGACGACAGCGACTGCTGGGAGAGGCCATACAACGTATCATCCTATGGAGAAAGGATTGCATCATCTTTCGAAGTCCACCTACACCGCGTCTGCTGACTCCTCCTCGAAGTACACCACCGAGTCAGCGGACTCCTGCTCCTCCAAGTCCATGAACGCGTGAGCCGACTCCTCCTTGAAGTCCGCCACCTCCTCCAAGTCCACGAACGCGTGAGCAGACTCCTGTTTCAAGTCCGGCACAATGTCAGGCCACTCCTCCTATTTTAAGTTCGACACCGTGTCAGGCCAAACCTCCTGTTTCAAGTCCGGCACAGTGTTAGGCCACTCCTCCTGCTCCAACTCAGCCACGTCAGTCGTCTCCGCCATCTTAGCAATCGCAGAAGAGACACGCTGCAGCTATGGTGCGTAGCGGTACGATCAAGGTAGTACAGGAAGTACATGCAGAGACAAGCGATATAAAGATGGTCCAAGCCTCGCTCCTCTTCCTCAGAGGCCTTACGACATGACCGAGGAGAAAAACTGTAACACCCCAAAAATTTAACCATGTTTTGGTTATTAAAATTTTGCCAGGAAACTTAAACTTTTATTTTCTGAATTTTCTTGTGATTTCAGAACCATTCTTTTCTTTATTTTTATGGAGTTTTTACCCCCAAGTGAAAACTTTCCAATTATATTATTGGACTTGTTTACCCTCTCAAGAAAAACATTACTATTATCAGTGGATTTATTTGCATAATTTTTGCTCTCTGAGCTTTATTCCTTAAAGTGATTTTTCATTAGTTTTGGAGCTCTATTTGAACTACAACCATTTGATAAATTTATTTAAAATTCCAACCAAAATTTGGAGATGTCATGTGTTGTTTTTAAATCACTTTTATGCAAAAATATCTTCTGTTCATTGCAGATTTTGAGCTCTACACCAAGTTTTCAGATCTGGTCCAGTGGGCAATTTTGCACTATAACCTATTTAAATATTTCTTTAAAACTTCCACCAAAATTATGGGATCTTAATAGGAGTATATTATTCAACTTTATGCAAAAACCCAGTTATGTTCTTTGAAAAATTTGAGTGAATCAACCTCATTTTCATTCTGGTCCAACTTGATTATTTGTACTGCAACCATATTTTTGCTTGCTCTTTTTCCCTTGATTCTTTCTCCTGCTTGTAGACCACCCTGCAAAACCCCTAAGTCTAGGAGAGTGGACCCATTGGAGGATTTTTAGTACAAGCAATGATGCCATTTACCTTCTATCCAGAACTAAGGTTTTGTAAAGCTTGCACTATCAAGTTTCTAGTATTGACCAACCAGCATTGCCACACTCTCTATCACCTAAAGAGACCCCAATCTAGAGAGTTTGGCCACTCCTAGAACTGCCCAGATGCCTCTAGCATTTTGTCAAACACCTTGTGTGTGTGGCAAGTTTTGGCATGGCTTTTAGTTAGCATTGTAAGCTTGGTCCCCTAACCTAACCCCCATGTCCATTAACCTCCTTGCTAACCCTAACCTAGTACTGTTAATTGCCAGCCTCGCTCAAGCACTCTAGGCCACCCTGGCATTCTGTCGAGCATGTCGCGCGCGTGCTCTGAGCGCGCCCAGAGCGCATGTTTTGCACGCGCGCGCGACCGAGCAGCCGCGTTCGCTACCCCGCGCCCTTGCCCTTGATCGCCTGCAGAGCCGCGCCCCGCCCTCGACCACTCGCCAGAATGCTCCAAGCTGCCCTGGCGCCCTACATCGCCGCCGTCAGAGCCCTCTTGGCGGCACGCCGGCGTTCGTAGTACGCCTCTGCCACGGACGGCGCCGAGTCACAACTCCTCGCCAGCTGTCCTCGTGAGAAGGCCGCCCTTATCTCCAAGCCCGTCCGCTAGCACCGACCCTGCTCCGCCCATCGCCACGTTGCCTTGCCGCAACCAAAGTGGTCGGCTGGCGATCTTATCCCCAGCAGCGGCGGAACCGACCTTCCCCGGCTATATATAGCCCCAGGCCTCGCTCGAGCCCCCGAGGCAGCCTCGTACCACCCCTCTAGCGCACCCCACGACCAGCAAGCAACGGCGGGAGGCCTTCTTCCTCGCCTCCGACCGGTTCAGCCGCCGCCGCCTTCCGGTCCCAACCGTCGCGAACAGAGCCTCCCCCACCCTTCCAGCACCACCACCCGACTCCTCTTCATCGTGCGGAGCCGCCTAGACCCCCAGCTGCGACGAAGCACCACCATGGCCAGAACCCCCAAATCGGCCCGAAGCCATCTCCGCCGCGAAGCTCACCGCCGGTGACTCCCTTTGTCCCCACCTACCTAACGACCAGCGGGAGGACCGCCCTGGACCCGCGGATCCATCCCTGCCCTCCGGAGCACGCGGGGAGCCGCCAATCGCTGGCGACGATCGCCGGAGCGCCGCCTCCACATGGCCAGAGGAGGAAGGAGGCGGGGGAGACCGGTCAAGCCTGACCAGTGGGCCCCCTGGACCCACTGTCAGTGACCCATGCATCGTTCCCGCTGGAATAAGTGGAGACATAAACCCAGAATACGCCTTCGACGTGGTTAGTTTCGAAACGTTTTTCCCCTTTTTCTGATTTATTTTAAAAACAGAAATTTGACTAAACTTTGACTGGCTCTAACTTTTTAAATATAACTCCAAATGAGTTGATTCTTTTTCCTACCTCTCTCAAATATTGTCTAGTTTATTTTCAGATTTATTTGAAAAAATTTAAGCCAACTTTTTTGTACTTTATTGAAACTATGTTTTAATTCAATATTTTCAAAATAGGATTTTTGGAGAGGGAGAAAACTTCAAAAGTTTTAGGATGCACCCTGCCTCAACACAACTTGAAGGCAAGCATTCTGAACCCTGGCCTAATTTTTGAGTGTGTTGTCTGACACGGTTACAATACCGCCTCGACACGGAGTATCCGTTATTTTATGTGATGATATGTTCAAACTCATGAGTGCATATTGATGATTCCATGCTAATGGAGTTTGATATGTTCGTGATAGTAGTCACCATCATATGCTTTTCATGCATACCGGAAGGAACCCGGGAAAGTCTCTGTCTTGGGTAGACATGGGCTTGTCTCTAGTCCACCGTCGAGACGGTTGTGTCTGGTACGGCATGATGAGGTATGTCGAGTGATGATTCTGTCTGTTGGTTGAGGTATAAGTTGTTATGCTAATCATGCAGGGAATACTTAAACCTCCTGAGTCAACCATAGATCGAGTCTTGTTCCAGTAACCCCCATACTTGTTTCGTACTACCACTTGTCCCTGCTGTAGGTAGGGTACGGTCCAGTAAGTTGTCAACCCCTTACTAGCACACACCGTACAGAGAGGTCATGGTGGAAGATACCTGTTGCATCCGGTAGGCATGCCACCTGGTCCGGGGGCATGGGTGTTTTCGGTCGTTGCTGAGGGGGTAGCTCCCCTAGTTTGCGCGCGTTATAAATTTGTGATCCCATGCTAATCGAGGTTGTAGCCTCCCCACATAGAGTTTTGCTTAACGAGTGTTGTGGGTGATTCCAGACACCGATAAGTCGGGCTGGTGTGTGCGGTTAGGTGTGTTTTCAATTAAAAGACCGTAGGCGGAATTAGTCCGGACGGACTAACGGAATCCGTTACTCGTGGGTAAAGAGTACACCCTCTGCAGAGATTATATCTATTCGGATAGCCGTATCCATGGTTAAGGACTACAGTCTGGGTTGGGTCAAGTGTCGGTCTTCGGAGGAAAACTGCTAAGTCAGAACATTGATTATGACCGGTGACTTATGATGATCATGAGTATTATTATTGTGGACTAACTGTTTTCATTATTTGATTTATTAAGTATCCCTGGGACGGTTCTACCTCCTAGATATTCACTGTGATTATTCTGTTGTAAGCCCTTTATGTGGTGTCGCACAGACGCCCGACTGTGGCATGTTTGTTATTAATTTACTTTATAAGACTTTATGTGGTGTCGCACAGACGCCCGACTGTGGCATGTTTGTTAGTGATTTACTTTATAAGCCCTTTATGTGGTGTCGCACAGACGCCCGACTGTGGCATGTTTGTTATTGATTTACTTTATAAGCCCTTTATGTGGTGTCGCACAGACGCTCGACTATGGCACGTTTGTTATTTATTTACCATATAAGCCTTTTATGTGGCGTCGCACAGACGTCCGACTGCGGCCTGTTTTGTTACTTATTTCACTTAAGAGCCCTTTCTGTGGTGTCGCTCAGATGCCCGACTGAGGCATTCTATTTCTACTCTCTAATTGCATTATTCACGTGTTATGTGAATAACTTATTTGCGTGCATCATGGATTTTATTTTGTGATTGACGATGTGATCATAGAATATTTTAGAGCATGATTTGAATAATTATACCTAAGTTCATAATGTCTGCGAGTACATTCAAAAGTACTCATTGGCTTGTCCCTGGCTATTGTCTTGGCCAGATTTCTTGCATGGACGGGGCGTTCTTACCGACAGCCCCGGAACCACGTGGCTGGTAATAGCAGCCTCGCAAAGATAGGAGTTATCCAGGTCAGCTGTTCCTGTGGGAAATGGAGTCCCATAGACGCTGATGACCCACAAACCGCTTCCGCCATCAACCACCAGAAACCATTTGTTGTACTCATAGGCCTGAATGGTCTTGTACTACATATTATGTATTTTCTTGGAATTTCCGTATGAAGTTGGTGCCTCATCAGCTAACAGCAACCCTGGGGCTGGTGAGCACAAGGTCCATTTTCTGGAAATTTATATCCCGAAAATCCGGTCCTGACAAACTTGATATCAGAGCCAGGCTGACCATTGGCTAATCCTATCTTAGCCAGGTCAATAAACCTAGGTGAACCAAGCCATCAGACCATAACCTAACCTCGGCCAAGCTTCCCGAGTAAGATAGCCCCACAGTGACCGACACCTTTTGGCAGTCGGTGCCCAACCTATCAGCCTAGCCTGTCGATCACGCGCCAGTGACTGACACCTAAATTGTCTCATTTGCAAGCATGCGAAGGAAGACTCCATCCTCTTTTTCTATAAAAAGGGCACGCTAACCTCAACACAGCACAGCACAGCCTCTTCCCCAAAACCAAGCCATAATGCTTGGCCCTGTCGTGCACAATGAAACCACGGCAAACAACCTTGGAGGTTTTGTGACCGTGCTAGCAAACCGCACCCGTCGTGCCTTTGCATTAGAGGAGCCCCCAGAATATGTTGTGTACCAAGGACCCATGAGCGGTGAGAGCCGTCAGTTCTGGGCCACTGTGCACATCTATGGTAGGGGTCTATCGCTAGAACGCCCCTATAGGTTCACCGGAAGGACAACTTCCTTTGAGCCACAAGCCATCCAATTAGCTGCTCGAGAGGCCATAGTTCAACTCTGGCACTTGTCGCCCAGAGTTAACTGTCGCTCATTCTACTACTACGCCAGCCGTGACGGGTATGGTAGGCCACCCCAGGTTGTCAACGGCGGTCACGAGACGTATCCTGCATTGTTGCATCTGGTGCGCTATGTAAGTGCACTAGAGGAACTGTTCGATCAAATCACCCTTGATATGATCGCAGCTCTTGGAGAGCTGGTCCACCGAGCCCCGGCAACAGGAGAAGATGAGCCCGACACCGACAACCTAGTCGTGCTGCTCGGACACCTGATCGAGCCCTTGAGGTCTGCCCCAGTGATACGTCTCCAACGTATCTATAATTTTTGATTGCTCCATGCTACTTTATCTACTATTTTGGACTATATTGGGCTTTATTTTTCACTTTTATATTATTTTTGGGACTAACATATTAACCGGAGGCCCATCCCAGAATTGCTGTTTTTTTTTGCCTATTTCAGTGTTTCGAGGAAACACAATATCAAACGGAGTCCAAACGGAATGAAACCTTCCGGAACGTGATCTTCTCACCGAACGTCATCCGGGAGACTTGGACCCTACTCCAAGAAGTTTCCAGGGAGGTCACGAGAGCGGAGGGCGCGCCCCCCTGGGTGCGCCCTCCTGTCTCGTGGGCCCCTCGGAGCTCCCGACGTACTCCTTCCTCCTATATATACCTACGTACCCCCAATAGACAAGAGACGGAGCCAAAAACCTATTTCCACCGCCGTACCTTCCTGTATCCACGAGATCCCATCTTGGTGCCTGTTCTGGAGCTCCGCTGGAGAGGGCATCCACCATGGAGGGCTTCTACATCAACACCATAGCCCCTCCAATGAAGTGTGAGTAGTTTACTTCAGACCTTCGGGTCCATAGCTAGTAGCTAGATGGCTTCTTCTCTCTTTTTGGATCTCAATACAATGTTCTCCCCCTCTCTCGTGGAGATCTATTCGATGTAATCTTCTTTTTGCGGTGTGTTTGTTGAGACCGATGAATTGTGGGTTTATGATCCAGCTTATCTATGAATAATATTCGAATCTTCTCTGAATTCTTTTATGTATGATTGAGTTATCTTTGCAAGTCTCTTCGAATTATCCGTTTGGTTTGGATAACTAGATTGGTAGTTCTTGCAATGGGAGAAGTGCTTAGCTTTGGGTTCAATCTTGCGGTGTCCTTACTCAGTGACAGAAAGAGTTGCAAGGCATGTATTGTATTGTTGCCATCGAGGATAACAAGATGGGGTATTATCATATTGCATGGATTTATTCCTCTACATCATGTCATCTTGCTTAAGGCGTTACTCTGTTTTTAACTTAATACTCCCTCGGTTCCTTTATATAAGGTGTATTTATTTTTTCAAAAGTCAAACGAGTGCATGTTTGACCAAGTTTTTAGAAAAATATATCAATATCCACAATATAAAATTTATATCATTTGATCGATCATGAAAGGTAGTTTCATATTTTATCTATTAGGTATTGCAGATGTTTCTATTTTCTTCTATAATCTTGGTCAAACTTTCAAATGTTTGACTTGCACGGAAACCAATACACCTTATATTCTGGAATGGAGGGAGTACTCTAGATGCATGCTGGATAGCAGTCGATGAGTGGAGTAATAGTAGTAGATGCAGAATCGTTTCGATCTACTTGTCACGGACGTGATGCCTATATACATGATCATACCTAGATAGCCTCATAACTATGCTCAATTCTATCAATTGCTCAACAGTAATTTGTTCACCCACCGTAGAATATCTATGCTCTTGAGAGAAGCCACTATTGAAACCTATGGCCCCCGAGTCTATTCTGATCATATCAATCTCCATTACTTTATTTTACTTGTTTGCTTTTACTTTTTACTGTGCATCTTTATACCAAAAATACCAAAAATATTATCTCTATCAGATCTCACTCTCGTAAGTGACCGTGAAGGGATTGACAACCCCTAAGCGTTGGTTACGAGTTGCTATCGTTTTGTGCAGGTACGAGGGACTTGCACGTGACCTCCTACTGGATTGATACCTTGGTTTTCAAAAACTGAGGGAAATACTTAAGCTACTGTGCTACATCACCCCCTCCTCTTCGGGGAAAACCAACGCTAGCTCGAGACGTAGCAAGAAGGATTTCTGGCGCCGTTGCCGGGGAGGCCTACGCAATAGTCAACATACCAAGTACCCATCACTATCTCTATCTCTTGCATTACATTATTTGCCATTTGCCTCTCGTTTTCCTCTCCCCCACTTCACCCTTGCCGTTTTATTCACCCTCTCTTTTCCGTTCGTCTTGCCTTGACGTCTTTCTTGGCTCGTTTGCTTAAAATAGTTGGGTATTTATTCCTAAACAATGAAGCCAATATCTTTGGATTCTGATCCGCTTGCCAATCTTTTTAAGGGATCCAATTATGATGAACCAATTCCTAGTAATTTGGATGCACTAGATTATCTTTATAAGGTTTTGCCTGAAATCCGGGAAGTGACTCACGATAGATCTTTGAATAAAAAGCATGATTGGAATGATTTTATTGTAAATTCTTTTGTTGTTAATTATGCTAATAATATGCAAAACCCTAAGCTTGGGGATGCTAGTTTTGCTATATGTCTACTACTTGTTGCAATGATCATGATTGGGGTGATTCTTCTTATGATCTTGAAAATTTATTTAAGCCCCATGATGAATATGAGATTGATAATATTGTTTGAAATAATATTGAAAGTGGGTTTGGAAGAGTGTCAACTTTAGATCCCACATATTTGGATAACATTCAATCTTATTTTTGATAAAAGTGGGCTTGGAGAAATCATGACTTTAGTTAATGATAATCCCACTATTTTGGAAGAGTGTCAACTTTGCATACATGCGGATCATATTAAGAATATGTTATGTGATAGCTATTTTGTTGAATTTGCTTATGATCCTACATGTAATTATTATGAGAGAGGAAAATATGGTTGTAGAAGTTTTCATGTTACAAAATTACCTCTCTTCATGTTGAGATTGCTATCGTCACCTTCTTCTTCCTTGCATATGCTAGTTTTTGCTTGCCTTGAAAATTTGTTTGCCTATAATATGCCTATTCATAGGAAATATGTTAGACTTAGATGTGTTTGTCACATGCTATATGATGCTCTATTTGTGCTTCAATTCTTGTCTTTCATGTGAGCATCATCGAAATCTCAATGCCTAGCTAAAAGGACTTTAAAGAAAAGCGCTTGTTGGGAGGCAACCCAATTTTATTTTGTGTTTTTTGTTTTTGGTTCTGTTTAGGAATAAATAATACATCTAGGTTCTGTTTAGATGTGGTTTTATCTTTTAATTAGTGTTTGTGCCAAGTTAAACCTATTAGATCTTCTTGGAAGATAGTTATTTGATCTTGCTGTAATTTCCAGAATCTTTGTGCTCAGTGCCCGAATTGTTAAAAATCACCAGAACGTGAGAAAATAGTGATTCCAATTGCTTCTGATCAATAAAAAAATTGCCCAGGTCTTATAATTTTGGTAGAAAATGTTTGGGCTCCAGAAGTTTGCATTAGTTACAGATTACTACAGACTGTTCTGTTTTTGACAGATTCTGTTTTGCGTGTGTTGTTTGCTTATTTTGATGAATCTATGGCTAGTAAAATAGTTTATGATCCATAGAGAAGTTGGAATACAGTAGGTTTAACACCAATACAAATAAATAATGAGTTCATTACAGTATCTTAAAGTAGTCTTTTGTTTTCTTTCTCTAACGGAGCTCACGAGATTTCTATTGAGTTTTGTGTTGTGAAGTTTTCAAGTTTTGGGTGAATTATTTTGATGGATTATGGAACAAGGAGTGGCAAGAGCCTAAACTTGGGGATGCCCATGGAACCCCCAAGATAATACAAGGACACCAAAAAGTCAAAGCTTGGGGATGCCCCGGAAGGCATCCCCTCTTTCGTCCACTTCCATCGGTAATTTACTTGGAGCTATATTTTTATTCACCAACATGATATGTGTTTTGCCTGGAGCGTCTTGTATTATTTGTGTCTTTGCTTGTTAGTATACCACAATCATCCTTGCTGTACACACCTTTTGAGAGAGACATATATGATTTGGAATTTGTTAGAATACTCTATGTACTTCACTTATATCTTTTGAGCTTCATAGTTTTGCTCATAGTGCTTCACTTATATCTTTTTTAGCGTGATAATTTTTGCTCTAATGCTTCACTTAGATCTTTTAGAGCATGGTGGTGGATTGTTTTAAAGAAACTTGATCTCTCATGCTTCACTTAGATTATTTTGAGAGTCGTTAATAGCATGGTAATTTGCTTAATGTTAATATACTTGGTATTCAGGATATGTGAAACTTTCTTTAAAGTGCGTTGAATACTAAGATAAGTTTGATGCTTGATAATTGTTTTGAGATATGGATGTGATAATATCAAAGTCATGCTAGTTGAGTAGTTGTGAATTTGAGAAATACTTGTGTTGAAGTTAGCAAGTCCCGTAGCATGCACGTATGGTTAAAGTTGTGTAACAAATTTGAAGCATGAAGTGTACCTGGCTTATGCATCCTTATGAGTGGCGGTCGGGGACGAGCGATGGTCTTTTCCTACAAATCTATCCCCCTAGGAGCATGTGCGTAGTACTTGATTTTTGATGACTTCTAAATTTTTGCAATAAGTATATGAGTTCTTTTGACTAATGTTGAGTCCATGGATTATACGCACTTTTACCTTTCCGCCTTTGCTAGCGTCTTCAGTACCGTGCATTGCCCTTTCTCACCCTGAGAGTTGGCGCAAACTTCTCCGGTGCATCCAAACCCCGTGATATGATACACTCTATCCCACATAAACCTCCTTATATCTTCCTCAAAACAGCCATCATACCTACCTATTATGGCATTTCCATAGCCATTCCGAGATATATTGCCATGCAACTTTCCACCGTTGCGTTCATCATCATCATGACATACTTTACTTTTGTCATATTGCCATCGCATGAATATGTAGTTGACATCGTATTTGTGGCAAAGCCACCATGCATTACTTTTCATACATGTCACTCTTGATTCATTGCACCATCCCGGTACACCGCCGGAGGCATTCATATAGAGTCATACTATGTTCTAGTATCGAGTTGTAATCATTGAGTTGTAATCAATAGAAGTGTGATGATCATCATTATTAGAGCATTGCCCAAAAAAAGAGAAAGGCCAAAAAAGAAAATAAATAAAAAGGGCAATGCTACTATCTCTTTTTCCACACTTGTGCTTCAAAGTAGCACCTTGTTCTTCATGTAGTGAGTCTCATATATTGTGCTTCAAAGTAGCACCATGTTTTTCATATAGTGAGTCTCCTAAGTTGTCTTTTTACACTAGTGGGAATTTTTCGTTATAGAACTTGGCTTGTATATTCCTACGATGGGCTTCCTCAAAATGCCCTAGGTCTCCATGAGCAAGCAAGTTGGATGCACCCCCACTAGTTTTCTTTTGTTGAGCATTCATAGCTCTAGTGCATCCATTGCATGGCAATCCCTACTCCTTGCATTAACATCAATCGATGGGCATCTCCATAGCTCATTGATTAGCCTCGTTGATGTGAGACTTTCTCCTTTTTTGTCTTCTCCACACAATCCTCATCATCATATTCTATTCCACCCATAGTGCTATATCCATGGCTCACGCTCATTTATTGCATGAAGGTTGAAAAAGTTTGAGATTATTTAAGTATGAAACATTTGCTTGGCTTGTCATCGAGGGTATAGAAGTTGGGAACATCTTTGTGTGACGAAAATAAATCATAGCCTAAATATATGATTTTGTAGGGATGAACTTTCTTTTGCCATGATATTTTGAGAAGACATGATTGCTTTAATTAGTATGCTTGAAGTATTATTATTTTTATGTCAATATGAACTTTTGTCTTGAATCTTTCGGATCTGAATATTCATACCATGATTAAAGAAGATTTACATTGAAATTATGCCAAAGTATCACTCCACATCAAAAATTCTCTTTTTATCATTTACCTACTAAAGGACAAGCAGGAATTAAGCTTGGGGATGCCTGATACGTCTCAACGTATCTACAATTTTAGATTGCTCCATGCTACTTTGTCTACTATTTTGGACTATATTGGGCTTTATTTTCCACTTTTATATTATTTTTGGGACTAACCTATTAACCGGAGGCCCAGCCCAGAATTGCTGTTTTTTGCCTATTTCAGTGTTTCGAGGAAACATAATATCAAACGGAGTCCAAACGGAATGAAACCTTTGGGAACGTGATCTTCTCACTGAACGTGATCCAGGAGACTTGGACCCTACTCCAAGAAGTTTCCAGGGAGGTCACGAGGGTGGAGGGCGCGCCCCCCTTGGCGCGCGCCCCTGCCTCGTGGGCCCCTCAGAGCTCCACCGACGTACTCCTTCCTCCTATATATACCACGTACCCCCAATAGACCAGAGACGGAGCCAAAAACCTAATTCCACCATCGTACCTTCCTGTATCCACGAGATCCCATCTTGGGGCATGTTCCGGAGCTCCGCCGGAGAGGGCATCCACCACGGAGGGCTTCTACATCAACACCATAGCCCCTCCGATGAAGTGTGAGTAGTTTACTTCAGACCTTCGGGTCCATAGCTAGTAGCTAGATGGCTTCTTCTCTCCTTTTGGATCTCAATACAATGTTCTCCCCCTCTCTCATGTAGATCTATTCGATGTAATCTTCTTTTTGCGGTGTGTTTGTTGAGACCGATGAATTGTGGGTTTATAATCCAGCTTATCTATGAATAATATTTGAATCTTCTGTGAATTCTATTATGTATGATTGAGTTATCTTTGCAAGTCTCTTCGAATTATCCGTTTGGTTTGGCCAACTAGATTGGTAGTTCTTGCAATGGGAGAAGTGCTTAGCTTTGGGTTCAATCTTGCGGTGTCCTTACTCAGTGATAGAAAGAGTTGCAAGGCACGAATTGTATTGTTGCCATCAAGGATAACAAGATGGGGTATTATCATATTGCATGAATTTATTCGTCTACATCATGTCATCTTGCTTAAGGCGTTACTCTGTTTTTAACTTAACACTCAAGATGCATGCTGGATAGCAGTCGATGAGTGGAGTAATAGTAGTACATGCAGAATCGTTTCAATCTACTTGTCACGGACGTGATGCCTATATACATGATCATACCTAGATAACCTCATAACTATGCTCAATTCTATCAATTGCTCAACAGTAATTTGTTCACCCACCGTAGAATATCTATGCTCTTGAGAGAAGCCACTAGTGAAACCTATGGCCCCCGGGTCTATTCTCATCATATCAATCTCCATTACTTTATTTTACTTGTTTGCTTTTACTTTTTACTTGGCATCTTTATACCAAAAATACCAAAATATTATCTCTATCAGATCTCACTCTCATAAGTGACCGTGAAGGGATTGACAACCCCTAAACGTTGGTTGCGAGTTGCTATCATTTTGTGCAGGTACGAGGGACTTGCGCGTGACCTCCTACTAGATTGATACCTTGGTTCTCAAAAACTGAGGGAAATACTTACGCTACTGTGCTGAATCACCCCCTCCTCTTCGGGGAAAACCAACGCTAGCTCGAGACGTAGCACCCAGCCATTGAACACAATACTTTGATGTCCCCAGAAGTGCTTTGTCGCCTTTTGGAACACGCTCTAGCGGGATTGTGGCCAACAATCCCCGGGATGGTCATCATCGCTACCCCGACCCGGCAGTTCCTCAACCCCCTCCAGCTAATCTCGACGGCGAAACCCGTGGAGAAGCCTCGACATCCACAAGGCACACCCGCTTAGATATAAATGAGGTAGACTAAGTCACTCGAGTAGTACCGAGCCTCGGTATTCCTACGCCCTGTAATTATGTGATCTTGCATCGCCATAATAAATATAGCCTGCTTGTGTGCCTCTGTCTTCAATAATAGCCTTGCATAAATATTTTAGCGTGCGGTTGCATTTTTAATCCCTGGCACAGCTACCAAAACCACCCCAACGACACCCGCAGTAATACGTCACCTTTGTGAGATATGCGCATCTATAGCATTGACCCCGACCCATGGAGCAGACTCGATAGACTAGTTACCCTTCACCACGGTAAATAACCCAGCCCCAAACCTATATAAAAGGCCACCTCGTGACCTTACCAAGTACCCCTCACCTTGGGCATCACTCGCACAACCTTTTCCATTGCCATGCCGAGCCCTAGCATTTATTTGAGAACTCCAGATGCAACCCCGGGTAGTTTTGTTAAAATATTGTGGGACTTTACCTGCAGTACCATGAGTGCTACCCATCCACCCCAGTACGAGTTTCTCAAATCGAGGATCACCCCATCCACCTCGAAATATTGGGCAGTAGTGCGCATCCCTCCCGCAAACCCGAACCAAGACCCAACGGAGGTCTCCTTCATGGGGAAATCTATGCCGACCCCGCATATGGCCATAGAAGCTGCTGCGTACGAAGCGCTTGCTCGCCTTCGATTCGCGGTACCCTATGCCAGCGATCGAGGGTATTATTACTTCCCGAGTCATGCAGCACCCGGAGAAGTAACATCTTTTCCCGGTGGACGAATTGAGAGAGACCCAGTGCTGGCCAACCTTGCCCAGTATGTCATAACTCAAGAGCGTTTAACCCAACGTGTGATGGGTTATCTCCAGAGCCACGCTGATTTAAACCCTCAGATCGCCATGGCAGACCACTGAGGCCCGACCAGGAGAGGCACATCCATCGGCTAGTCAATCTGCTTCCCCCGATAGAAGAAGAGTGTGCCCTGATTCCAGAGACTTTTTCTCAGGACCCTGTTCACTTACCGTTGACGTTGTAGATGTCACTGCTATGTTTATTGTCCCCCGCATTTATTTATGTGTTGCAACTTATGTGTGGTATCCTAGATTTGTGCGGTGAATAAATTTTTTAGTTTCAATTAATATGATTGGTTTTTACTGCGGTAAATTTTTATTAACTGTTTTCACTCACGGTGAATTCTGAGGTGAGATTTCTTCCCTGAGTTGTCGCGGCATATATCTCTTCACGACATAGATTTTTTTATTCACACAGCACCACAGCAGACTCACAACCGCAACCACTCGACCTCGTGCACAAATTGCTAATGCTCATACACATGTTACACCTAACTGATCGCCTCTGAAGGAGAGAATAGTGGGTAATCATTTGGGTACAAGTTGCCTACACCACACTGACAGCAGTTAGCCCCTGACACCGCACCTACTACTCATAATCACCGCCACCGCGGAGAGCTAATGCTCAAGCGGCCTCATCACGACGATCATCGAGGATCATCACGCACAGGAGCGCGGATAACCCCAGCAATGCCGCCAACCCTCCGCACACCAGGATCACGCACCAGTCCGGCATCACCTCTGCCATTAGAACCTCTTCTCAAGCTCCTGCAAGCAGAGTGGAGGAAAAGAAGAAGCGAGGCCAGGTGTGAGGAAGAAGAAGGAGTACCGCGGTCATTTTATAGCTCGAGATCGGTGTACGGTGGGCGAGGTCCACCAGCGCCGCTCGTCGCTCGATCGCCGGTGTTCGGGGACGAATCTGTGAGCAGTGCCGACAGCGCACTGGCCCGCGAGGTGAGTGCACGCCGCACCGGCAGGTAGCACGCCACGCACTACCATAGTACGGCTTAGATTCCCTACGCGCTAGACGTCGCCGGTGGAGAAAGCGCGGAAAAGTGCACGGGAGAGAGGAAGAACAGAGAGCCAGAGGTAGAAGAAGAGACTGACAGTGGGCCCCGGGTCCACCTGACAGCCAGAGGGAGCACTGTGCTCTCGGGTACGACCAGCGTATTTTAGAATTTAGAATTTATTCTAAATTTACTGTGTCTGACGTAGAAATCTCTCGTTTTCCCCAAACCGTGGATTTCTCCACGCAGCGCCTGTGTCCCACACTGTAGTTTTACACCAATTATTGCCCACACACTATAGCTACGTTTTAATTACAGGAGTAGGATGGTTATTTTTGTGATAATAGGAGTAATTTTTTTTTCAGAACAACCGTTATCAAATCTCGAGGACGAGATTTTTTCTTAAGGGGGGTAGTGGTGTAACACCCCAAAAATTTAACCATGTTTTGATTATTAAAATTTTGCGAGGAAACTTAAACGTTTATTATCTGAATTTTCTTTTGATTTCAGAACCATTCTTTTCTTTATTTTATGGAGTTTTTACCCCCAAGTGAAAACTTTCCAATTATATTATTGGACTTGTTTACCCTCTCAAGAAAAACATTTCTATTATCAGTGGATTTATTTGCATAATTTTTGCTCTCTGAGCTTTATTCCTTAAAGTGATTTTTCATTAGTTTTGGAGCTCTATTTGAACTACAACCATTTGATAAATTTGTTTAAAATTCTAAGAAAAATTTGGAGATGTCATGTGTTGTTTTTAAATCAATTTTATGCAAAAATATCTTCTGTTCATCGGAGATTTTGAGCTCTACACCAAGTTTTCAGATCTGGTCCAGTGGGCAATTTTGAACTACAACCTATTTAAATATTTCTTTTAAATTTCCACCAAAATTATGGGATGTTAATAGGAGTATATTATTCAACTTTATGCAAAAACCCAGTTATGTTCTTTGAAAAATTTGATTGAATCAACCTCATTTTCATTCTGGTCCAACTTGATGATTTGTACTGCAACCATATTTTTGCTTGCTCTTTTTCCCTTGATTCTTTCTCCTGCTTGTAGACCACCCTGCAAAACCCCTAAGTCCAGGAGAGTGGACCCATTGGAGGATCTTTAGTACAAGCAATGATGCCATTTACCTTCTGTCCAGAACTGAGATTTCGCAAAGCTTGCACTATCAAGTTTCTAGTATTGACCAACCAGCATTGCCACACTCTCTATCACCTAAAGAGACCCCAATCTGGAGAGTTTGGCCACTCCTAGAACTGCCAAGATGCCTCTAGCATTTTGTCAAACACCTTGTGTGCATGGCCAGTTTTGGCATGGCTTTTAGTTAGCATTGTAAGCTTGGTCCCCTAACCTAAAACCCATGTCCGTTAACCTCCTTGCTAACCCTAACCTAGTACTGTTAATTGCTAGCCTCGCTCAAGCACTCTAGGCCACCCTGGCATTCTGTCGAGCATGTCGCGCGCGTGCTCTTAGCGCGCCCAGATCGCACGTTTTGCACGCGAGCGCGCGACCGTGCCGCAGCGTTCGCTACCCCGCGCCCTGGCCGTTGCTCGCCTGTAGAGCCACGCCCCGCCCTCGACCACTCGCCAGAACGCTCAAAGCTGCCCTGGCGCCCTGCAGTGCCGCCGTCAGAGCCCTGTAGTACGCCTCTGCCACGGACGGCGCCGCCCGAGCCACAGACGGCGCCGCCCGAGCCACAACTCCTCGCCAGCTTCCCTCATGAGGAGGCCGCCCTTATCTCCAAGCCCGTCCGCTAGCACCGACCCTACTCCGGCCATTGCCACGTCACCCTGCTGCAACAGAAGTGGTCGGCCGGCGATCTTATCCCCAGTAGTGGCGGAACCGACCTTCCCCGGCTATATATAGCCCCAGGCCTCGCTCGAGCCCCCCCAGGCAGCCTCGTACCACCCCTCTAGCGCGCCCCATGACCAGCAAGCAACGGCGGAGGCCTTCTTCCTCCCCTCCAACCGATTCAGCCACCGCCGCCCTCCGGTCCAAACCATCGCAAATAGAGCCTCCCCCACCCTTCCAGCACCACCACCCGACTCCTCTTCGTCGTGCGGAGCCGCCCAGACCCCCAGCTGCGACGGAGCACCACCATGGCCAGAACCCCCAAATCGGCCCGAAGCAATCTCCGCCGCGAAGCTCACCGCCGGCGACTCCCTTCGTCCACACCTACCTAACGACCACCGAGAGGACCGCCCTGGACCCGCGGATCCATCCCTGCCCTCCGGAGCCCGCGGGGAGCCGCCAATCGCCGGCAATGATCGCCGGAGCCCCGCCTCCACACGGTCAGAGGAGGAAGGAGGCGGGGGAGACTGGTCAAACCTGGCCAGTGGGCCCCCTGGACCCACTGTCAGTGACCCACGCACCATTCCCGCTGGAATAAGTGGAGACATAAACCCAGAATACGCCTTCGACGTGGTTAGTTTCAAAACGTTTTTCCCCTTTTTCTGATTTATTTTAAAAACAGAAATTCGACTGGCTCTAACTTTTTAAATATAACTCCAAATGAGTTGATTCTTTTTCCTACCTCTCTCAAATATTGTCTAGTTTATTTTCAGATTTATTTGAAAAATTTTCAGACAACTTTTTTGTACTGTATTGAAACTATGTTTTAATTCAATATTTTCAAAATAGGATTTTTGTAGAGGGAGAAAACTTCAAAAGTTTTAGGATGCACCCTGCCTCTACACAACTTGAAGGCAAGCATTCTGAACCCTGGCATAATTTTCGTGTGTGTTTTCTGACACGGTTACAATACCACCCCGACAAGGAGTATCCGTTATTTTATGTGATGATATGTTCAAACTCATGAGTGCATATTGATGATTCCATGCTATTGGAGTTTGATATGTTCGGGATAGTAGTCACCATCATATGCCTTTCATGACCGGAAGGAACCCGGGAAAGCCACTGTCTTGGGTAGACATGGGCTTGTCTCTAGTCCTCCGTCGAGACGGTTGTGTCCGGTATGGCATGATGAGGTATGTCGAGTGGTGATTCTGTCTGTTGGTTGAAGTATAAGTTGTTATGCTAATCATGCAGGGAATACTTAAACCTCCCGAGTCGACCGTAGATCGAGTCTTGTTGCAGTAACCCCCATACTTGTTTCGTACTACCACTTGTCCCTGCCGTAGGTAGGGTACGGTCCAGTAAGTTGTCAACCCCTTACTAGCACACACCGTACAGAGAAGTCATGGTGGAAGATACCGGCTTCATCCGGTAGGCATGTCACCTGGTCTAGGGGCATGGGTGTTTCCGGTTGTAGCCGAGGGGGTAGCTCCCCTAGTTTGCGTGCGTTATAAATTTGTGATCCCATGCTAATCGAGGTTCTAGCCTCCCCACTTAGAGTTTTGCTTAACGAGTGTCGTGGGTGATTCCAGACACCGATATGTCGTGCTGGTTTGTGCGGTTAGGTGTGTTTTCAATTAAAAGACCGTGGGCGGAATTAGTCCGGACGGACTAACGGAATCCGTAACTCGTGGTAAAGAGTACATCCTCTGCAGAGATTATATCTATTCGGATAGGCGTATCCAGGGTTAAGGACTACAGTCTGGGTTGGGTCAAGTGTCGGTCTTAATGTCGGTCTTCGGAGGAAAAATTGCTAAGTCAGAACATTGATTATGACCGGTGACATATGATGATCATGAGTATTATTATTGTGGACTAACTGTTTTCATTATTTGATTTATTAAGTATCCCTGGGACGGTTCTACCTACTGGATATTCACTGTGATTATTCTGTGATAAGCCTTTTATGTGGTTTCGCACAGACGCCCGACAGTGGCATGTTTGTTATTGATTTACTTTATAATCCCTTTATGTGGTGTCGCACGGACGCCCGACTGTGGCATGTTTGTTATTGATTTACTTTATAAGCCCTTTATATGGTGTCGCACAGACGCCCTACTGTGGCATGTTTATTATTGATTTACTTTATAAGCCCTTTATGTGGTGTCGCACAGACGCCCGACTGTGGCACGTTTGTTATTTATTTACCATATAAGCCCTTTATGTGGCATCGCACAGACGTCCGACTGCGACCCGTTTTGTTACTTATTTCACTCTAGAGCCCATTCTGTGGTGTCGCTCAGACGCCCGACTGAGGCATTCTATTTCTACTCTCTAATTGCATTATTCACGTGTTATGTGAATAACTTGTTTGCGTGCATCATGGATTTTATTTTGTGATTGACGTTGTGATCATAGAATATTTTAGAGCATGATTTGAATAATTATACCTAAGTTCATAATGTTTGCGAGTACATTCAAAAGTACTCACTGGCTTGTCCCTGGCTATTGTCTTGGCCAGATTTCTTGCATGGAGAGGAGCGTTGCGCTGACAGCCCCAGAACCCACGCACTGGTAATAGCAGCCTCGCAAAGATAGGAGTTATCCAGGTCAGCTGTTCCTGTGGGAAATGGAGTCCCATAGACGCTGATGACCCACAAACCGCTTCCGCCATCAACCACCAAAAACCATTTGTTGTACTCATAGGCCTGAATGGTCTTGTACTACATATTATGTATTTTCTTGGAATTTCCGTATCAAGTTGGTACCTCATTAGCTAACAGTAACCCTGGGGCTGGTGAGCACAAGGGCCATTTTCTAGAAATTTATATCCCGAAAATCCGGTCCTGACAAAAACGCAGCCACAAGTGCCTGAGGAAAAGAATTACCACTTCATTCGTATGGCTAGAGCACCAGCTCCCAAACCTGTTGACTCAGACTATGAGCGCCAAATCAGGAAGGCACATCGAGCACGAGTACAGAAGGAAGCAAGCTCGAGCTCTAGCCAACAAGCAGCTGGCAAAAAATGTGAGAAAACCGTTCCCCAGCTGGGAGAACAGGTGGCGCAATCGATCCCCCTGCTTGTTGTGCCAACAACACAAGAGAGGAGTACGCACAAGAGAGGAGTACGCGCGCCCAATATTATTGTGGGCAAACCGTTAAAGTTCCCCAGCTGGGCAATGTTGTAATAACGGAGGAGCATATAATGCAGGCTGAAATACTCAAGATCACCGTTGGGCAAGTCCTCGAGATCGAGCCCATGTCTCCGCTTAGAGAGGAGGAAATAAAATGGAAATATGTCCTGGGCCAACCTTTGGTCGAGCCAGAAAAGGTCAAGAACCTCCGAACGAGAATGTATGAATTGCATCAATGGTACATGAACATTACTAAGATTTCCAATGGAGAGTCCCTCATGGTGAATGTCAAGGAGGACTATTACTTCCATGAGAAAGCTCTGTCCGTTGAGTATTCAGAACTATTTCAGTTATACAATCAAGACGCACTCGACAAATCTATCATCAGTTGCTATTGTCTGTAAGTGATTTCTTTCTGTAATTTAAGTCTCAAGCTAGCTGTAGTGATCATTTTGATCAATCATTACATGTAATTATCCTCACTATATTATTTTCTGTGGTATTATATGCAGGATGAAGATGTATGAAATAAAAAAATCTGGACGCTATGGCATTGGGTTCATTGACCCAAATACCTTTAATGAGTACACATGGAATCTTCCAACTTGTCAATTAAGTTTAAAGGAAAGCATGCTAGAGTTCTTCAAGCGCCTCAATACCAATGAAGATATACTACTTCCTTACTACTTCCTGTGAGTCACAGTGTCTGGTACTACAAATTCTGTTTTTGCTTACTAGCTAGCTAGATGTTAACAATTAAGTGTATATGGTTTACGATAGTTGATTAGTGCTATGCACATGCTTGCTTAATTAAGATATGCAAATGTGTGCGCATGTAGTTTCTACTGGATCTTGTTAGACATTAAAGTTGACGTAGGAAAAGTTGAAGTACTGGACTCACTACTTAAAGAAGAAAGTGACTACACCATCGTGAAGGGGATAGTCAACAGGTAATTTCAATCATTATTAACTATATCTCGGCCTATTTAGTTCGTCATTTCCTGATATGAACTATTTAATAACCCCTTTATTAATTTTATTTGCCGGCGGGCAGGGCTTGGGCAAAGTTCATCGAGCTGACTCCAGGAAAATGGGCAAAAACGCTATTTTGGTACACCAAAGGTAAGTAATTAAGTAATACTAGCTAGCTAGCTAGCTACCATCTCTTTAATTCTTGTTTCAATACCATTAATTAATTATCATGCTTGATTAATCATTATCTGATTCAATTCCATTCTGGTAAAGGCCCTGTAGCAGGCGTCGGGGAATGATCAGTGTGCATTCTACGTTTGCGAGCACATTCGCATGATGGCATCCGAAAGGAGCAGATCTCAAAGACAGGACTGGGTATGTTTGTCAGAACACTATTCACATCATTATCGATATCTAGTCACACAAATAATACACATGCATATTGATCTCCTTCTTAACAGTTCAGAGAGGTGCGGGAGTAGCTGCTACCAACGGACCGCATACTAGCACTTCAAGAGGAAATAGCGGGATTTTTGCTCGACCAGGTCATAGATTCCAAAGGAGAATACTATTACCCGCTACCGCCCCCATGAACCACTTGTCATCGTGCTCCGACGGCACCAAGGCAACATGTAGGAGAAATTGTATATATATATATATATATATATATATATATATATATATATATATATATATATATATGTATATATATATATATATATATGTATATATACATATATATACATAACATAACATATGTATATATGTATATATATATATATATATACATAACATGTGTATGTTTGAATAATTAATGGTGTTGGTTGTGAGACATTCGATGATATATATTTATATATATATGCGGTTCTACGTACGACAAAATCTATTTATATATATGCATAACGTGTACAATTTGTAGTATCGTAAAATACCATCAAACAAAAAAGAATTAAATGGAAAAGAAAAAATAAAACCAAAACCACCCCAAACATTTAGTACCGGTTGGTGTTACCAACCGGTACTAATAGTCTACCAGCACCCGGGCCTGGCTCGTGCCACGTGGTGGCACTTTAGCGCCGGTTCGTGCCGAACCGGTAGTAAAGGGGGGGCCTTTAGTCTCCACTCTTTAGTGCCGGCGCTAAAGCCCAGTTCTGCACTAGTGGAACTTGAAAACACTCATTATATATGTTGGGATAGATTGGGCAATTGCTGTAATAAGCACTCATTATATACGTTGGATGTCCATCAAAAGCAAACAAATGCTTGGTTAATTTGACCTGTATGTTCTCAAACTTTCCTTTTAGCATCCTTCCATATGGGATCGGCAATTCCAAATATGTCTCCTCAAACCCCGAAGAAAGTACCTGCAGCACCACTTTCACATTCTCCGTAACCCATGTGGACAAGATGTCCCAGCCAATAACAAGCATTTTGAGGGGTTTATCAACTGCCTAGCGGCATTCGCAGAATCATCCAAGATATTGGTGATGTAATTTGCTTCTTGTAATCTGCAAATAATAGATGTGTAACACTGAGAGCTCTTCTTGTAATTTTCAGTGGAATTAAATTTCCAGATTCAATGCCCTTGGTGATAAGAGCGGAAATGCCGTTAGCAACAAATAGAAACAAATAAGGGGATAGTGAATCACCTTGCCGAAGACCACGCCGCGATGCAAATGAATCCAAGATATCTCCTTTAAATTTTACAGAGTACGTCACCGAGGTCATGCATGACATTATCCAGTCAACCCAGCGGTGAGCGGAGCCAAACTTTTGCATCATTTTCTTAAGGTAGTTCCAATCCACCCTGTCATAAGCCTTTGAGAGATCAAGCTTGTACACACAATAGTTCTCCGTGTGATCTTTCTCTTGGTTCATGTGATGTATGCATTCAAAAGCTACAAAGGCATCGTAAGTGATCAAACGACCAAGTATATATGCACTTTGAGAACGTGAAATAATGTCATCAAGAACTGGCCTCAAGCGATTTACGAGGCACTTTGAGACCACTTTGTACACAACATTTCATAAGACTAGCCAGAATGGAGAGTAACATGCACTACTAACATACACATATCCATAGACTATGTTACTACCTTCATAATGGGTAGTAACATAAGTGTGGCAACATGCAAAGCTTCCTTTATTAGGTTATAGACTCATATTGCATTGGGACATGTGATGTTATAGTAACTAGCTAAGTTACTCAAACTACATCTCTCCTCATTAACTCATTGCCACATAAGCAAATTTGCTGAGTTGGACTCGATATTACTGCACAAGTTACTCCCACTGTGGCTAGTCTAAACTGATGGGACGGAAATTCTTATTTTTCACCGGATTATCAATTTTAGGGATCATAACAATTAAAGTATCATTAACACCAGCGAGGAATTATACCTATGGAAAGAAGTCTTTTACTGCCACAACAAAACCTTCTTTCACTGTTGTCCAATTGCACTGGAAAAATGAGCAGGGAAGCCGCCAGGCCCCGGAGCCTTTAAGCAACCAATCCGTATCCGCTATTTCCTTGTCTGTGAACTCAGCGCACAACCCCTCATTTACTTCCGGAGTTATAACTTGATCGAACAATTCTGTAACGGGAGTATGATCAATACTTGGGTCAGCCGTAAATAGATTTTCAAAATAACTTGTGGCTGCAGCACCCATGTCCTTGATTCCTGTGTGATTCACGCCATGTGCATCCTGCAACTTTTTTCACTCTATTTTCCGAGCTCTTCACACTGCCTTTGCATGAATTTTTTTTGTTGCGATCCACTGCCTTCAACCAAACAGTTCTTGACCTTTGTAACCACATCAGCTCCTCCCGATATTAAAGTTCATTCATGTTCTCTGCAATGCACTCCATCTCGCATTTATCCGCATTCATTAGCATTAATTCCTCGCGTGCAACATTACCAAACTCCTTGCTCCAGCAAAAAAAATTACTCAGGGTAGATCTTAGTGCTGCATGAACATCCCCAAGACATGACTTCTAGCCTGCTTCCGCCCATGCCTTCGAAATTACTTCTTGCATGACCAGATCACGATTCCCACATAGACGAGTCAAGGGTTGAGGATATCCCTCAACTTGCGACGGATGAGAATGAAGTCTTGACCGCCCCGTTTTCGGAGAAAGAGATGTTTGAGTTTGAGGCGATTTCACAGATGAAGAATAATAAAACTCCTGGGCCGGATGGCTTTCCGGCTGAGTTTTATAAAAGGTGCTGGCATATTATTATGGGTGATTTGCTTCCAATGTTCCTTGATTTTTTTTCAGGCATTTGCAGTTATTTCACTTAAATTTTGGAACAATAACTTTCCTCCCTAAGAAGGAGGCGGTGCAGATTGAGGAGTTCCGACCGATATGTCTTCTTAATGTCAGCTTTAAAATTTTCACCAAGGTGGGAACAAAGAGGCTGACGTAGATTGCACACAGTGTGGTGCAACCATCTCAACATAGTAGTGGACATGTTGAGAATTATGTTAGGAACAACTAAAGAAAATGGCCCAGTAGGTGGTGGCGTCCCGCATCTAGTGGATGGTGGAGTGTCCATTCTACAGTATGTCGATGATACTATCATCTTCGTGGAGCATGATCTGGGAAAAGCAAGAAATATGAAGTTTGTGTTATGCTTATTCGAGCAGTTGTCGGGGTTAAAGATTAACTTTCATAAAATTTAATCGTTCTGCTTTGGGAGAGCTAAAGACAAACAAGAAGTTTACAAACAACTGTTTGGATGTGGGTTGGGTTCGATGCCTTTTACATATTTGGGCATACCGATTCACCATCACAAGCTCTATAGCAAAGAATGGAAGTGCATTAAATATTGATTTGAAAAGAAACTAGGTTTCTGGAAGGAGAAAGTTATGTCATATGGAGGCCGACTAATTCTCATCAATTTGGTGCTCACGAGTATGACAATGTTTATCTTGTCCTTCTTCAAGGTACTAGTAGGGGTACAGAAAAGACTGGACTTCTATTGATCGCATTTTTTCTGGTAGAGTGATGAGTTAAAATGGAAATACAGACTTGCCAAATGGGATATTATTTGTAGGCCAAAATACCAAGGTGGTCTTGGCATTGAAAATTTAGACGTGAAGAAAAAATGCCTTCTTAGCAAGTGGCTGTACAAGCTATCTATAGAGATCGATGTCACATGGGCCCAGATTCTGCGTAATAAGTGAAGGAAATATGCCCTAGAGGCAATAATAAAGTTATTATTTATTTCCTTATTTCATGATAAATGTCTATTATTCATGCTAGAATTGTATTAATCGGAAACATAATACATGTGTGAATATATAGACAAACAGAGTGTCACTAGTATGCGTCTACTTGACTAGCTTGTTAATCAAAGATGGTTATGTTTCCTAACCATGGACAAAGTGTTGTTATTTGATTAACGGGATCACATCATTAGTTGAATGATCTGATTGACATGACCCATTCCGTTAGCTTAGCACCTGATCGTTTAGTATGTTGCTATTGCTTTCTTCATGACTTATACATGTTCCTATGACTATGAGATTATGCAACTCCGTTTACGGAGGAACACTTTGTGTGCTACCAAACGTCACAACGAATCGGGTGATTATAAAGGTGCTCTACAGGTGTTTCGAAGGTACATGTTGAGTTGGCATAATTCGAGATTAGGATTTGTCACTCCGATTGTCGGAGAGGTATCTCTGGGCCCTCTCGGTAATACTCATCACCTAAGCCTTGCAAGCATATAACTAATGAGTTAGTTATGAGATGACGTATTACAGAACGAGTAAGAGACTTGCCGGTAACGAGATTGAACTAGGAATTGGATACCGACGATCAAATCTCGGGTAAGTAACATACCAATGACAAAGGGAACAAAGTATGTTGTTATGCGGTTTGACCGATAAAGATCTTCGTAGAATATGTAGGAACCAACATGGGCATCCAGGTCCCGCTATTGGTTATTGACCGGAGACATGTCTCGGTCATGTCTAAATTGTTCTCGAACCGTAGGGTCCGCACGCTTAAGGTTTCGATGACAGTTATATTATGAGTTTATGTATTTTGATGTACCGAAGGTTGTTTGGAGTCCCGGATGTGATCATAGACATGACGAGGAGTCTCGAAATGGTCGAGACATAAAGATTGATATATTGGACGGATATATTTGGACACCGGAAAGGTTCCGGGAGAGTTTGGGAATATACCGGAGCTCCGGGATGTTACCGGAACCCCCCGGTAAGTATATGGGCCTTATTGGGCCCTAGTGGAAGGGGGCACGCCCCCCAAGCCCAATCCAAATTGGGTGGGGGGCCCGGCCCCCCTTTCCTTCTCTCCTTCCCCCTCCTCCTTCCTACTAGTACTACTCCTTCCTTTCCCCTCCAACTTGGATTAGGAAAAAGAGGGGAAACCTACTTGGAGTAGGTTTCCTCCCCCTATGGCGCCCCCCCCTTGGGCCGGCCACCTCCTCCCTCCCTCCTTTATATACGGGGGTAGGGGGGCACCCTAGATACACAAGTTGATCTTCATGATCGTTCCTTAGCCGTGTGCGGTGCCCCCTCCACGATATTACACCTCGGTCATATTGTAGCGGTGCTTAGGCGAAGCCCTGCGACGGTTGAACATCAAGATCGTCACCACGCCATCGTGCTGACGGAACTCCTCCCCGCGCCTCTGCTGGATCGAAGATCGGGGTGCGTCATCGAGCTATACGTGTGTCAAGAACTCGGAGGTGCCGGAGTAACGGTGCTTGGATCGGTTGGACTGGGAGGACGTACGACTACTTCCTCTACGTTGTGTCAACGCTTCCGCTTCGGTCTACGAAGGTACGTAGACAACACTCTCCCATCTCATTGCTATGCATCACCATGATCTTGCGTGTGCGTAGGAAATTTTTTGAAATTACTACGTTCCCCAACAGTGGTATCAGAGCCTAGGTTTTATGCGTTGATGTTATATGCACGAGTAGAACACAAGTGAGTTGTGGACGATATAAGTCATACTGCCTACCAGCATGTCATACTTTGGTTCAGCGGTATTGTTGGAAGAAGCGGCCCGGACCGACATTACGCGAGACTGGTTTTACCGCCGTGCTATGCACACAGGTGACTAGCAGGTGTCTGTTTCTCCAACTTTAGTTGAACCGAGTGTGGCTACGCCCGGTCCTTGTGAAGGTTAAAACGGAGTCTATTTGACAAACTATCGTTGTGGTTTTGATGCGTAGGTAAGAACGGTTCTTGCTAAGCCCGTAGCAGCCACGTAAAATTTGCAACAACAAAGTAGAGGATGTCTAACTTGTTTTTGCAGGGCATGTTGTGATGTGATATGGCCAAGGCGTGATGCTATATTTTATTGTATGAGATGATCATGTTTTGTAACCGAAGTTATCGGCAACTGGCAGGAGCCATATGGTTGTCGCTTTATTGTATGAAATGCAAACGCCCTGTAATTTCTTTACTTTATCACTAAGCGGTAGCGATAGTCGTAGAAGCAATAGATGGCCTAAACGACAACGATGCTACGATGGAGATCAAGGTGTCGCGCCGGTGACGATGGTGATCACAACGGTGCTTCGGAGATGGAGATCACAAGCACAAGATGATGATGGCCATATCATATCACTTATATTGATTGCATGTGATGTTTATCCTTTATGCATCTTATCTTGCTTTGATTGACGGTAGCATTTTAAGATGATCTCTCACTAAAAAATTATCAAGAAGTGTTCTCCCTGAGTATGCACCGTTGCCAAAGTTCGTCGTGCCCAGACACCACGTGATGATCGGGTGTAATAAGCTCTACGTCCATCTACAACGGGTGCAAGCCAGTTTTGCACACGCGGAATACTCAGGTTAAACTTGACGAGCCTAGCATATGCAGATATGGCCTCGGAGCACGGAGACCGAAAGGTCAAGCGTGAATCATATAGTAGATATGATCAACATAAGATGTTCACCATTGAAAACTACTCCATCTCACGTGATGATCGGTTATGGTTTAGTTGATTTGGATCACGTGATCAATTAGATGACTAGAGAGATGTCTGTCTAAGTGGGAGTTCTTAAGTAATATGATTAATTGAACTTAAATTTATCATGAACTTAGTCCTGGTAGTATTTTGCAAATTATGTTGTAGATCAATAGCTCGCGTTGTTGCTTTTATATGTTTATTTTGATATGTTCCTAGAGAAAATTGTGTTGAATAATGTTAGTAGCAATGATGCGGATTGGATCCGTGATCGGAGGTTTATCCTCATTGCTGCACAGAAGAATTATGTCCTTAATGCACCGCTAGGTGACAGACCTATTGCAGGAGCAGATGCAGACGTTATGAACGTTTGGCTAGCTCAATATGATGACTACTTGATAGTTTTGTGCACCATGCTTTATGGCTTAGAATCGGGACTTCAAAGACGTTTTGAATATCATGGACCATATGAGATGTTCCAGGAGTTGAAGTTAACATTTCAAGCAAATACCCGAGTTGAGAGATATGAAGTCTCCAACAAGTTCTATAGCTAAAAGATGGAGGAGAATCGCTCAACTAGTGAGCATGTACTCAGATTGTCTGGGTACTACAATCGCTTGAATCAAGTGGGAGTTAATCTTCCAGATAAGATAGTGATTGACGGAATTCTCTAGTCACCATCACCAAGTTAGTAGAAATTCGTGATGAACTATAGTATGCAAGGGATGATGAAAATGATTCCCGAGTTTTTCATGATGATGAAGTCGATGAAGGTAGAAATCAAGAAAGAACATCAAGTGTTAATGGTTAACAAGACCACTAGTTTCAAGAAAAGGGCAAAGGGATAGAAGGGAACTTTAAGAAGAACGGCAAGCAAGTTGCTACTCAAGTGAAGAAGCCCAAGTCTGGACCTAAGCCTGAGACTAAGTGCTTCTAGTGCAAAGGGACTGGTCACTGGAAGCAGAACTACCCCAAGTATTTGGCGGATAAGAAGGATGGCAAAGTGAACAAAGGTATATTTGATATACATGTTATTGATGTGTACTTTACTAGTGTTTATAGCAACCCCTCGGTATTTGGTACTAGTTCAGTTGCTAAGAGTAGTAACTCGAAACAGGAGTTGCAGAATAAACAGAAACTAGTTAAGGGTGAAGTGACGATGTGTGTTGAAAGTAGTTTCAAGATTGATATGATCATCATCGCACACTCCCTATACTTTCGGGATTAGTGTTGAACCTAAATAAATGTTATTTGGTGTTTGTGTTGAGCATGAATATGATTTGATCGTGTTTATTGCAATACGGTTATTCATTTAAGTAAGATAATAAACTGTTGTTCTGTTTACATGAATAAAACCTTATATGGTTACACATCCAATGAAAATGGTTCATTGGATCTCGATACACATATTCATAGTATTGAAACCAACAGATGCAAACCCTAGATACACAAGTTGATCTTCATGATCGTTCCTTAGCCGTGTGCGGTGCCCCCCTCCACGATATTACACCTCGGTCATATTGTAGCGGTGCTTAGGCGAAGCCCTGCGATGGTTGAACATCAAGATCGTCACCACGCCATCGTGCTGACGGAACTCCTCCCCGCGCCTCTTCTGGATCGGAGATCGGGGTGCGTCATCGAGCTGTACGTGTGTCAAGAACTCGGAGGTGCCGGAGTAACGGTGCTTGGATCGGTTGGACTGGGAGGACGTACGACTACTTCCTCTACGTTGTGTCAACGCTTCCGCTTCGGTCTACAAGGGTACGTAGACAACACTCTCCCCTCTCATTGCTATGCATCACCATGATCTTGCGTGTGCGTAGGAATTTTTTTGAAATTACTACGTTCCCCAACAATAAGTACCTTCATTCTAAAACCTTATCCTAGGTGATGGTCAGACCAATAGATTCACCGTTTTGGAAAGTAATGATAGAGTGAAATCAGCCTTCTTCCATAGGACAAAATTTATCGTTGGTAATGGTACTTCCACGAGACTCTGGGAGGATACGTGGCTAGGGGAGACACCTCTAGCTATCCAATATCCTTCTCTCTATAATATTGTTCTGCGTAGAGTTGCAACAGTATAACATTCCAATCCTGTCAATATTCAATTCAGGACGACTTTAGCGGGAAACCTTTGGGAAGCTTCGCTCTCCATCTTGTGAGAAGATTGGTGAACGTTAACATTTCTCAATAACCAATCAGTTGCACTGGAAACTAATTAACAATGGTGTGTTTTCGGTAAAATCTATGTATTTGGAATATATCAACTCTGGCTCTATCCCTCGATCTGTGCATATCTGGAAAGTCAAAGTTCCTTAAAAATTAAAGAATTCATGTGGTTTGTCCACAAACAAGTCATTTTCACTAAGGACAATTTGGCAAAACATAACTAGACATCATCTCGAAGATGTAGCTTCTGTGATCATGATGAACTATCAAACACCTCTTTCTTGATTGCCCAATGGCCAAATTTTTTTTGCAGTATCTTCATGTAGCGTTTAACATTACTCCTCTAAATAGCATCCACACGTTATTTGGGGCGTTGCTAAATGGAGTTGAGACAGAAATAGCAAAACATATCCTTGTAAGAGTATGTGCTTTATTATGGGCTATATGGAACTGCAGGAACAATTTGGTTTTTAATAGAACAACACATATTCATTTCTTGCAGGTTATTTTTCGGTCCTCTACATTGATCCGTAAGTGGTCGATACTCACTCCAACGGATACCAGGCATCGTATGTTTACTAGGTCTATCCATTGGGAGACGGTAGCGCGGGCGATCTTTAACCGGTTTGGATGACGGTCATGTAATAGGATAGGTGTTTTGTTTCCTATCTATCTTTATCCCGCCGATTGTGGCTATCCCATTTTTATTTTTTTAGCTCTTTGTGAGCCCTTTTGCTTTTTGAGCCTTGAAGACTTTGTTGAACTGTTTGCTTATTAATAAAATGGGCGCATGCATCTTCCTGATGCAGAGGCCGGGGGATAACCTCCTTTTTGAAAAAAAAAACAGAACTTCATATTGACGAAATTTCTATTTCACATGCTGGTCCACCAAAATATCACACCTCAGATGCACGGCCACATGGTCCGAGACTGGCGAGAACAAGTGTCGAATAGGGTCCTCAAAATAATTGCGTCAAGAAGGGCACCATTCCTTCTATTATCATACGTATGAGCCACCCCTGCAAAACCGAAATCTGCATGGCCACACATCTCGAGACAATCCCGGAAGGCTTGCATCTGTCTGACGGGTCTCAGGGTAAGAAAAAAATGTCCGAAGTCCCACATACACTCATTGAAGTCGCCCACTACTAACCAAGGGAGGTCAGATTGGGTACTCATATTATTTAGCTTTTTTCTGAAAAGGAGGATGATCCCTGGCCTCTGCATCAATAAATGCATCCAGTCATATTATTAAATAAAAACGTAACAAAGTCTTAAGGTTCAAAGTAGCTCATAAACTAAGCAGTCGTCGACAGAAAATAAGGTTGCAAAGCGTCATATCCGGTGATAAAAAACAAGCTACGATGCCTACACACCTAGCCTATTATTACCTCGCCACCCAAATTGACTAAAGTTAGCATGCGCCACCGTCTCCCAGCGGTTGCACCCAATACCTATAAGCTCCCTGAAGTCCGCATGTCATGTCTCCTCTACCCTCGGTTCACCATAAACACAAGTTAATCTCCACATAGCATCATGATGGCCTAGTTTGACATGAGAATACATACACCTTTGATTTGAAAAAACAACATCAAAATTAAATGCCTCATTCCAATATGGAGCTAGACCTCCACCGTTACCAATGCTATGAATCACCGTTAGTCGTGTTACCAATAGGGACAATAGCACCTGGATTCTTGTCGGAGACAATTATTGTAGATGTTTTCGCTACAGGTTCAGAGTCATCAGCACTCCTCTTTCCCAAGATGTTTGCCTCTCCCATCACTTACTCTTGGCCTGCGCCCATACTAGGATTTAACTCAACACGATCGTATATTGCATTAACGGCGTTGAACCGCCAGCTCTGTGTCATGTTTTCGCTCGTGGTCGTAATTTCCACCGCGCCGGCATGAAAGCACGTTTATACTGTCCACCGTTAATTTCAAAACCACAACCACGTCCATGGCCTTGCCCACGCCCAGCTCCTTTCCCTCTACCAAAGGTATCATCTCCTCCCTCACCATCAAGGGCTTCCTCATCCCGTTCTGTATCATCATCATAACTTCTACTTTTATTTATGTCCCTTCCAAAATGTCCTCTCCTAGACATAAGTATTAGTAGAAAACAGGGCTTTGGTCCAGGCCGAGTAAGCCCATTAATCCCGGTTCGCCGACAAACCGGGATCCATGGGGGCATCGGTCCCGGTTCATGAGGCCAGGGGGCCGGCCGGGCCTCGTGGGCCATTGGTCCCGGTTGACCTGGCCCCTTTGGTCTCGGTTCCAGGCACGAAACGGGACCAATGGGCCTCGCTCCTGACCCACCACTATTCACTAGTAGAAAAAGGGCCAATTGTCCCATTCGTAAGGGCCTTTTGTCCTGGTTTTGGAACCGGGACTAAAAGGTCGTTACTAATGCCCTTGCCCTTTAGTCCCGGTTCTTAAACGAACCGGGACAGATGGGCCACCTGCGTGGCCGCCATGCCAGCCCAGTGGGGCCTTTGGTCCCGTTGGTGACACCAACCGGGACCAAAAGGCATCCACGTCGGCCAAGAACTGGCTGGAGCTGAGGTTTTTTCTGAAAGGGGCTGGTTTAGGGGTTTTGGGGGTTAATTTAGGTTGTTATTAGCTAGCTAATAGAGAGAAGTTTCCTATATATATATATATATATATAAATAAATAAAAAAATAAATATATATATATATATATCTCCGTTCTTAGTTCAACAACGCTACTGCTACGCCTAACGTTAACACGACTTAGATTGAAGTGAAGGCAACATGTGGTGCATGTCGAAAGTAATACTAATCCTAACTTGATCAAGTTTGGATTGTACTACTTTCGACATGCACCACATGCATGTTGCCTTCACTTCAATCCAATCCATGTTCATTTTACCCACTGATATATAATAACTCTTCATGCTTGCATCATGCATCATCATATATAATAACAAGTCCTACTAATTAATCATCATCATACAACTTCTACTCGTTATTAATAACAAGTTATACGATCATCATCCTCATAGTCATCGAACCAACCGTACTTAATTGTTCTTAGCACATGATCACTAGTATTAGGTAGGACCTAAATACCCTCTTTAAGGTAAAATAGCATAAAACAATATAGACCCTGACTCTCCATTATGGAGAATGGAGATCATCCTGTCTCCAATTCTTACGCTTCGCTTCCTTTTGTTTCCAAGAACCTCCTTACAAATGTCCATACATTTTTTCCATTCTTTGATTGTCATGTCTACACTTCTTTTAGAAATCCGGTATGGACAGTTGAGATTCGTAGGACGACCTGGTTGTATGTTGAAAACATCAAGGCGACCGTGCTGATACATCAGATGACGCACACAATCATTCGGGATTATCTGTTGAAAAACATAGTAATAACTTCGTAGTTAGCAATGATGTACTAGTTTTAGAAGTATGCAAAATATGCACGGATGTCGTAATAGTAAAAAAGCTTACCAGGATATCTCCATGGTAGTTACCATAGTTGAACACGTGCACTAGTGGCACGTATTGACCATAATGTTGAGGAGTTCAATTGTAGATATTGTAATTCTCAAGATCAGTACAAAATGCGATCAAATGATTTTTCTCTTGATAAGTTAATTCGGTACCATCGGTGTAGTGGGTTTTGTCTACCATCTTCCGCACATTATTTGAAGAATGAAAATAAGATGTTAATGGAAATAAGTTGTCAACTATTTTGAAATAAACAATATAAATTACTTAATAAATATGTTTGAGCAGCTCACATAGGGGAAGAATTGGAAGCGTATCAACAAGGACCCAAATGTCCAGATTGTCTTGCTCGATTTTAGGATCACCAAGGTCCATGGTGACAAGCATACTCCACTACAGGAATCTGCTACTTTGCCATCTGCCACGGCGGACGGCAAAGGTATGGATGGCGGACGGCAAAGACCTTTGCCGTCAGCCACGGACGGCAAAAGGTGATTGCAAAGTAGGGGACGGCTAAGCGCTGCGTTGCCGTCTACCTCGGGCAGCTGACGACAAATGGGCCTTTGCCATCAGCATCGGACGGCAAAGAAGACGGACAACAATAAATGCGCTCATCAAAACCATACATCTTGCAAAGTGCTTCCCAATTTTTGCAACCAAAATAGGTTACACTCTCAGAATTGTACTGCTTTACTTCAAAATCCACACCATGATGGGTCCTTAGGTGAATTTTCTTTGTTTCCATACTTTCATGGTCTTCAAAACCCATCATCTCCAAGACATAGCGTCTTGCATAGCATGGGATAAGCTAGTCGAATTGGAAAAGATGAAAAGTACACTTTGAAATAATTGAAGTCGTGCTTAATTAATTACAAAAAACTCTTGTCATCGTTGCGTACCATTTCAACATCGAAGGTCTCCTCGAGCTTAATGCTGAAGCACCGATCATCGTCCAGCTCCAGGAACCTTTCGCACATACCTCGGTCATCGTGGCACCAGTCGCACTTCCCCGGGCGGTTTTCGTCATCCGAGTACGACATTTCCTATGGTCAAAAACCCTATAAGCTATCAAGGGGGGTCGTGACAGGGACGACGACGCGGATGATGGAGGGGGCTCCTAGATTTCTGTAAAAACAAAAACCCTATAAGCTATCAAGTAATCAGATGCATACGCCTTGCATAGTGCTCTCCAATTTTAGCATTCAAAGTAGGAGTATTTTCCAATTTGAGCATTCAATAAGCAAAACCTAATCGTAAAATAATGTAGTATTAAAATTAGCATGCATTCAATTATAAGCACAAAACTACATCATCTCTTGTGTCCGTACATCGTCTAATACTATCACTAATACTCCTCGAATACTATCGTACATAAAGCATCGCTAATACAACTAGAACCGTAGTGCCCGACGGGTATCGTCGCGGGCGGTGGACACCCAAAGAGAAGGAACCATCACAGGATCATAGCTCCAGTGAGATCACTGAAGAACCTCCCACGTATTGTCGAACCTGCCCTCTAACGCAACCATGTAGCGATGGCCGTGCTCGTCCTCCTCGCTGACACGGTGACATACCACCTCCGCGGTGTCCGGAAGCCTCGGCACCGTCACTGGCCCACACAACCGCCACCAAACAAGGATCGGGTCAATGACGGGATGGTTCCTCACCAACCTACGCCCCCCGGAAGGTAGCACCTCCAAATAGCAGCCCGACGGAGCCTAGTCCCGGACATGGCCCCTCTGATCAAGCCGACCTCCTTCGCCGAGTCGATGACAAGGATACGGGATAGGCATCGTCGACGTCAATTAATTTTATTAATTCTATTAATTTTCTTGCTAAAAAAGAACTACTTCTATATATAGTAAAATAAACTAGTTCTATTAAATTTTCTTGCTAAAAATAAACTACTTCTTTATATAGTAAAATAAAGTAGTTTTATTAAATTTACTATTCAACTACTAAGCACTACTATAAATAAATAAAATAAAGTAGTATTTACTAAAAATAAACTACTTCTGTATATAGTAAAATTTAATAAAGTAGTTTTATTAAATCAACTAGTTCAACTACTAAGCATTAACCTAAAATCGTTATCTACTAACCTAAATGAAAAATTATATGAACATTATATTCATACGCACATAGCCACATCCATTCAGCATATAGCTACCACATTATTCATACAAACAAAAAAATGCAATGAACGAAAAAATAATACAGATTATATGAAAAAAAAGCACTGAACAGAGCCGTGGCGGCGCTGCTCACATTGTGGGACGGCCAGCGAGGCGATGGCGGGCGGCGCGGCGGCGGCGACGGCCACGGTGGGGCGCGGACGAGGCAGGGCGCGGTGGGGGTCGTGGCGCAGGGGCGCGGTCGGGCGACTGGGCGGCGGAGGGCGACGACGTGGGTGGGCGGACAGCGTCGGGCACAGGCCGAGGGCAGCGGACGGCGTCGGCGTGGGCACGGGCGATGGCGAGCGGCAGTGCAACTGGCGGCGTCGAGGGGCGGTCGGCGCGTCGGGGGAAACTGGCGAGGGAAATCTGAAAATTTCCTAAGTGCTGGCTTATATAGCAAAGGATTTGGTCCCAGTTGGTGGCACCAACCGGGACCAATGCCCCCTTTAGTCCCGGTTGGTGCCACCAAATGGGACCAAAGGTCTCTTTTCAGCAGCCCAAAGGGCAAGAAGCAGAGGGCTTTGGTCCCGGTTGGTGGCACCAACCAGGACAAAAGGGGGGGCGATGGTCCCGGTTGGTGCCACGAACCGGGACCAAAGGTTTGCATTGGACCCGGTTCGTGGCACCAACCGGTGCCAATGGTTGTTGGCCAGGAGCATGACCCATTGGTCCCGGTTCGTGCCTAGAACTAGGACAAATGGTTCCAGATGAATCGGGACCAATGCCCACGAGGCCCCGGCCGCCCCCTGGGCTCAAGAACTAGGTCTAATGCCCCCCATGAGTCCCGGTTCGTGAAGAACCGGGACTAATGGGCTGGCCAGGCCCGAACCAAAGCCCTGTATCTACTAATGATTGGTCCCGGTTGGTGGCTTGAACTGGGACCAAAGGTTGTCCTTTAGTCCCAGTTCCAGCCACAAACCGGGACCAATGATATGCCTATATATAGTGCTCGCACGCTCAGCTCAGCTCATTGTGCTCTGCTTTTTTGGGAGAGGTGTGTAAGAGGTGTGCTGTGCTCTAGCTCACCTCCTATGCACATGAGGTGTTCAATGAAATGCCCGAGCCACACTTAAGCTTTCTCCTCTCGAAGCTCCTTGTCCAATCTCCATTTTCCTTAAGATTTGTCTAGGTTAGGTTCTCTGTCCTGTCCCGTCCCCGTCCTCGCCGCCGTCAATCGCCCGCACCGATCTCGTCGCTGACACCACCGTGGTGAGCCTCTTGTTCTTATCTTCTTTCTAAAAGAAAACAGTTCTTACTTGTATGATATAGATAGATACTTCTGTCATTACTTATTATTGTCTTTTATTATATAGTGTGATTGTTTTGGTATCCGCCTCCGTCGACCCTCGTCTTGTCTATGATTCAGATGTGGTATATATTATCTTTTATAACTATTAGTTTCATTTAGTGTTGATGAAAATTATGCCGAGCAACGTGACATAGATTTTTTTATCTAGGAGGTATGTGAACCGGAAATTCGAACCGACCCTATTGTCGAGAGGTTAAATTTAGATGAAGAAGAAAACAATTACTTGAAGGAAAAATTGAAAAACAATTGAGGAGGAGAAGATGATATTGGAGTTGCATGTCGCGGATGTCGTCGATGATCACAAGATCAAGATTGATGCAATGCGCTTGAAGATTAGAAAGATTAGAAAATATGCCATTCATACTGAGGCTTGGTATCATTATGTCGTTGGATCAATTGTTACCTTAGTTGCGATTATGATCGCATTTGTTGTTGCATTGAAATGTTTTAGATAGTTTCAATGTATGGTTTAATTAGATGTTGTTGAGAGCTATATATGGTTCAATGAGAACTATGTATGTACATTGGTTTTAATGTGATGATGAACTTCTATTAATTTGGTCACTTCTATATTCATGATGTTCTGTAATTATTTTTGACACACTTAATTATATATAATGCATGAAGATGAACCAACAATGGATGTACGGTGACAGACGCACCTCCGAGTACTTTAAGGGCGTTCATAATTTTCTCAAAGTGGCTGAGGCAAACAAGCATAATGGTTTTATGTGTTGTCCATGCCATATATGTGGGAATACGAAGTCTTACCATGAAAGGAAACTCCTTCACAACCACCTACTTTATAACGGTTTCATGCCACATTATAATGTTTGGACCAAGCACGAAGAAAGAGGGGTTATGATGGAAGACAACGAAGAAGAAGAGGATGATGACAACTATGTGCCCCCTAAAAAGGTGATGCCACAACGGGGGAAGCTGAAGATCAAGAGGAACCAGACGGGTCATTGCCGGGTCATTGGATCAAGGGGAAGCTGATCATCGCCGGGTCATTGTTGATGCAAAGAGACAATGCGAAAGTGTAAAGGAGAAGCTGAAGTCCAATCGCATGTTAGACGATTACAAAAAAGGGTTGTACCCCAATTGAGAAGATGGCAACACAAACCTCAGTACCACACTGGAATTGCTGCAGTGGAAGGCAGAGAATGGTGTACCTGACAAAGGATTTGAAAAGCTACTAAAAATATTGAAGAAGAAGCTTCCAAAGGATAACACATTGCCCGACAGTACATACGCAGCAAAGAAGGTTGCATGCCCTCTAGGATTGGAGGTGTAGAAGATACATGCATGCCCTAATGACGGCATCATCTACCGCAGTGCATACGAGGATTTGAACGCGTGCCCGGTATGCGGTGCATTGCGGTATAAGATTAGACGAGATGACCCTGGTGATTGCTACCTCTTGAGCTCGCGTTTGTTTTCCCTTGAAGAGGAAAGGGTTATGTAGCAAAGTAGCATAAGTATTTCCCTCAGTTTTGAGAACCAAGGTATGAATCCAGTAGGAGACAATGCACAAGTCACCGAATACCAGCACAAGTCATCCTCAAAATCATCCATAATAACCAGTACAGTTTCATTAAGGGGAGGACTATTCAGGACTGCCTGGCGTGGTCGTTTGAATATATCCATCAATGCCGTACCTCAGCTCGTGAGAAAATCTTACTCAAGCTAAACTTTGCTAAGGCATTTGACACGATTGAGCACGCCCCCATGTTGGAGATCATGAAGCACATGGGTTTTGATGACAAATGGCTCGGTTGGATGGAAATGATCTTTGGCTCGGGGGTTTCCTCTGTTCTCCTTAATGGAGTTCCTGGTTGAAATTTTAAATCCAAATGTGGCGTGCGACAGGGTGATCCTCTTTCACCGCTGATTTTTTTCCTTGCTGCTGACCTCCACCAAGCTGCAATTAATGATGCTTTTGCTCGTGGACTAGTTGAGCTTCCTCTCCTCCGTGACAGTGCGGGTGACTTTCCTTTTGTTCAATACGCGGATGACACGCTTTTGGTGATGCAGGCCTGTACTCAACAGGCTGCCCGTATGAAATCAATCTTGGAGGACTATGCTGCTTCGGTTGGGCTGAAGATCAATATCCGTAAATCAACTCTTATACCCATTAACATTGATCACCAATGTGCATGTGAATTGGCAGGGGTGTTTAGCTGTTCTGTTGGTTCCCTGCCATTCACCTACCTTGGCCTCCCCATGGGGACGACGAGGCCAACCGTTCTTGATCTCATGCCGTTGGTGCACGTGATTGAGAGGAAGACGTCCACTGCCTTGTCCCTGATATCCTCCGGGGCCAAGCTGACTTTGGTCAATTCGGTTGTGACATAGATGCTGATATATGAAATGTGTACAATCAAACTGCATCCAAAAGTGATTGAACATTTGGACAAATTGCACAGATATTGCCTCTGGGCAAAAAATTCTGACGATGGGGTCAAAAACAACTCCCTTGCCGCCTGGGAGCTTGTCTGTGGACCAAAACATTCTGGAGGCCTTGGTGTTATTGATATCAAAACTCAGAATGTTGCCCTCCTTCTAAAACATATGTTCAACTTCTACAATCATGATGATGTACCCTGGGTTGAGTAGGTTTGGGATGCGTACTACAGAAAGAAGGTACCACATGCAGCTGACGCGGTGGTCTCTTTCTGGTGGAAGGATGTGAGCAGCTCAGTGGGATCTTTCGGGGGATCACCAAAGTCGTCCCGGGGGATGGTTCTAGCTCTCTGTTTTGGAAAGCTGTCTGGTTTGATGATAGTGACTCTACGCTGATGAACATGTATCCACGGGTCTTCTCTTTTTGCTTGAATGAGGATGATTCCATTGCGAAGGTACTCACTCAAACTGACCCAGCCATGATCTTTAGCATGCCTCTTTCGATCCTGGCCAGGGAGGAGGTTAGAGAGATCCAATAGGGGTTGATGCATGTTCAAGTGGCTGATGACCGTTGTGACATTTGGGAATGCACTCTCGGGCGTTTTTCGTCCAAGAAATACTATAACCACTGTTACAAGCAGATCGTGGCGGATGATGCGTTTGGTTGGCTTTGGAAGGCCAAGAGCCCGATCAAGTTCAAACTGTTCGGGTGGCTGCTTCTTGTCGATTGTCTGAATACCAGAAACATGCTAAAACGTAGGCACTTTTCCGTCGCCGGGGACAACTACACATGCATGTTCTGCCAAAACCCCCCTGAGGAAACTGTGGAACACTTATTCTTTACATGCCCCTTCAGTCAACAGTGTTGGATTAGAGTTGGACTGTCGTGGCTGGTGGGAGTCAACAGATTAGCTTTGTTTCATGGGGGTAGAGATAGATGGAGGCAGCCCCTCTTCATGGATATATTTTTACTGGCTGCTTGGAGTTTATGGATGGAGAGAAACAACCAACACTTTAGTGGGATTCAGCATTCCTTCGGGGCATGGTTGGCTAGGTTCAAACATCTCTTGGAGCTGTTGACCCATAACTGTAGAGAGGAACTTCATCCTTTCCTGTCTGATTATATTGTAAATTTGGGACACTAGTGTAGTTGCTAGCTTGTGTGGTCGGGGGGCCTCAAAACCCATTGTAACACATATGTAATTGTTTCCTTGTGGGTAATACAAAAGTCAGTGGGAGCGTCTCCCACTGTCGTTCACCTTCAAAAAAACAATAATTTGACCTACAGGCATTGTTGTTTGTAACCATCAATGATTGGCCTGCTCTCAGTAACCTTTCAGGACAGACAAACAAGGGATACCACGCATACACGCACTGTTTAGATGACACCGAAAGTATATACCTGGACAAATGCAGGAAGAATGTGTACCTCGGGCGTCGTCGATTTCTGCCAACCAACCATCAATGTCAAAAGAAAGGCAAGCATTTCAAAGGCGAGGGAGATCACTAGAAGAAGCCCGCCATCCGTACCGGTGATCACATACTTGCAAAGGCCAATGATTTACAAGTAATCTTTGGAAAGGGTCCCGACGGACTATCTGTTCCGAATGACGCTAAGGAGCACGCCCCATCTGGAAGAAAAAATCTATATTTTGGGACCTACCCTACTGGAAAGACCTAGAGGTCCGCTCTTCAATCGACGTGATGCACGTGACGAAGAATCTTCGCATGTACCTGCTAGGCTTGTTGGGCGTGTATAGGAAGATAAAAGATACACTGGAGGCACGGGAGGACCAGCAACGTGTGCACGAAAAAGACGGCATGCCTCCAAAGTAGTATGAAGGTCCTATCAGCTACGCTCTTACCAAAGAAGAGAAGGAAATCTTCTTTGAATGCCTATTCCGTATGAAGGTCCTATCTGGCTTCTTGTTGAATATAAAGGGAATAATAAATATGCGAGAGAAAAAGTTTCAGAACCTAAAGTCTCATGACTGTCACGTGATTATGACACAACTGCTTCCGATTGCATCGAGGCAGCTTCTACCGGAAAATGTTCAATTAGCTATTGCGAAGCTATGTTCATTCCTCGATGCAATCTCTCAGAAGGTGATCGATCTATAAATCCTTCCAAGGTTAAGGAGTGATGTGGCGCAATGTCTTGTTAGTTTCGAGCTGGTGTTCTCACCATCCTTCATCAATATCATGACGCACATCCTAGTTCATCTAGTCAACGAGATTTTCATTCTGGGCCCTGTATTTCTACAAAATATGTTCCCCTTTGAGAGGTTCATGGGAGTACTAAAGAAATATGTCTGTAACCGCACTAGGCCAGAAGGAAGCATCTCCATGGGCCATCAGACAGAGGATGTCGGGTTTTGTGTTGACTTCATTCCTGGCCTTAAGAAGATTGGTCTCCCTCAATCGCGGTATGAGGGGAGACTGAGTGGAAAAGGCACGCTAGGAGGGGACTCAATAATATGTAGGGAGGGGCATTCTTTGTCTCAATCACACTACACAGTTGTACAGAATTCTAGCTTGGTGCCCCGTATGTCGATGAACACAAGAACATTCTGCGCTCCAAACACCCGGAGCAGTGTGACGACTGAATTACATGTGAACACATCAGGACTCTTAGTAGTTTGTTGCAAACACGTCTCAGGGGTGGCAACACTGTTTCTGATGAGGTGTACTTGTTGGCCAGGGGACCATCTTCGACTGTATTGACTTACAAAGGGTACGAGATAAATGGGAATACATTTTAGACGATCGCCCAAGGTCAAAAGAGCACCAGCCAAAATAGTTGTGTCCTCTTTGATGCAGCAACCAAGAGGGGAAAGTACACATATTATGGTTACATAGTGGACATATGGGAACTTGACTATGGACATGATTTTAAGGTACCTTTGTTTCAGTGCAAATGGGTCAATCTGTCAGGAGGCGGGGTACAGGTAGACCCACAGTACAGAATGACAACAATGGATCTGAACAATCTTGGGTACACAGATGAACCATTTGTCCTAGCCAATGATGTGGCACAGGTTTTCTATGTGAAGGACATGTCTACCACACCGAGAAAAAGAAAAGATAAGGAAGCGAATACATCATACGATGAGCCAAAGCGCCACATAGTTCTTTCAGGAAAAAGAGACATCGTGGGATTGGAGGGCCAGACAGACATGTGTGAAGATTATGAAAAGTTTCATGAAATTCCTCCCTTCAAAGGCAAGGCTGACCCAAGCACCCTGTTAAATGATGAAGATTATAGATGGTTACGACGCAATAAACAAAGGACACAAGCAAAGAAAAAGTGAAGACTTCCTATCCACAACTATTATGTTGATGGCTTAGATATATAATATCACTGCAGTTACATGTCAAGAAATAAAACGCCTTTTGTAACAGATGAGTTTCTGTCCGAAACCCTGATACTTTGTAAGAGATTGTCTGCTTTGTACACGAAGTGCATTCAGTTTTTTCCATAACCCTCTCAAATTTTTAGCACATGCTATGTGAGTGAAATGGTGATACCATGCCAATTTTCAACCTTCTTAAGAGTTCATTTGTAGTGCTTACTAATTTCAGGGTCATTTAGCAAAAAAAATCAGTAAATGCATGAAAAATAGCAAATGAAGTCAGAAAGGGTTAAAAATTGATGATGTGGCTTTGAATGGTGCATTTTGAACACACAAAAAGTCTAGAATTCAAATAAGTTCAAAAAAATGAAATCCCTCTGTAACAGATGAGTTTTCGTCCGAAACCCTGATACTTCAAAAGAGATTGTCCATTTTGTACATGAAGTGCATCCAGTTTTTTCCGTAACCCTCTCAACTTTTTAGAACATGCTATGTGGGTGAAATGATGATACCATGCCAACTTTCAACCTTTTCAGAGTTCATTTGTAGTGCTTTTCAATTTCAGGGTCATTTAGCTCAAAAAAAATCAATAAATGCATGAAAAATAGCAAATGAAGTCAGAAAGGGTGGAGAATTGATGATGTGGTTCTGAATGGTGCATTTTGAACACAGGAAAAGTCTGGAGTTCAAATAAGTTCAAAAAATGAAATCCCTTTGTAACAGATGAGTTTTCGTCCGAAACCCTCATACTTCGAAAGAAATTGTCCATTTTGTAGACGAAGTGCATCCAGTTTTTCCGTAACCATGTCAACTTTTTATCACATGCTACATGGGCGAAATGTTGATACCATGCCAACTTTCAACCTTTTCAGAGTTCATTAGTAGTGCTTTTAGATTACAGGGTCATTTACCTCAAAAAATCAGTAAATGCATGAAAAATAGCAAATGAAGTCAGAAAAGGGTTGGAAATTGATGATGTGGCTTTGAATGGTGCATTTTGAACACATAAAAAGTCTGGAGTTCAAAGAAGTTAAAAATGAAATCCCATTGTAACAGATGAGTTTTCGTCTAAAACCCTGATACTTCGAAAGAGATTGTCCATTTTGTACACGAAGTCATCCAGTTTTTGCCGTAACCCTCTCAACTTTGTAGAACATGTTATTTGGGTGAAATGATGATAACATGCCAACTTTCAACCTTTTTAAGAGTTCATTTGTAGTGCTTTTCAATTTCAGGATCAATTAGCTTAAAAAATCAATAAATGCATGAAAATTAACAAATGAAGTCAGAAAGGGTTGAAATTTGATGACGTGGCTTTGAATGGTGCATTTTGAACAAACACAAAGTCTGGAGTTCAAATAAGTTTAAAAACATGAAATCCCTTTGTAAGAGATGAGTTTTCGTCCGAAAACCTGATACTTCGAAAGAGATTTTCCATTTTGTACATGAAGTGCATCCAGTTTTTGCCATAACCCTCTCAACCTTTTAGCACATTCTATGTGGGAGAAATGATGATACCATGCCAACTTTCAACCTTTTCACAGTTCATTTGAAGTGCTTTTCAATTTCAGGGTCATTTAGCTCAAAGAATAACTAATAGCAAAATGAATCAACTAAAAACATTTTATAAACTTCTAGTAATTTTGAAACCACAATTATAATAACTTTATGCAACTAAAATATCAAAGTACTTTAATAGCAAAAAAGCACATTAACAGAAAAAAGAATTATCATAAAGAATTTTTTTGTTTGAAATTTTAATAGCAAAAAGAATTGTCATAAAGAATTTTTAGTTAGAAACTAAAATAATAAAATCTATTTTTAAATATAATGATAAAATAGAGTAATATTAAATAGCAGGAAAAGAATCACTCAAAAATCTATTTTTTATAGTAAAATTATTCACAAACTAGTGTTTCACAAAAATTGAAAGAATTCAAATTTAAACTTTTCAAATTTGAAAACTAATGTCACTAACATAAAGTTTATAATTTTTGTGACCTAATAGGATTTTTTTAAAAATAAAGCAAAAAACAGAAGAAAATAAATAATGTAAAAAAACCAAAAAAACTAGAAACAAAATAAAAAATGCCGCCTACTGGGCCACCACGGCCTGAATACGGCTAGAAACCCAACCAGCCAAGCGGGCCAGGATTCAGGCTTGCAGAAGGCCCAATAGGCCCACAGGCATAGTAGTGTGCGAGTAGGCCCGTAGGCCAGCAGTTCAGAGGAGTTCTAGAGGGAGGACGGGGCAGAGCTTATAAACAGCTCCCGATGCGTCTCATCTAGCGAGGTGGGACTAAACATCCCATAGAACCGCCCTAGTTACAACACAAGGCCATTGGTCCTGGTTGGTGCCATGAACCGGGACCAATGCACACCTTTGGTTCTTGTTCGTCGTACCAACTGAGACCAATGCCCCCCATTGGTCCCGGTTCGTGGCACCTACTAGGACCAAAGGTCTCTGCTTCCTGCCCTTTTGGGTGCTGAAAAGAGAACTTTGGTCCCGGTTGGTCCGGGACCAAAGGTAGGCATTGGTCCCGATTGGTTCAACGAACTGGGACCGAAGGGTTTTCAATATAAGCCAACACCTAGCATTTTTCAGATTTCATCTCTGGAGTTGCCCCCGATGACGCCGCCAGGCTGCCCGAGCTTGCCGGGTCGACGTCATCTCCACCCTCTGCCCCGTTGATGCCATCAGGCTGCTTGACCTCGCTGTCGACGCCCTCGCCCCTGCCCCAACCATGTTGTGCCTCTGCCTCGCCCTGCCCCGACCACGCCGTCGTAGCCGACCTCTGCCCCGACCACGCTACATCTCTCCTCGGTCCGGCCGGCGGCCCCTTCCTCCCTGTACTCATTCCTGTTTTTTTTCACATATATGATGATATTTTTGTTCATAGATGATATATGTGTGTGTATATGATGATTTTTTGTTCATATATATGTGTATATGATGATTTTTGTTCACATATATGATGATATTTTCATAATTGTTTTGTTCATATATATGATGATTTTTTTGTTCATACGTGATCATATGATGTTTTTTTGTTAATAGATGATCATATATATGATGTTTCTTTGTTCATATGTATGCATGGATTTGGATGGATGGATGTTTTTTACTCATAGAATATTTTTTTTGTTCATGGGAGATGCGAGGACGTCGGACATTCATATATGTATGTATGTTGTTGTTGATATAGCACCTCGCCGATAAATTCGACATGAGGGGGGGCCGATATACCGATTAGTGCATTTTAGGTTAGTTGATTTAGGTTAGTGCATTTAGATTAGTTGATTTAGTGCATTTTAGGTTAGTTGTACTATTAGTGCATTTTAGGTTAGTAGATTTTAGGTTAGTGGAGAGGAAAACGAAAAAAAAGGAAAAAGAAGAAAAGAGGAAGAAGGAAGAAAAAGAAAACGAAGGAGAGAAAAAGGAAAATAAGAAGAGGAAGAAGGAGAAGAAGAGGAGAAAAAAATAAGAAGAGGAAGAAGAAGAAAAAAAAGATGAGAAGAAGATGGAATATAGGGGAAGAAGAAAAAAAATAGAAGAATTATTCTATTTTTTCTTCTTCTCCTCTATTATCTTCTTCTTCTCCTCCTTTTTTTTCTTCTTCTTCCTTTCCTTATTTTTTATCATGGACGAGGGTGTCGAGGATCACCGAGCAGTCATGGGTCGGGAACTAGGGTAGAGGGCCGAGGGTCGCCGAGGGGTCGAGGTTTGAGGATCACCGAGGGGTTGAGGGTCGAGGATCGCCGAGGGGTCGAAGCTTGAGGTTCGAGGATCGCCGAGGGCTCGAGGGTCGAGGGTCGAGATTTATCAAGAATGCCCACATTATGGATGTGCACAAGTTGATCCAATTTTTTACTGATCATATATATATATATATATTGACATATAGATTTATATATATATATATAAATCTATATGTCAATATATATATATATATATATATATATATATATATATATATATTGACATATAGATTTATATATATATATATATATAAATCTATATGTCACATTGTCTATGAAAGTATCGAAGAAATCCATGGCTACATCATTAGCGGAAGTAATAGGTGTATGATGCTACGAAGCTCTTCAAAGTTGTTTTGGAACGGAGTTCCGGATAGAATAATTCACTTTTTTGTATGAATTTCAGCAAAGGCCTTCCAAATAGCGATATTTGGAAGGCTCTTGCTGAAGTTCGTACCAAAAAGCTAATTATCCTATCCGGGACTCCGTTCCAAAATAATTTTGGAGAGCTTCATACCATTATGAACATGTTACTTCCAGCTAATGATGCAGCCATGGTTCTCTTGAATCCTTTGACACTAGACAACATGACATATACAAGGGTAGATGAGATCAGGAAAAATATGGACCAATTTCTGCACATCCAGAATGGCGTCATTTTGTTAAATTCCTTCTTTGATATTCATGAGAGAGGCGGTTCGGACGTCAGACATTCATGACAGAACTCTGGTAACTTTTCAACATGAGGGGAACGTTGCTCAAGCCCCTCTCGCCCGACCAAACCCTAGAAGCGTCAGGGGCATCCCAAACCCTAGAAGCGTTGTCGAGGCCACCCGAAACCGTAGAAGCGTTGTCGAGGCCACCCCAAACCGTAGAAGCGTTGCTGAGACCCAGCTAGGTATATATATTAATTAAGCCTTTGCTGACTAGCTAATTGGTGCATTAATTGTTTTGGTATGTACATATATTAACTCTTCTTTCTTCTTTTATAGCCCTCCGGATGGAGCCAAACTTCGATAATGAGATGAGGCCTGAAGAAACGGTTGCGCCCATATGAAAGGTTCACGATCATAGCAACCACGGACGATGGCCAACTGATTGAACCCAAGCGGACCAAGGAAGCATTTTCTAATCAGTGCGGAGCTATTGTTAGGGATATCATCCCGATCAGCATCCAACTATGAATAAGCTTAAGAAAGAAGACCCTCAAGTTTCTTATATCACCGATCGAGAGAAAGATGATGTTTGGACCTCCCAGAAGGAAAATTTCAGCCTCCCACTAGAGGAGGATCGGAATAAGCCAGTTATACACTACTGGAATTAGCTTCTTTGCCATACGCCATGGAGGGCGACAAAGGCATGCATAACGGACGGCAAAAGCCTTTGCCGTCAGCCAGCGGATGGCAAACCGTCTGGCTGAACACGTGCCAGCAAAGGCCTTCTTTGCCATCCGCTTCGTAAAAACGAACGACAAAGGATTGTGCCGTCAGCCACCCGAGGCCAGCAGACGATGGATGGCAGCAGTGTGAGATGAGAGCCGTTAGGGGTTAACGACGTTCTTTGCCGTCCGCCAGCCGACGACAAAGAGGCAAAGCTCTTTGTCGTCTGCTGACGGACGACAAAGAGCTTAGCTAGGGCAGCACTGGCATTCTCTGCCCAAGTTGAATTGAGCCTTCAAAGCCATTATTTGTGAGATGGCATCCAGTTGACAAAGCTCAGTGTGCTCGTGAGAGGACGTTTTGAGGAGTCCAACATTTCAGTGAAGGCCTTTGCAGACTCCTCCATCTCCTTGTCCGCACCCAGAGCTTCGTCAAAGTCTTGCACCATGTCTGCGGTCCCGGTACCATGATCGTCGGTGCGACAATGAACCACCTCGGCTCTGGCACGTTGGGCAGACTCACCATGTAATGTCTAGACCGTGTGACTAGGCATAAAACCAAACTTCTGCAGGTGTTTACTCCTTTGAAGCTCATCCCTCTGATTATAGTTGTCGCACCGGACATAGGGGCACCAGCTAAATTTCTGGCCATTTGCAAATGCGGCTATAACAAACCCCTTAGTTTTTGTTAACCATTCCTTAGTCCAAACATACTAACTAGTGTAACCGGAGTACATCCACGCACGATCACTCATATTGACTTCCTACTGGACACACATATATATATATATATATATATATATATATATATATATATATATATATATATAGATAAAATTAGGCAAACCATATCCATCAGTTCATGCAGTTTGTTAGTTTTATTATGTCCATGCAACCTACACGCTAATAGGTAAGGATGGGTCCTAATCCCACCCGAGTATGTGTAGATCGGGTTCGTTTTCCCATGCTCTACTCCGGATCCGACGCAAAATTTCGGCAGCACCTCCCTACTATTCTCCTGATACACGTGTCGCCAATAAACAGAGAGCATGTGTACCCGGAGAACAACAGGGAGGCACTGATGAAATTCTGCATCGGATCCGGAGCTATGCATATGGGAAAACAAACCCAATCTACACATACTCGGGCTGTCCATGAATAATGTAGGAAAATTCGAAAGAATCACGATTATAAATATGCAAATGCATGCATATTTATAGATGTAACCCTTTCAAACGGGAGACGCATAGTGCTTATGCATACTGATGATTGACACCTATAGCTAGCAAGTTTCATCGGCAGGAAGACCGGAACAGAGCAAATGAAGGGGGGAGGAGGAGATCTCATTTGTGGTCACCAACAAAGCAGGGGCGGAGCTCGTCGAACACTAGACCCTTGCAACGATGAAATAAATGCATACTTAAATCGAAAGATGAGTAACATAGCAAGTATTCAACGCCGACGGCCACATGTACCTCGCACTGACGATACATGATATTTACGGTACCATCGACACCGAGGAACCCACTAACCTGCTCGTCCCCGGGTAATAGCAACTACCATGGGTGCAAGGTACATGAGGCCGTCGGCGTTGAACACTACATCCACATCCCACAAGTGAAGCCGGCGCCCAGCTTCCCGCAACAATAGTTCTGGTGGCCGATGATGGTCGAACACCTTGGTGAATTTGTCTGGCAGCCTCTGCGATGAGGATTAAAGCCAAGTTTTGAAATTTTCAAACAACTAAACCGAGTTGAGTTAGTTTGGGTGTTTCAAGTTTCAACACTTAGCTTTCAATCGTCATCTCTGAGGCTCCCAGGCAAATTTGCAATGGTGTTAGACCGCCATTATTGACGCCGAGAACTGTTGCTGCTGGATGCAGGACACATGTGTCACTTGTGGAACGTGGATGTAGTATTCAACACCGACGCCACATGTACCTTGCACTGACGATACTTACTATTTAGGGTACCATCGACACCGACGAACCCTAAATAGGAAGTATCATCGGTGCGAGATACATGTGGCGCTCGGCGTTGAACACTAGATCCACATCCCACAGGTGAAGCCGGGGCCCGGCGTCTCGCAACAATAGTTCTGGTGGCCGATGACGGTCGAAGACCATCGCAAATTTGTGTGGCAGCCTCTGCGATGAGGAATAAAGCCAATCTTTGAAATTTCAAACAACAAAACCGACTTGAGTCAGTTTGGGTGTTTCAAGTTTCAACACCGAGAACAATTGCTTTGGGACGCCGGACGGCGGCGTCACTTGTGGGACATGGATGTAGTGTTCGACACCGCTGACCACATGTATCTCGCACCGACGATACTTGCTATTTAGGGTTACATCGACACTGAGAAACCCCCTAACTAACCCGCTCGTCCCCGGGCGCCCTCTTTTTTCCTTTTCTTCTTCTTCTCCTCTCCTCTTTCTTCTTCTTCTTCTTCTTCTTCTTGTTCTTCTTCTTCTTCTTCTTCTTCTTCTTCTTCTTCTTCTTCTTCTTCTTCTTCTTCTTCTTCTTCTTCTTCTTCTTCTTCTTCTTCTTCTCATCCTCTTCCTCCGTCCTCCTCCTCCTCCTCCTCCTCTTCTTTCTTTCTTCTTCTTCTTCTTCTTCTTCTTCTTCTTCTTCTTCTTCTTCTTCTTCTTCTTCTTCTTCTTCTTCTTCTTCTTCTTCTTCTTCTTCTTCTTCTTCTTCTTCTTCTTCTTCTTCTTCTTCTTCTTATCTCCTTCTTCTTCTTCTTCTTCTTCTTCTTCTTCTTCTTCTTCTTCTTCTTCTTCTTCTTCTTCTTCTTCTTCTTCTTCTTCTTCTTCTTCTTCTTCTTCTTCTTCTTCTTCTTCTTCTTCTTCTTCTTCTTCTTCTTCTTCTCCCTCCTCCCATTCTTCCCTCCTCCTCCTTATACTCCTCTTCTTCTTCTAAACTAAAACTAAAACTAATCTAAAATAAACTAAAACTGAAACTAAAACTAAACTGAAAATAAAATTAAAACTAAAACTAAAACTAAAATAGAAACTAAACTAAGAGAAACTAAAAAAACTACATAAAATAAGGGGGAAGAACAAAACTGCAGTGGATCGCCGGTGGAGGGCGAGGTCGGCCGGTGGGGCGGGGCGACGCAGATGCCGCGGGTAGGATGGCGGCAGCGGGGCGAGGCAGCGTAGGGCAACGGGAGGGTCCTGCACCGGGCGGTCCGGCTGGCCTCTCCGACGACGGGCGGGCGGGGCGGCGGGCGGACAGGCACGGCGGGCGGCGGGTGTCGGTGTCAAACCGGCGGATCTCGGTAGGGGGTCCCGAACTGTGCGTCTAGGCGGATGGTAACAGGAGACGAGGGACACAATGTTTTACCAGGTTCGGGCCCTCTCGATGGAGGTAAAACCCTACGCCCCGCTTGATTAATATTGATGATATGGGTAGTACAAGAGTAGATCTACCACGAGATCAAGGAGGCTAAACCCTAGAAGCTAGCCTATGGTATGATTGTTGAGATGTATGTTGTCCCACGGACTAAAGCCCTCCGGTTTATATAGACACCGGAGGAGGCTAGGGTTTACAGTCGGTTACAATGGTAGGAGATCTACATATCCAGATCGCCAAGCTTGCCTTCCACGCCAAGGAAAGTACCATCCGGACACGAGCCGGAGTCTTCAATCTTGTATCTTCGTAGTCTGGGAGTCCGGCGGATATTGATAGTCCGGCTATCTGGACACCCCCTAGTCCAGGACTCCCTCAGTAGCCCCCGAATCAGGCTTCAATGACGATAGGTCCAGCGCGTTTGTAGTCTTCGGCGTTGCAAGGCGGGTTCTCCCTTCGAATTCCATGTACCTGCCGAATAGTGTCCGGCTTCATCTTGAATACTGTGTTCCTCGGCTTCTACGCCAAATAATGGCCCTCTTCCACGCGTTGCACGAATGCGAAAAGCCAGGGTGTCTTTTGCATTTCACCCCCTAATTGTGCGAGTCGTTCGCCTATAAAATAGGCAAGGATCCAGATCCAAACGGCACCGTCTTCCTCCCGCGTATACTCCATCGAAGCGCCTCTGACCTAGAAATCCATTCCACCATGGATCGTCAACGCGGCTCTTCTTCACGCGCTCCTAGCCCACCGCCAGGGAATTGGAGGAGGTGCTCTATTTCGCACAATGAGCTAGTGAAGCTCCAAACGGAGGGATACCTCCCTCCGGCCTTCATGGTCCCAGTCCGGGCCGGACTGGTTATGTATCAAGGTGGGAGGCAGGCGGAGGACACTCCAAGCCCCAATAAGGAGGAGCGAGTGTGCTTTGTCCCCTATCTGATAAGGGGGCTCGGATTTCCAATACATCCGTTCCTCCGCGGGCTCCTGAAGTTCTATGGACTCCAGCTCCACCACCTCACGCCTGCCTCTGTATTGCATATCGCGGGCTACGTAGCTCTTTGTGAGCTATTTCTGGGCATCGAGCCCCATTTTGCATTGTGGAAGAGGCTGTTTTGACTGGTACCCCGTTCTCACCAGGGATCCATATATCAAGTGGGCGGCGCCGAAATTTGGCGCATCGCCGGGACCGGATACCTATCCGGTACTCCCAAGAAGGCGTCCGAAGACTCGCCCTCGGAGTGGTTTTATATAGGAGACGCCCCGTTGCCAGATCCAGTCCGGATCGGCTCCCGGAGTTTAGTGCTGCTCCCTTGAAGAAACGCCTCAGCTGGCGCCCGCGGAGCCCCCAATTGGAGGAAGACAAGAGCGTCCACTACTTGATGGGCCGGATAAGAATAATGGCTCATTCCGGCTTGAACATGATCGAAGTCATGGCGACAGCCGCTGCAGTACAGAGGCCACCCTATGTGGGATTTCAACGGGGAAGACGATGCTTCCCGGCACACGGCCGCAAAGGGCCGGATTCGACCGAGGATCTGGTGAAGATCCTGCCCGGCCTGTACAAGGGGGAGAAGGAGGATTTCCTCCGAACGGTCCCTTTGAATGGGTTTTCCATGGTCAACCCCAGAGGATGGGTAAGTGAACACCTTGAAGGGCTCAACCCATGATTTCGAAGTATAAGCTTCTTACGTCATGTCTTCGACGCAGGATCTACGCCGGACTGTGGAGGACATGGTGTGTCCTGCTCCGCAACCCGAGGGCCCAGAAGGATCACTGGGTCCGGCCTCCGAAGAGGACCCGGACATTGAGGTGGAGCTGATCGACGGGGTGTATCACCAGCTCAGCATAGACAATGCTTTGGTCGCCATTACGGCAGACTACCCCGGACTAAGTCCAGTTTCCCAGGTGACCGCGGCCGAAGTCCGGACACCGGTATCTCTTCCCTGCCCATATCTAACCTTCGCGAACGATGGTATTTTGCAGGAAGCGCCTTCACGGCAGGAAGCCGAGCCCGCGGCGGCTGACCAACAGAGGCAGGTCCGAACTAGCAGGCGGAAAAGGAGCGCAATGCGGACGGAAATATCGCCGCAAAGGTATAGCTCGTATTTGTATTTTTAGAGCGACGATCCGAGGAAACGTTTGAATGCTCATAATCTTTGTAGGAGAAAAAGCGCCCGCCGGACTGCGAGCACAGGAATTGCCGATCCGACCAACACCGGCCAGGCTCCAGCGCCCGGCCTGGAGGGGGAGGCAAGCGCAAGACGCGAGCCGGATCCTTCCCCAACGGAGGATACCGACAGACTGTCCGCCACCAAGTCTCAGGTGGAGAGCGCCATGAACCATAGGCGCCGCCGAACAGTATTTCCAGAAGCGTGCTTTTCCCCTGAGGCATTGGATGCCTTTAACGCAGGGGACGCGCATCTCCCTGCCGCTCAAAATGGTTTTACCAGAGCCACGGAGCAGTATGTGAAAGACACACGGTAAGGAAATTTTAACGGTTGTATATACCAAGAGCCCCCGAGACTTAAAGTAGTTATGCTAACTGATTTAAGGATCATTGGAAATTTCAGGCACTTAACGAGAAGAACGCCCGATTGTCTCGGGAGCTGCAAGATTGCAAGGCCCAACTTGAGGTCAAGACTTGCTGCCGCAGGAGGAGACGGAAAGACCCTCCCGGTAACACATTTTTATTAATAAATATAAGCGCTGTGCGGCGTGCGCGCGAGTCTGATAATGACGTTGCAGGTACCGCCGGACAAGATCCGGACATGCAAGCATTGCTACGCCAGCTAAAGGCCGGCGAGAGTGTGCCGAATAGGGTTCAGCAGGAGAGGAACAAACTCCAGGATGCCAACGCCAAGCTCGGAGAAGAGTTGAAAGGCGCTCAGGCTGAGCTGTCCGGCTCCGTTAAGGAGAATCAGTGGCTTCGTCGCGGCATTTATAGTGAGTGCTTGAGCGAACTCCTTTGAAAAGAAGAGTTCGGCGAGGAAGTATTTTCACATGATATGTCTTGTAGGTATACTCACAGGTCGTCCTGCAGAGGAGATGCCCATATCAATGCGTGATCAGCTTCCCGAACTATTGCAGCTACTCGAACGAGTTCGGCAGGCAATGAACGGCGTTGTGCAGGCTTTATGGCCAGCCCTCACCCAACCCGAGGGCCTCGGGGAGCTTGCGGAGAAGCTACAGGGAGTGTGGCAGCGCTTCCGTTTGTGGAAGATTTCAGCTTGCCGTCAAGGTGCCAGGGAGGCTTGGGCCATGTTGAAGACGCGGTACAAGAAGGCGGACCCCAACCACATGGCCGAAGTTGGACCGGTGGGTCCCGACGGGAAGGAGATCCCTGTGAGTTTAGTGTACAGCCAAGTAGAGTTGGCTGCTAAATTTTCCCAATGGGACTGTATATTAGACAGCCTGTTAGACAGGATTGAGGAGGAATACAATCAATAAATTTGACAATGTATGCTATCCTTTAAAGTGACATGTGAAATGCCTTCTAGCCGGATTGTAGATCGTTTGTCTTTGCCGACCTTTTCGCTCCGACCTCGGGACCCTAGAGTCCGGAGTGTGTCGAATACCTTTTGGTTAAGAAACAACCGTGGTATGCATGGAGACCAGGCATAGGGGTCATTAGTGCTTTATCGCACAAGTGCCCAACTAGTTATGTTATATTACATGGTTAGTAAGAAACATCTTTCAGGAGAATAGTTCCGTTAAGGGTTCCTTTTTTGGGGAGGCATGCCCTAAAGTGCATGTCGGACTGCAAAGAAAGATAAAACATCCGGGGCAGATAAATAAATAGGTAAAAGTCATCTTTTAAGTCACCGACCGAATATTCCCTTAAGAACGCTAGCCTTCGCTTCACCCACCGAGGTACACATCCGGGTGACCGGCAAGAATAATCGCAGAGGTGCTCCCTTTACCTCCTAGCCGAACAATCGGGAATGTAGGGGTAAGCACAGGAGCCAGGCAACCCAGCTTGGCCAAAACTTAAGTCATATCGATGCATATAATGGCGAGTAAAAGGTACATGTGGAAGCTTGACACATATGTTGGGTATAAACCCCAAATAATTGAGCTTCTGTAAAAGAAGCCCCCAGGAATAATGAGTGCGGATGGCACGTCATGCGTATGCAAAAAATGCAAAAATAGGCCCAAAAGGGCTTTCAAGTGAAAAAGGAGAAAAAGAGAAACAAAAGACAGCCGAAGTGTAAAAGTTTGGACGGGGGAAGGGGACGAACTCTTAGTCCGGCGCTAGGCATAGAATCGTCGGAGGCGTGCTGCGTTCCATGGGTTCGGCTCGAGTCGGTTATCCGACGATTTCAGTGAGACGGTATGCTCCACCGGTCAAGACTTGATCGATAATGAAGGGGCCCTCCCATCTGGGCTTGAGCTTGTCCTTTTTCTTGTCCGGCAGGCGTAGAACTAGTTCACCAACGTTGTAAGTCTTGGCCCGTACTTCTCTGCTTTGATATCTTCAGGCCTGCTGCTGGTAGAATGCGGAATGAGCCTTCGCGACGTCACGTTCTTCCTCCAATGTGTCCAAGCTGTCGCCGATCAAGCTCGGCCTCTCTTTCCTCATACATGCGCATTCGAGGTGAGTCATGAATAATGTCACAGGGCAAAACTGCCTCTGCGCCGTATACCATAAAAAATGGTGTGAATCCGGTAGTACGGTTAGGCGTTGTCCGCAGCCCCCAGAGTACGGAGTCGATCTCCTCGACCCATTGTGCGTCGGATTTAGTGAGTGACCTCACTAGTCTGGGTTTAATGCCGCTCATTATTAGACCATTTGCTCTTTCCACTTGACCGTTGGTTTGAGGGTGATAGACTGACGCATAGTCGAGCTTGATGCCCATATTTTTGCACCATGACTGAACCTCGTCGGTTGTGAAGTTTGTGCCGTTGTTGGTGATGATGCTATGGGGGACTCCGTAACGGTGTACCACCCCTGATATAAAGTCTATCACTGGTCCGGACTCTGCCGTTTTGACCGGTTTGGCCTCTATCCATTTGGTGAACTTGTCCACCATGACCAATAGGTACTTTTTCTTGTGGGTTCCCTTTAAGGGGTCCAACCATGTCAAGCCCCTGCATGACGAACGCCAGGTAATGGGTATGGTTTTGAGGCGGTGGGTGGCATATGGCTCGATTAGCAAAGAGTCGACAACCAACGATCGCCGACCAAGTCTCTGCGTCTGCCCGAGCCGTCGGCCAATAAAATCTGCACGGAATGCCTTTCCTACAAGGGCCCGGCTGCTGCGTGGTGTCCGCCTAGTCCGCATGAATTTCTGCCAGAGGTTTCGCCTTCTTCTTCGGATATACACCTTTGAAGGACTCCGTGGTACTTTTGTTATAAAGTTCTCCCTCGTGGACCTTGTAGGCCTTCGATCGCCGGACTATGCAGCGGGCCTCATTTTGGTCTTCGGGAAGTTCCTGCCTAAGTAGGTAGTCTAGGAAAGGTTCTGTCCACGCGGCAATTACTGCCATTATGATGTGGGCGGAGGGTGTTATGTCATCTGCCGAATCACCGGTTGGTGCGGCTTTCTCCGGTTTATCGCTACCGGACTCCTCTTCCCATAGTAAGGATGGCTTGAAGAGCCGTTCCAGGAAGATATTTGGAGGGACAGCATCACGCCGCACCGATGCGTGCTGTGACGCCGGCCGCTTGGTTATTATCTCGGGCTATGTGATGGAATTCGAGTCCTTCAAACCGGGCAGACATTTTTAGGACAGCATTGCGATATGCTGCCATTTTCGGATCCTTGGCGTCGAAATCTCCGTTTATTTGGGATATTGCAAGGTTTGAATCCCCGCGCACCTCTAGGCGTTTAATGCCCATGGAGACCGCCATCCGGAGACCATGTAACAGGGCCTCGTATTTGGCTGCATTGTTGGAGTCCGTGTACATTATTTGAAGTACATACTGGACTGTGTCTCCGGTGGGGGACGTCAGGACGACGCCAGCCCCCAGTCCGGCCAACATTTTGGAGCCGTCGAAATGCATAGTCCAATTGGAGTATGCGCCGTACTCTTTAGGGAGTTCGGCTTCAGTCCATTCGGCGACGAAGTCAGCCAAAACTTGTGACGTTATGGCTCGTCGAGGTTTGTAAGTGATGTCGAATGGTAAGAGCTCAATGGCCCATTTTGCTATCCTGCCTGTTGCGTCGCGGTTGCTTATAATGTCATTGAGTGGTACTTCAGAAGCCACTGTTATCGAGCACTCTTGAAAGTAGTGCTGAAGCTTTCGAGACGCCATGAACACCGCATATGCTATCTTTTTATAGTGCGGGTAACGGGATTTATAGGGAGTTAACACAGTGGATACGTAATACACTGGTTTTTGAAGAGGGAATTTATGCCCTTCTGTCGCTCGTTCGACTACGAGGACTGCGCTTACAACTTGATGTGTTGCTGCGATGTATAACAACCTTGGTTCGCCCAGAGTGGGCGCAGCCAGGACCGGATTTGTTGCCAGTATGGCCTTTATTTCTTCGAGTCCGGCAGTGGCAGCATCCGTCCACTCGAAGTGTTCAGTGCGCCTTAGGAGGCGATAGAGGGGCAACGCCTTCTCTCCTAAACGGGAGATAAAGCGGATTAAGGCTGCCACTCATCCTGTTAATTTTTGTATTTGCTTGAGGTCTTTTGGAATATCCAACTGTGACAGAGCTCGGTTTTTGGCCGGATTTGCTTCAATTCCTCTATCGGATACGATGAAGCCCAGCAGCTTTCCGGCTGGTACGCCGAAAACACATTTTTCCGGATTCAGCTTGATGTCATATGCCCTGATGTTGTCGAATGTTAGCCTCAAATCGTCTACTAAAGTTTCGACGTGTTTTGTTTTGATGACTACGTCGTCTACGTATGCCTTGACTGTTTTGCCGATCTGGGTGGCCAAACATGTTTGAATCATGCGCTGATATGTTGCGCCGGCGTTTTTGAGTCCGAAGGGCATCGTGTTGAAGCAGAATGGTCCATATGGAGTGATAAATGCTGTTGCGGCTTGGTCTGCTTCCGCCATCTTGATTTGATGATAGCCAGAGTATGCGTCCAGGAAACACAACGAATCCTGCCCTGCTGTGGCATCAATAATTTGATCGATGCGGGGGAGAGGGAAGGGATCCTTTGGGCAAGCTTTATTGAGGTCTTTAAAATCGACGCAGAGGCGCCAGGATTTATCCTTCTTTGGTACCATCACCAAATTCGCTAGCCAGTCCGGATGTTTGATATCTCTAATGAATCCGGCTTCCAATAGTTTGGCTAGCTCTTCTCCCATTGCCTGTCTTTTGGGCTCAGAAAATCACCGAAGAGCCTGTTTGACTGGCTTGAATCCTTTTAGGATGTTTAGGCTGTGTTCTGCCAACCTGCGAGGGATTCCGGGCATGTCCGAAGGATGCCAGGCGAAGATATCCCAATTTTCCCGAAGGAATTCGCGCAGTGCGGCGTCTACTTCGGGGTTCAACTGTGCCCCGATGGAGGCCGTCTTTGTTGGGTCCGTTGGATGGACCTGGAATTTTATTATCTCATCTACTGGTTTGAAGGAGGTGGACTTGGGTCTTTTATCGAGTATCACATCGTCCCTGTTCACCGTAGACCGCAGCACGGTGAGTTCCTCTGCCGCTAAGGATTCGGATAGTGCCTCGAGGGCTAGTGCGGCTGTCTTGTTTTCGGCGCGGGGTGCTATGTCCGGATCACTAGCGAGAGTGATTATTCCGCTGGGCCCAGGCATTTTGAGCTTCATGTACCCGTAACGAGGTATTGCTTGAAAAATTGTGAATGCCTCTCATCCTAATATAGCGTGATACCCACTGCTGAACGAGGCCACCTGGAACGTGACTTCTTTGGATCTGTAGTTGTCCGGAGAGCCGAACACCACGTCGAGCGTGATTTTTCGGTGCAGCGCGCTTCCCGGCTAGGGATTATTCCTCTAAAGGTTGTGCTGCTTCGCTCAATACGGCTCCAATCGATTTCCATTTTTTGCAGAGTTTCCTCATAAATGAGGTTTAGTCATTGCCGCCATCCATGAGGACTTTTGTCACCGAAAGCCGCCCACTATGGGACTAAGTACCAGTCGCGGGTGGGGCTCTGGTTGTTGAATGTGGGCTCATCGCTGGCATTGAAGGTAATAGCAGTGTCGCTCCATGGATTTGCTGTTGCTACTTGGTAGACTTCGGCGAGTTCGCGGATTGTTCGTTTTCGCATATTATTTGATGCAAAAGTCTCGAAGACTGTTGACACCGTGCTGGTATTGTTGGAGTGGTTTGCCGGAGCTAGGAGCTCTTCGCCACTTTTGGCCACCTGCCGTAATACCCAACATGCTCGAAGGCTATGTGTTGGGATGGCTCCCTCTGTACTATGAATCTTACAAGGTCCATTGAGCCGTCCCTCCAGTACGGTTCCGTTTCCCCTATTGGGTTTTTGTTTTTTCTTTTTTGCATCTGGGGCCTGAGTGTAAGGCGCCCTTTTACTGCGGACTGGGTTTGGGGCCGGATTGTCCCAAAATTGATTTTCGGTTTTCCGGAAACTCTCCATCGCACAGTACTTTCGTACAATGGATGCCAGATCGGTGAAGCGCGTAATTTTGCGACGATCAATGGCGTTTAGTATTCCCTTGTCCGTGCAGTTATTGCAGAAGATTGATATTGCGTTTTCCTCTCGGCAGTCCTTTATCCTGTCCATAACCAGGAGGAATCGGCCCGAGAGTGATGTCTTGTTCGATAGGCTCTTGCCGTATTAGAGATAGATCGCATATGTCTGGGCGGGTGGGTGGAATAAAATCCGGATCCCTGCCCATCTTGAGGCTCAAAGGCCCAGGAGTTTCCGAATTCGGAAGCTTGGTTTGCTGGACGCGATCCAGCGAGTCCGGGGCGATGCATGATTTTAAGTTCAATGCTCGATCGAAGTCCGTTCCTCCGCGGGAATCCGGCATGGAGGGTTCGGGAATCCGGACATGAATCGTCTTCAATACTGGCAAAGAGTTGCCGTATTGCTCCTCTACCACTGCGACGTGGTGGGTGGCCTGGGGAGAGTTAATCTCTCTCAGATCGGTTTTAAGCCCAATCTGGTTGTAGTCCGTAGCGACTCCCAGGGCGGCGATGCAATCAAAGAGCTCGTTAACAGACGAGAGCTCTATTGGATCTAACTGTTCGGCAGCTTTAGGGCTGACGCGAAGATTGCTTCCGACGACTTGAGAAGTCATTGCCGAACCGGCGGCCGGACAGGCGGTCATGAGAAAACCACCAAGCCGGATAGTTTGGCTGGCGGCCAAGGCCCCTCCGGCGAGAACACCGCCTTTGAAGACGGGTGGAGGCATCCGCTCTATCGATGACGACAGAGAGGAACTCTCAATGAAAGCACCAATGTCGGTGTCAAAACCGGCGGATCTCGGGTAGGGGGTCCCGAACTGTGCGTCTAGGCGGATGGTAACAGGAGACGAGGGACACAATGTTTTTACCCAGGTTCGGGCCCTCTCGATGGAGGTAGAACCCTACGTCCTGCTTGATTAATATTGATGATATGGGTAGTACAAGAGTAGATCTACCACAAGATCAAGGAGGCTAAACCCTAGAAGCTAGCCTATGGTATGATTGTTGAGATGTATGTTGTCCTACGGACTAAAGCCCTCCTGTTTATATAGACACCAGAGGAGGCTAGGGTTTCACAGAGTCGGTTACAATGGTAGCAGATCTACATATCCGTATCGCCAAGCTTGCCTTCCACGCCAAGGAAAGTACCATCCGGACACGAGCCGGAGTCTTCAATCTTGTATCTTCGAAGCCTGGGAGTCCGGCGGATATTGATAGTTCGGCTATCCGGACACCCCCTAGTCCAGGACTCCCTCTGCGGGGCTGCGGGGTGATGGGGAAACAGGGCGCGGCGGGGTTCCTCTTTGCGGAGGGAGGGCTGGACGGCGGCGGGGGCTGGGTCCAGGGGGTGGGGCTGGCCGGCGGTGGTGACAGCGGCGGCGGGGGAGGAGAGAGGCGGGCACACGGGAGGGAGACAAATAAAGAGAGAGAGGGGAGATGGCTCGACCCGTTAAGTGGGCCTTCTTTACCGTCGGCTAGCAGATGACAAAGAGGGCGGCCGTTTAGGGCTCGCTTACGTCTCCTCTTTGCCATCCGCTGGCGGAAGCCAAAGAACCTGACCTAGCCACGCCGTCCCCTGTGGGGCCCACCTGGCCCTTTGTCGTCTGCCTTCTAGCTCTTTGCCGTCAGCTAGCTGACGGCAAACAAACGGTTGACGGCAAACAACCTTTTTGACATCTGCCCTTTCTTTGCCGTCCGCTTTGTGGAAGTGCTCGGGAAAGAGGCTCTTTGCCGTCAGCTAGCGGACGGCAAGAGGTGGCAGATGGCAAATGCCAGATTCTAGTAGTGAAAGAGCCACTGGTGAAGGCGTGTGCTCTTAAGAAGATGGCAGATCTATTCAGGAGGTGGAAGAATAATTTGAAACCAATGTTTGTTGAGAAAGGGAAGACTCAAGAATTCACCGGCCGATTTGAGAAGATAAGAGATCACTGGCCCGCATTTGTGGCCTACAAGACATCAGACAAGACTAAGAAAATGCCAGAGATAAACAAGATAATTCTGCAATGAAGGTGTTTCACAATCGCAAAGGGTCAGGCGGCTACATCAAAGCCCGGCCGTTTTGGGACAAAGATGAGAGTGTCCTGGTTGCTAAAGGGGTCGAACAAAAGACATTGAACTGGCAAGACCATTCAAGGACTTGGTTCTTTGGGGTTGGGGGAAATTTGGACCCTGAAACAGGGAAGTGCTGTTGGACGGACGCGCAACTTGCAATACCCAACATGAAGCTTCAGGTAGCAATCAAGGCAGTGCATGAAGGGACGTTCATTCCTGACAGAGAGAATGATGAGCTGACTGAGGCCCTTGGGAATCCCGAGCACCCAGGACGAACACGAGGCACGCCAGGCTCCATTGCGTGGAAGATTGGGTTTCACAGTGCAGGCGGTTACAAAACCCAGGAGAGGAAGAAGAAACAGGAGCTGAGCAACATAAAGAAGCTCAATGCAAGAGTACTAAAGCTAGAGGAAAAGTTACCTAATGAGAGGACCAATAAGGAAAACGAGGACATCAGTCGTGCCCAGGTGAGGGACTTTTTTGCTCGAAAACCTCCACCTCCAAAGGAAACGGTTGATCTAGTGAAAGTGAAGCGGACTATCGATGCCCTTACGCGACCACCATCGCCTCCGCCGGATTCCAACTATGTGCGCACTATTAAAAGGACATATAAGGAAGCGGAGCAGTCGGGAAATACTTGCCGTGATGCAAGGTTAGCAAAATGAAGAAGTGGGAAAAAATTCCCCATCTCGGCGAACAGGCGAAGCAAACGTGCCCCTCGCTCAAGGTGTCTAGCGATATCGTCGCTAATCATCCGGTGATGGTGCCTGGTACCAATCTTGCTTATTACCTGCCCGATGCTGTACCCTTTGAAATAATGGAGGTGGACGAATTCTGATTCCAGTGCGGGCAGCCTCTCGTCAAACCTAATCATCAGCGTCTAACAACGATGATGCGAAGACTCCATGAATGGTACATGCAAAGATGCAGGCAGTCCGGGAGGCATACTTTCACAATGATAATTAAAGAGGAGCTCGACCTCATTGGAATTGATATTTTGAATGTTGAATTTGACGAGTTATTCTAGTTATACAATCAGAAGGCCCTCGACAAAACACTCATGACTTGCTACTGTCTGTAAGTACTACTTCTGTAATTAAGTCTCTATATATAGCTCAGGTCTTTCATTGCATGTATATATAATTATCCTCACTATATTATGCAGGTTGAAGATCGTCGAATGCAGAAAAGCAGATATCTATGACATTGGGTTCATTAACCCAAATATCATACATGAATGGACAGTCAAACACAATGTCAATGAGACCGAGGACAACTTGCTATAATAGTTGATTAAAAATCGAAACAAAATAAAATACTATTTCCTTACAGCTTCAAGTGAGTGTTACTGTCTTGTGCATATTAGGTTTCCCTTACTCGAGGTTAAGTATAATAATGTAATTGATGAGTTATGCATGCGTGCACAACTTTCACTTTATTATGCTAGAGATTAAGCTTGAACAGGGAATAATAACTGTCTTAGACTCATGACGAAAAAAATCCCCAGGAGTATGCGGACATGATTGATATGCTCCAGAAGTAAGTTCAATCGATCATTATGGCACCATATCGGCAACTTTGTTCATTTCCTGATAGCAAGTAATTATTCTCTTTGTCTAGCAGGGTTTGGAAACAGTTCACAACCATTGTTCCGACACTACTGAAGGAGCTGCGATTTACAAACCCGAAAGTAAGTACTACTAGCTAGTTCCGCACATCTCCCATTGATTCTACCTAGTTTCATCAAAACCATTAAGAATGCTTGATTATTAGTTTGATTGAAATCTATGTCTCGTAAAGTGCTTGTGGCAGGAAGCCGGAATGATTTTTGTGGATACTACATTTGCGTGTTCATCTACAACTCGATGACCTATAAGCGGCACTACACTAAAGAAGATTTTGCTGTATGGAAAAAAATTCACAATTTTATTTTATTACCATCATTGGTGTTGAGTTTCATCCATATACATGTATTGACCCACTTCTTTAAATTAGATGTGGGAGATGCGGGATGAACTCCTACCACATGATCGCATACGAGCTATTCAAGAGCAATTGGCGGGATTCTTTCTTGACCACGTCATAAATAGAGACAGAGAATACCATGTGAAAGTTGAGATAGACCTTAGATGTTAGGGTTTGTAAGAGATATTATATTGTATATATGTAGCTAGTAGCATCGGATAGATATACGAAAACTTGTTGTTCGACCAATCTCGCAGAGCAAGGGAGGTCGATCACTTCCCTCTCTATATGTTTATGACGATCTTGTGTACTTAATGGTTCCGTCATTTGCTTACTAGCTTGTGTGTCAAGGTCTCTCTTTACGTATGGTAGCTAACATCGACCAAGCACGGAGATAAGAGAGGTCACTTTTCTCTATTAGTTGGATAACACAATACATGAAACCCCTAAATTAACCATCCAAAACCCCAACCCCCCCCCCCACCTTAAAAAAACAAAAACCCCAGCTCCTGAGTCATTGACGCATGGATGGCATTTGGTCCCGGTTGGTGTTAACAACCGGGACTAAAGGCCCTCCTATCTGGGCTCGCCGCAGCGGCCGCGTGGAGCACCAACTATCCCGGTTCGTAGGTGAACTGGGACTAAAGGTGTTGGGCTTTAGTCCCGACCCTTTAGTCCCGGTTCCAGAACCGGGGCTGATGGGCCTCTGGAACCGGGACAAATGGACCGTTTTCTACTAGTGAAGTATAAAAGGTCCCCACTCCATATCCTTTTTTGCGTGCTCTCTAGAGCCGCATTTTTCGACACATATAGTAGAAAACAAGGCTCCTCTCAAACTTAACATCATAATATTCAGTTTGGCCAGATATTGTGAATCCCAAAAATATTGTAAATTTTTTCGTAACATCCAGTTTGACTCTAACGTGAAAAAACTCCCCTATGAAGACATTAGGGAGGACAATCTGGACCGCCTGAACTTCACCAATCATCTTTGCCATGTTCTTTACAATTTCTTCTCTTTTCAGAACCATATCAGGTAGCTTATTAATCTAGCACTAGGTTTCTATCTTATTGAGCTTGAGTGTGTCTGGCTTCTTGAAACTGTCAAACTCAACAATGATCAAAGCCATACCTTGAAAGTCCCAAAGACCTTGGCGGACCGCCTTGTTCCAATCAGCAAGACAATTAAATTGCACGGAGAATGTATTTGGATTTATTCTCCTCCACTCTACTTCTTGCACAGGGCTCCAGGCCGCTCTCGTGTCGGTGATCAAAGCTCCTTGAGCAAATTACTTGGTGGTCAAAACCCTAGCTAGGGCATTTAGGTTTCTCATCTAGTTCCTCTGCTTCCTCCTCCCAAACCAAATCGTCAAGCTCATCTTCCTCTAGATGTAGTCTCTCTAGTAGAACACTAGGATCCTCCGGAAACTGTTGTCACGATCCACTATCTTCCGATGGTGTCGCCACCCCAGGATCAGACGCAAGAAGGAAACTCCTGACAGAACCTTAGCGCTGCCATCAAGCAAGCGGAGCGCTCGCTCGAGGAGGCAGGAGGAGTCGGAGGGCACTGAGGAGGCCTGCGGTCCCAGCAAGACGAGCAATGAGGGGAACTTTTGGCGCGTCGCCGAAGGACATATAACCTAGTCCTCGAGCACTAGGGGACACTTGGATGGTCATGCAATCTCTACCTAATAATAAACCAAATAGAGTTTCTGGTTGTCCGTCATTAAAACTGCCCCTAAAGTTGTAAATAATTACCCAGCAATGCCACCGGTAAGTGAGAAGAACGTTTGGTTTCTTCTTTTTCCGCGCTCGCCCATAGCTCAATAAGGAGAGATCCGCCTCATATACAACGACCATGCGAGCAGCGCACTGGCTGGTTCCGTGACCTACCGCGCTAGAGGTCGTGGGTTCGATTCCCACACCCACCCTTTTTCTTTAAAAACTCAATTACTTTTTGAAATTTTCATATCTTTGAAACCCTAACTTCAAATCTGACATGCCATATATGAAAATTCATCAGAAAAATGTGTAGATTTCAAATATGATATTATCATTAATTTTTGAAATTATGTTCAGGGTGCAAGCTTAAATAACACCTTCTTTGTATGATGAGATATTTTAGAAATGCCCATTACATATGTCCTTACAGATTGGTTGTTTTTGTGGAGCTATCCTATATGTTTGCAACCAAATTAAGTCTTGAACTGAATTATGATTGCACACACACACAAACACACACACACACACACACACACACACACACACACACACACACACACATTCGCGTCGCGTCGCATATATATGCGCTAGGTATATTCACTCCGTCCGAAAAAATTTGTCCTTCAAAGAGATATACCTAGCACTAATTTGGTGCTAGATACATCCATTTGAGGGACAAACTTGGGACACGTTATTTTGGACGAAGGGAGTATATGAAAACACTTATGCACATGTTATCATCAAATACTAAAATGTTCTTTGCTATTTCATTCTAATAGAAACAACAATAAATGCGTAAACATATATTGGCAACTAGGTAGATATTTGGGTTGTATAATGTATTCTAAACACCTTCAGTACACTTCAAAAATCATCACACCTTTATGTTTTTGCACAACACCACTTATCATGTTGCTTGTTTTTTTTATAAAAGTTATCATGTTGCTTGTTGCGTGGCATCATGAAAGATTTCAAGGATTTGCTGATGTCGTCATGTGTGTGTATGTGGCGTGAATTTTTTTCTCCCGTTGCAATGCACGGGCATATTTGCTAGTTAATCCTAAAAGCCATTCATACAATAATAAGTCATATTTTATATTCTATGTCATGAATATGTGGCCCAAAAAACAGCCTAGTAGGCCAAACAACATGTGGGTCTACCATCCATGGCGTTCCACCGTGCCGGCCCGAATAGCAATCGTGACATGCCTGGGCCTGAGTGCGCAGCACAGCTAAATCCTATTCGGCTGTCATGGCCCTAGAATTTGATTGCAATTAGTTGCATAAGAATTCATGCATCATGTTTGAATTAAAAGGAAATTTTGAAATGGGGATGTTCAAACCCTCGCAGATAATAAATTCAACTAGGTTCAAGTTTAAATCTTTTCAATGAACCCAAAATGCATTTGAAAATGTTCATTATTTTTGATAAAGGTGAAAGCCTCTGCCAAAAATTATGATCATATTTCTCAGCCATTAATGGATTTTCGAATTAACCCATACTATATTTGAATTGGGACATTTGAATTATATAAATATCTTAAATGCTCCAAATATTCTGGAATCATTTGTGATCTTTTGGAATAATCCAAATACAGTCCACAATTTGTCTCACGAGTTTTAGAAATGAATTAGTACTTTTACTTATACAAAACAGAATAAAAGAAATAGAAAACTGAAACAAAAGGAAAAGAGAGCTTACCTGTAGCCCAAGACGGTGCACAGCTGGCCCAGCTGCGCTGGCACAATCCACCTCCCCGGCTCCCTGTCGTCTTCCTCCCCGCGGCAATAGGTAGAGCGCGTGGTCATCGCGCGCCCTGCCACCTCCTCCCTGCCTGCCTGCCTCCCCCTCGAGGCGACAAGACAATGCCACGAAGATGCCCAAACTACCCCGACCCTCTCTTTCGATGTCAAAACCGGCGGATCTCGGGTAGGGGGTCCCGAACTATGCGTCTAGGCGGATGGTAACAGGAGACAAGGGACACGATGTTTTTACCCAGGTTCGGGCCCTCTCGATGGAGGTAAAATCCTACTCCTGCTTGATTGATATTGATGATATGGGTAGTACAAGAGTGGATCTGCCACGAGATCAAGGAGGCTAAACCCTAGAAGCTAGCCTATGGTATGATTCTTGTTCGTCCTACAGACTAAAACCCTCCAGTTTATATAGACACCGGAGAGGGCTAGGGTTACACAGAGTCGTTTACAATGGTAGGAGATCTACATATCCGTATTGCCAAGTTGCCTTCCACGCCAAGGAAAGTCCCCTCCGGACACGGGACAAAGTCTTCAATCTTGTATCTTCATAGTCTTGGAGTCCGGCCGATGATGATAGTTCGGCTATCCGCACACCCCCTAGTCCAGGACTCCCTCAGTAGCCCCTGAACCAGGCTTCAATGATGACGAGTCCGGCGCGCATATTGTCTTCGACATTGCGAGGCGGGTTCCTCCTCCGAATAATTCATAGAAGAATGTGAACACCAGGATAGTGTCCGGCTCTGTAAAATAAATTCCACATACCACCGTAGAGAGAATAATAATTACACAAGTTCAATCTGCTGACGTATTTTGTGGCGTGACGTCACACCACTACCAAGCCTTTGAATCATTTTTATTATACCACCTCAGCGCGTTTAGCGAAGCGGTTTCCTTGGCACGTCTTGTCGAAGCAGAGATCGTGTTCCCCTTATTCCGGGATTCTCATCAATACGGACGTGGGTAACCCAACCGCGCCATTGATTGTGGCGCGTGGGAGATAAGCGAGTTTTACCAGGCCGGTGGGGACGCATAGTTTTCGTCCGCCCATATATAAGGGGATAAGTATCCACCTCTTTTACCCACGCCTTCTTCCTCCTTTGCTTATCCTTCTCCGCGCACTCGAGCTCCAGCTCCCAAGTCCGCACATCCCACCTCGACCTGCTCCAGCCATGTCCGGAGCGGGAGGCAAGTGGATGGCCTCCTCCATTACGAAGGGGCACATAGAGAAGCTGCGCAACGCCGGATACCTGTCCAGCGACATAGCGCATCGGCTCCCCGACGAGGGGCAGCTTATCCCCACCCCCAGGCCCCATGAGAGGGTGGTATTCCTTCCCCGTTTCCTCCGTGGACTGGGCTTCCCACTCCACCCCTTTGTCTGGGGGCTCATGTACTACTACGGCCTGGATTTCCACGATCTGGCCCCAAATTTCATCCTCAATATCTCGGCGTTTATCGTCGTGTGCGAGGCCTTTCTCTGCATCCAGCACCACTTCGGCTTGTGGCTAAAGACCTTCAATGTCAAGCCGAAGGTTGTGAGGGGCAGCCAAGCGGAGTGCGGAGGCGCCATGGTGGGCAAAATGCCCAACGTCACTTGGCTTGAGGGTGCCTTCGTGGAATCCATCATAGGGTGGCAATCGGGGTGGTTCTACATCACCGAGCCGCGTGACCCTAAATGGGCAGCGGCCCCCGAATTCAGATCTGGCATCCCTATGCAGCTCACCTCCTGGAAAGAGAAGGGCTTGCTATGGGGTAGTTCGGAAGAGCTGACCGGACTCCAGTCCTTTCTCCAGACCCTGGTGAACAAGAAGTTCAAGCTTGTCAACGTGATCCTGGTCATGCTCGTCCGCCGGATTCTCCCCTGCCAGCAACGGGACTTCAATTTGTGGGAGTTTGATCCGGCATAGCACCGGACCTTGAGCGGGCTCTTCGACACTACGTACGAAGCTTCCTGGAGGGTGCTGTTCAAGGGCGCCGAGGCTCCCGCATCCGCTACCGAAGATCGCGGATTCAGCACGCAGCGTCCGGATGGCGAGGTAAGCTACGCCATCCTTTATGGGACACTTGCTTTTCATAGTTTGACTCTATGCGGGATCTAAACTCCCAATGCCGGTAACAGGCCTGGCAGAAGACGTCCGGACAGGTTAACTGTCTGGCTCCTCTTTCAGAAGACCCAGCGGATGCCCGTTTGACAGGGCTGCTGGTCCCGGCACTATACGTAGTGCCGGAGAAGAAGGACAAGAAGAAGGCCACGGGAACCCGAAGGAGTTCCCAGCGTCAGGTGGTATCAGACTCATCGTCTGATGACTCCGAGGCGGACTCCTCCCACGAAGACAAGGAGGAGAAGAAAGAGGCCTCTCCCCCAGCGGGGGGAGAGAGGAAGAGGAAGGCCTCCCCAACGAGGGAGGCCGAAGGGTCCAAGAAGGGAAGGACCCTTCCCCCGGACTGCTCCGCCAACGTTGGCAACGGCAACGAGGAGTGGCCCTCAAGGGCCAAGCCCCTGACGAGATCGTAAGTATCCGGACTCCTAGATGATTTATAATTTCTCTTTTTGCCACATGGTGTCTTTTTAATGCCGCCTACAACATGTAGTCCGCCCAAGGACGATCTTCCCGCTTCGTCGAGCGGGTGCTTGGGGATGTCGGATATGGATTCCCTTCCGACCGCCTCCACCCCCCTGACGCTGACGACGTCGAGGTGGGATCCCAGGAAGGGACCCGCCAGGAGGAGGAGGCCCCGGAGGTGCCGCAGGGCAACCTCCCGGACTTTGCACCGGACTCCGCACCGGAACTTGCAGTGGTTCCAGAGTCCGGCGAGCGGCCCCGTTGTAAGAAGGGCAAGACTGTGACACCGGCAGCCTCCGTCCAACCGTAGGCGCCGGATAACTTGCTGGAGGCGCTCAACGGCGCTTCCATCGAAGAAGAACACCGCACTGTCATGAGTGCGGTGCTTCAGAAGGTTCAGCTCGCCAAGACCGGGCTGACCGAAGCCTACAGCAGCCTTCTAACAGGCTTTGAGGTAAGAATTTTAAGATGTGTATTATAATACCGCATAGGCAGTAGCCCCTGATGCTCAGTTCAGTGTTCGGAAAGAAAAGCCGGACTGAGGATCTAAAAAGATATACGCAGGAGTCTTAAAAAATATGTCAATATGGGATTGCAGGCTGCGCTGCTGACCTCTGCCGCACTGACTGCGGAGGTTAATACCTTGAAGCAAAGCCTCGAGCGGTCCGAGAGCGAGCTCGGCCATGCCAAGAAGCAGCTCTAGGACAAGGAAGGTGAGTAACACCGTATTAAAGTTGTACCTTACAGAAAAGGATTTGGTTGCAAGAGAAATAACAAGGATAACGTGGGTACTTCAGGGGCTACAAACAAGGTGGCGACCCTGAAGGAGGCGGTGTCCGCGGTCGAACGCAATGCCGGAACAAGCTGAGCGAGAGAAGCAGGAGGCGCTGGTGGCGGAGGTGCAGCAAGAGCTCCAGGCTCTCGTGGAAAAACATGAGAGTTTGGAGCGCGACTCAAAGACTCAAGAGTCCGAGCTTGCATTGGCTCTTGAGAGTGCCAAAGCCACTAAGGCCGAAGCCCACAAGGCCCTCCAGGAAATTGAGGCGTTGAAGAAGATAGCGGCGGGTAAGGCATTTTTCATGCAAAGTAAGCATGTGAATGTGAATTACCTATTACTTACCAGGATTCGGAGCTCTCCAGGAGCGTTCGCAGATCTGCCCGCAGCGTGTCCGATGGTGCCGCTTTCTACCGGGCCGAGGAGGGGAGCTCGACGGAGAAGGTCTTCTGGTCTCAGTATGCTAAGGCCGGACATCCGGTGCCCCTTAGCGACCAGCTGAAGCAGCTGGTCGAGCTCCACAAGGTGGCCGAACAGGCATGAAGGGCCTCATAGTTAATTTGTGGCCCTGTGGAGGCCATGCACAGGAGCTACTTGCCCTGGTGCGGCGGCTGGTGGATGGGTGTCCCTGGGTTGAAGTCGTCAAGCACTCCACCTGCATTGAAGGTGCCCGTTGGGCCCTTGCCTGTGCAAAGGTGCACTGGGGCAGGATGGACGCTGGGAAGCTTGTGACGGACGCGCCACCGATGGGCAAGGAGCATCGCACGCCTGAAATGTATTATAAGATTGTCCTGAAGGGTGCCCGCATGATTGCGGGTGAGTGCTCCAAAGATGTAATATTTGAGTAGACTCGCATTTTGTTATCCTGTGCGCTGAAAACTTTGTTCATATGCGCTAAGCAACGCTTGTTAATTAAAATATTAACTTCTGTGCGGCCGTTTATCAAATCTGAGAGATGGCAAGTCGTCGGCTTCAGCCCCCATGCCACGAGTGCTGGGGTGTTCGGGATAAACTTGAGTGCTCTTGTTCCCATTTTTGGGTCCATCTAGGGAGGCGCTCAACACAACGAACGAGGCAACCGGACTTATAATGCTTGAACACTCTCACTTAGCCATAGAATTCTATAATTTTAAATTTCGACGAAGCCCCTAGTGTTCGGAAGACCGAGTTCGGGGCGCTATCCACGCCTGGGCCGGACAAAGCCGGTTCCTCGCTCTAAGCGGCATAAGTCTTTAGGGACTCGAAAAAACCTCTCGAACAGCGACCAGCTCTCGCCTTATCATGACGGTCAGTTTTAGCTTTCTCCATCGAGGCGCTCGCCCAGCTCAAGCCAGGCGCAATCGCGATGGTTCTCCAAGGCTACCTTAGCTGATACAACGGAACGTAAGGTACCAAAACATGGGAGCCAGGCAAACCCAACTATTGACCCAAGACATGATTGAAGCCGATGCATATAATGCTATAAGTTCGGGGTGCCGCACTTGTGAAAGTGTTCGGACTTATCACACCATAATGTGGGGAACTTAAGCCCCTGGTGTATTTAGCCGTACCAAAGTGTACGGATGCAACATGTCATAAATGAACATATGTATAAGAAATAAATGCAATTATAAGCAAAAAGCGATGCATTGTTTATTCAAGAAATACTGCCATGAATGCAGAACGATACAAATAGTGCGGTAAGCAAGGGATGGGACTATTAAACATGTCCCCCTCCAGGGGTGGGATGCGGAATGGTGTATAAAACAGATTTAATGCTCGTAATGGAGACCACCTGGATACTCGTCGTAGCCTTTCTCCTTCCCTGGCTGTTGCATTGTGAGTTCGGCAGGTCTATTGCCGGACAGGGCCTCTGGTGAACGGAGTCCTATGGGTAAGAAAAAAAAAGAAAAAGGAAAAAGAATGACACACTTGGGAGCCCCTGGTGTGGTTAAGCCGCATTCTAGGCCTGTGGTGGTCGTGCCCCTCCCCCTATGCCCATGGTATCTCTAGAGCGTAATGATGTACGCGAACGACCAATCTTGCAATTTTGCATGGGCTGGGGCTGGGGCCGCATTGCTACGCATGCTCGGAACGTGCCAGGTGGTCTTGTTGCAGGTTACTCCGGGCGCGTTTGGCCGTGTCCGGTCGCTTAACGGCCGGACTCGAAAATTGCCTTAAGAGGCTGCTCTATACTTCTGCCGCGAGAGCCGTTGTGTGTTCCTCCGTTCAGAGGGAGCGTTCAGTGTTTCCGTTGACCGTGATGACTCCTCGAGGGCCTGGCATCTTGAACTTGAGGTATGCATAGTGCGGCACCGCGTTGAACTTTGCAAACGCGGTCCGTCCGAGCGGAGCATGATAGCCGCTACGGAACGGAACTATGTCGAAGATTAACTCCTCACTTCGAAAGTTATCCGGGGATCCGAAGACCACTTCAAGTGTGAGTGAGCCTGTACAATTGGCCTCTACACCTGGTATGACGCCTTTGAAGGTCGTCTTTCTGGGTTTAATCCTTGAGGGGTCTATGCCCATCTTGCGCACTGTATCCTGATAAAGCAGGTTCAGGCTGCTCCCGCTGTCCATCAGGACTCTAGTGAGATGAAATCCATCGACGATTGGCTCTATAACCAATGCGGCGAATCCGCCGTGGCGGATACTGGTGGGATGGTCCCTTCGATAAAAAGTGATCGGGCAGGAGGACCATGGGTTGAACTTCGGGGCGACTGGCTCCATCACGTATACGTCCCTGAGTGCACGCTTCCGATCCCTCTTGGGTATGTGAGTTGCGTATATCATGTTCACCGTCCGCGCTTGTGGGGGGAAACCCTTCTGTCCTCTATTGTTCGGCGGCCGGGTCTCTTCCTCGTCATCGCTATGCAGCCCCTTGTCATTGTTTTCGGCAATTAACTTGCCTGCCTACCTGAATACCCAACAGTCCCTGTTGGTGTGATTGGCTGGCTTTTTGGGGGTGCCGTGTATCTGGCAAGAGTGGTCGAGTATTCGGTCCAAATTGGACGGACCCGGAGTAGTTCTTTTGAATGGCTTTTCCCGATGACTGGGTTTGGAGCCTCTGAATCCGGTGTTGACTGCCGTATCCTCAGTGTTATCACCGTTAACGTGGCATTTGTTCTTGTTGCGATGCGACCTGCCATTGCGGTCCTTAATATCCGGACTGCCAGAATTTTTGCTGAGGTTGTTACTGCGAGCTAGCCAGCTGTCCTCTCCCGCGCAGAAGTGGGTCATGAGTGAAGTGAGGGCTGCCATGGATTTCGGCTTTTCCTGTCCTAGGTGCTGGGCAAGCCACTCGTCGCGGATGTTATGCTTGAAGGCTGCGAGGGCCTCTGCATCCGGACAGTCGACGATTTGATTATTCTTTGTTAAGAACCGTGTCTAGAATTATCCGCCAATTAAATCGGCTGCTGAATTATGTGGCTTAGGTCATCGGCGTCGGTGGTCGCACATACGTGCCCTGGAAGTTATCAAGGAATGTGGCTTCCAGGTCCTCCCAACACCCAATTGATTCTGCTGGCATGCTGTTAAGCCAATGCCGAGCTGGTCCTTTAAGCTTGAGTGGGAGATATTTGATGGCGTGTAGATCGTCGCTGCGGGCCATGTGGATATGAAGGAGATAGTCTTCGATCCAAACCGCGGGGTCTGTTGTGCCATCGTAGGATTCAATGTTCATGAGTTTAAACCCTTCGGGGATTTGATGATCCATTACTTCGTCTGTGAAGCATAGTGGGTGTGCGGTGCCTCTATATTGCGCTATATCACGACGTAGCTCAAGTGAGCTTTGTCTACTGTGTTCGGCCCGGTCGGAGTTGCTGTATCCGGCGCGACGGTCATTGTCGCGCATCGTGGGGCGCCCACACGATCCGTAGATCGATCTTGATTGTCTTGCCTTATCCTCTAATATGTCTCGCAAGTCCGGTGCATTCCCCCGTGGCTTCATACTTTTCGAGCGGTGCCGGGGTACGGTTCTGGTGGAGGGCCTAGAGGCCTCTCTGTCGCGGCCATGAGGTGGTCGGTCAGCCGTATTGTGCGCTGGTGATGCAGGTTTATATGCCTCCTCCTCTAATCGGGGGAGCAACTTGGTTTGGGGTAGCTTTTGGAGGGGCGTTCGAGTTAATGCTCTTCGGCCGCAAGGACTTCAGTCCATCTGTCGGCTAGCAGGTCTTGATCAGCTCTAAGCTGTTGTTGCTTTTTCTTGAGGCTGCTTGCCGTGGCCATAAGCCTGCGTTTAAAACTCTCTTGTTCGACGGGATCCTCTGGCACGACGAATTCGTCGTCGTCGAGGCTTGCCTCGTCTCCAGAGGGAGGCATGTAGTTATCATACTCTACCTCTTCGTCTGCCGCTCTCTCATGAGGGCTGGCTTCTCCGTCCTCTGTCACGAATCTTCTTTGGAGGGGTTGTCTTCGGCACTCTCTGGGGTGTTATTATCTCCGATGCTGGAATCTCCATTCTTTTTGTGGCGGGATTTAGAGCGGCGCCGCTGACGCCGGCGCTTGGGCTGTTTCTTGGAGGGGTCTTCCTCCGCTGTTTCCTCACCATTCCCATCCTTTGGGATATCCACCATGTATATGTCATATGACGAGGTGGCTTTCCAGTGCCCGCTAGGCGCTGGTTCTTGGTCGTCTCCGGCATCGTCATCCATACCGTCGATGTCTTCGGAGTCGTAGTCTAGCATGTCGGTTAGATCGTCGACAGTGGCTACAAAGTGGGTGGTGGGTGGGCTTTGAATTTCTTCGTCGTCCGCATCCCAACCATCCTGACCGCAGTTCGGCCAGGGTTCTCCTGATAACGAGAGATACTTTAGCGAATTCAGGATGTCTCCAAAAGGTGAGTGTTGAAAGATGTCCGCGGCGGTGAACTCCATGATCGGCGCCCAATCGGATTCGATTGGAGGGGGCGCGGGAGGTTCGGTGTCCGGCGAGGAGTCCGGCACCTCTGAGTCACGAGCTTCAGAAGGGACAAGGTCAGTATTCGGCTCCATCGCCGTAGAGGTTGCAGCCCCCGAGGCGGTGTCTAGCCATCTATCCTCGATCTGCGTGGCCGGCTCCGAATTAAGGGTCGGAGCGGACTCATGTGCGGCCTCCAGGGCATTGTCCGGCAGCAGAGCTAAATCATGCCCATCGTGACAGTGTGGCGCGCTCGGCTGTGGCTCGAATCCATCGAAGATCAAGTCTCCGCGGATGTCAGCCGTGAAGTTCAGACTTCCAAATCTGACCTGACGGCCAGGGGCGTAGCTTTCGATCTGCTCCAGATGGCCAAGTGAATTGGCCCGCAGAGCAAAGCCGCTGAATACGAATATCTGTCCGGGGAGAAAAGTCTCACCCTGGACTGCCTCGTTGATGCTCGAAGGAGCCATCCCACCTATCGGTGACGACACAGAGGAACTCTCAGTGAAAGCACCAATGTCGGTGTCAAAACCGGCGGATCTCGGGTAAGGGGTCCCGAACTGTGCGTCTAGGTGGATGGTAACAGGAGACAAGGGACATGATGGAGGTAAAACCCTACTCCTGCTTGATTGATATTGATGATATGGGTAGTACAAGAGTGGATCTACCACGAGATCAAGGAGGCTAAACCCTAGAAGCTAGCCCATGGTATGATTCTTGTTCGTCCTACAGACTAAAACCCTCCGGTTTATATAGACACAGGAGAGGGCTAGGGTTACACAGAGTCGGTTACAATGGTAGGAGATCTACATATCGGTATTGCCAAGCTTGCCTTCCACGCCAAGGAAAGTCCCCTCCAGACACGGGACGAAGTCTTCAATCTTGTATCTTCATAGTCTTGTAGTCCGGCCGATGATGATAGTTCGGCTATCCGGACACCCCCTAGTCCAGGACTCCCTCACTCTCCCTCTCATTGCCTTTCTCCTCTTCCCCCTTTCTCTCTCTCACACACGTGACCGAGCGTGCTCATCGCCGCCGTTCGCTGCCGCCACGGCTACCGTGCTCCCCTCGCCCTACCGGTTATCTCAGAAGCACCGCCTCATCTTCCCCGTCCTCTACACCGAGCTATCAGATGCCCGTGCAGGCCCTCCTTCGTCGTGTCCGCACTTATCTTCTTCAAACTTGGGTCACCGAGATCGTCAGCGACCGCGGGCCCACTCTGACGTTTCCTCGAGCTCGCTAAGACCGCTGAACAAACCGCTGTGATCTCCTGCGTGTATCCCCTCCTTACCCCCTTCAATTTTGAGCCGTAGATGTCACCCCCTTGCCGACCATAGCTGCCGCCGCTTCAGCTCACTGCCGACGTAGCTCCGGTGACCAAATGGTCACCCCGGCGAGTCCAAATTGCTCCCTGCAACATGCAATGCCCCGCTAGACTTTCGTCTTGCTCGTTTGCGCATCACAGCACCAACCCCACACTTACCCAAACATCAGCCGCCGCAAACTTCATCGCCAGCCATGATTCCGGCCACCCCAACTGCTGCTGATTGTCACATTGGATGCGGCGTACTCCCAGTTTTTCGTAGCCGCAAACTGCGTTCAAAACCGATCCCCATAGCCTTCTCCCGAAGCTCTCCGTCCTCGTTTTGGTCACCGTCGACGCACCTTGTGTTTGAACACCAGCGAGCTGACATGGCAACATCATTAGCGGCTAATGACCCCGCTAATGACCCTCCCTAGAGCTACTTCAATGTGGGGCCCATGTCTATTTAGATTAGTCTAATTTCTCTGTTTAGATTAGTGCCAATCCTGTGGACCCCACTTGTCAGCTTTGACTTTGGATGGGTCAGCCTTGGCCTAGCTCACCTGGTAGTAACCGAGCCGACACCATATCACCGATCGATTGGGATGGGTCGAGTTTAAAGCTGGACGGCTCGATTGACTTCTTTGGCTTGAGGATGATCTGATCTTGACGACATAAATGGTTCTGGATATTTAATAGATCATAAATGATTTATGAATTTCATAAAATACCTAAAACTTCTAATAATCATAGAAATTAAACCGTAACTCCAAATGAAATAATTTATATATGAAAAATTATCAAAAAATCCAAAGAATCTGTTTATGGCATTCTCATGCATGTGTGAACAACTTATACCTGCTGATCAGGTCAAATAAATTAAAGGGCATTTTAAATGTTTCGTTTGGATCTTGAATTTGAACGTTTGATTCCAATGAACTTGAACTAACATGGTAGCATTTTGGACTAGCTCAGACACTAGCATATTGCCATGTCACAATCATGCATCATACTGTTGCATTGCATTGATTGTGTTCCCTGTTGTTTGCCAGTGTTTGTTCCCTCTCAGTGGATGTAGTTCCGACAATGAACTCGATGACACCGATGAAGAGCTATACTATCTTCAGAAGTGCCAGGCAAGCAAAACCCCCTTGATCACTCTGATACAATCCCACTCTCTCGCTCTTGCTCTGTTTTACTACATTAGGACAACAATGATTCAACTGTTACATGCTGCGGTAGTTGAACCCCTTTTCCTCTACATGACCTGTCTTTGCCACAATAAATAGTTGAAACCCACTAGCTTGAGTAGGAGTTTTTCGAACCATGATGTGCCTACTCATTTATGCTTGCTTATTATGCCAGCTATGCTTAGAGTTGCGTCAGGTCTGATTCATCTAGGATGGATTCTAATGGTGTGAACATGTCCTACTGTTGAGCGCTAAGTGTTTGAACAAGATTTGGTAAAGGTAGCAATGAGAGGCCATGTAGGAGTAAATCGTGGGTTGTATCATTGAAACCGTCCTCAAGAACCAAGGTCTGTGTTTGTGATCCAAGAACAGCCACTACCACACATTGGGCCCTGTAATATGACCCTGCTCAACTTATTAACCCCCCGTACTCTGTCCAGGAGTTGCAAGTAGTTTCTGGTGTTTGTAGCGTGTTGTAGGCAGTGCGTAGCTCTGACCGGATGGATGGGCTATGATGCGGTAGGCAAGTGGCACGGTGTACCGAGTCGCCTGTTTGGTGCCTCGGTAACCCTGCACACATTGTTTAGGGACATAGTGGAAACCTCGGCCGGACTCCTTGTGGATGGAACCTGAATACGCGATAAACCTGGACTAGAGACTTGTGTGGTTAGTGAGGTCGTGGTCTACACCCACATCGGCTTTTGCTTGAAGTCTGCCGAGCACATTTCATGTGCAGACGCTAAGTGGTGGAAACATGTGTGAAGAAGTACACCCCTACAAGGTTATAAATAATCTATTCAAATAGCCGCATCCGCGGTAATGGACTACTTGATTTCTTATGTAGTGCATAGACAAGTGATAGTGGATACTCTAAAATGCGCAAGATAAGCATGAGTGCTATGGATGGCCTTCTCGTAGGGATACGGGGGCGGATCTATAGTGATGTATTGATATGGTGAATATTTGGACTCGTGTGCGCCACCTCAAAGAAATTACCAGTAGTCGTAGTACATGATAGCCACTGAGTCAAAGCTGGCTTGCTGCAGTTAAACTCCACCACCCCCTTTGTTAATACTAATGCATATGTAGCTAGTTCAGATGTAAGTCTAGTTGGGTACATTTGTACTCACGTTTGCTTAATTTATGTTTTTGCGGAGGAGACTTAAGTCTCACTAGTACTTCTGCGTGGACTTCGACGTTTAGCTTGCTACCTTAGCTATGATCTTGTACCCTTGGGAGGGTCTTGTAGATAGTCAGGCTTCTTAGCCTCTTTCATTTGTAGTTGCCTATACTCAAACATGTTAAGATTCCGTTGCCTATATGCTCTGTATGTTGGGTCATGTGACCCATGTTTGTAATTCTTACTATGTATGACTCTTCGGAGCCTTCTGAATAAATACTTTGAGTCATAGAGTTTTTTTGTGATGCCATGTTGTATTTGCACATATCAAGCATATTGTATGTATGATTTTGAAATGCTTGGTATGTGTGTGATACATCCATTTTGCATCATGCTTTTATGTCGATATTTATTGCACTATAGGCTGTTATCACACGTTATATCACAATACTTATGCCTATTCTCTCTTATTTTATAAGGTCTACATGAAGAGGGAGAATGCCGGCAACTGGAATAGGAGAAAATATTAGAGACCTCTTCTGCATAACTCCAAAAGCCCTAAGACTTCACGGATAATATTTTTGGAATATATACAAAATATTGAGCGAAGAAAGCACTAGAGGTGGGCCACCTGCCATCCACAAGAGTGGAGGGTGCGCCCTACCCCCTGGGCACGCCCTTAGGTCTTGTGGGCCCCCTGGTAGGCCCCCGACACCCATCATATGCTATATGGTGCATTTTGACCTGGAAAAAATCAAAAGGAAGCTTCGAGCGAAGCGCCGTCGACTCGAGGCAGAACCTGGGAAGAACCAATCTAGGGCTCTGGCGGAGTTGCTCAACCTTGGAAACATCCCTCCGGGAGGGGGAAATCATCGTAATCGTCATTACCATCGATCTTCTCATAGAGAGGGGGTCAATATCCATCAACATCTTCACCAACACCGTCTCCTCTCAAATCGTAGTTCACCTCAGATTGGTACCTGTGGGTTGCTAGTAGTTTTGATTACTCCATGTAGTTGATGCTAGTTAGTTTATTCGGTGGAAGATCATATGTTCAGATCCTTAATGATAATTATTAATCGTCTTATTATGAACATGAATACGGTTTGTGAGTAGTTACGTTTGTTCCTGGGGACATGGTAGAGGTCTTCTTATAAGTAATCATGTGAATTTGGTATTCATTTGATATTTTGATGTGAGGTATGTTGTCTTTCCTCTATTGGTGTTATGTGAACGTCAACTACATGACACTTCACCATTATTTGGGCCTAGGGGAAGGCATTTGGAAGTAATAAGTAGATGATGGGTTGCTAGAGTAACAGAAGCTTAAACCCTAGTTTATGTGTTGCTTCGTAAGGGGCTGATTTGGATCCATATGTTTCATGCTATGTTTAGGTTTTGCTTAATTCTTCTGTCGTAGTTGGGAATTGTTGCGAGAGGGGTTAATCATAAGTGGGAGGCTTGCGCAAGGAAGGGCACCACCCTAGCACCGGTCCACCCACATATCAAATTACCAAAGTCACGAACGCGAATCATATGACACTATTAGGGAAAACCTTATACACAGAGGTATAGAAGTAGCTAGCACTGTTTAGAACAGAGCATTACTGCTACTTAGGAGTAGCACGTATCAATAAAGCATGCTACAGATATATTTATAGCAGTAGCGCGTCTAAAGGAAAAAGAGCTAATACTATAATTCCCAAACTGTTGCCGGTAGGCTAGGAATAGTAGTAGCGATGCTGCAAAAAGCATGCTACCGCTAAGTGCCTTGTAGTAGCGAGTTTCTGGTATAGAGCGCTACTGCCAAAAAAAGAAAATAAAATGGAAAAGAAATAGAAAAATAAATGAAATTGAAAGAAGTAGAAAAACGAGAATTGAAAAAAGAAAATATCAAGATAAACAAAAGAAAAATAAAATAAAGGAGGAAGGCATAGCGGTAGCGCTTGTTGCCACAAAACGCTATAGTTACGCTAGCAGTAGCGCGTTTTATAAGCCCGCGCTATAACTACGTTCCTTTGATAAAAGGAAAAGAAAAATAAAATAAATAACTACTTCCTACAGCAGTAGCGCATTTTGGAAGAAAACGCTATAGCTAACTTAGCTATAGCGCTTTTTGCCAAAACACGCTACTGCTATTTTGACTTAACCTCGCGTGTCTCAAATTTTTTCCAAGTCCTTTCCCCCTCTCTCCCCTATCCCCCAACGCCTCTATCGCCACCGTCGTTCGCCCTGCCAAATCGAGCAAGCCTTCGACCTGACCTCCACCGCCCGAGCCCACCCAAGACCGCCGCTACCCGAGCCTGAGCCTGCCCTCGCCACCGATCGTAAGGCTCTCCCTCTCCTCTCCCCTACCCTCCTCCCTCTCCTCTCCCCTACCCTCCTCCCTCTCTTTGCTAGGGAAATTCATATGTTGCTGCTGTGATGATGTTCATATTAACCCTAGGTCATCATAAAAAAAATACACTTTCGTGATGATACATGTTTGTCACAGTAAGTCGCGTTTCTTGTCATGCATGTACATCCATGACGATTTTATGACAGAATCAAGATAGTCATACCTGTGCTGTCATAGAAGTCTTCCATGACATTACCAAAATTAACATCATGGAAGTGTCCACTTCCATGACGATAAACCGCGCGTCACAGAAGTGCGTGGCATCCACCGTAACGGAACACCGTTAAGCTATCGGGTCGGGTTTTGGATCCGATAACCCGTTAACAGCCCCGAGCAATGGGGATTTTCCACGTGTAAAATCATCATTGGCTGGAGGAAACACGTGTCGGCTCACCGTCAGCACAGATGTCATCTGCTCATTGGACCGAAGGCGCCTATGATATGGCGACACGTGGCACGACCCAACAGAGGCCCATTCCTGTGAAAAGGCCGGCCCGTTTGACTTGGTCAAAAGGTGGCGACCCGGCCCACGGAAAGCATGTTAACGGCTTGTTCGCATATAGCCCATTTACAGCCCTCTAACATAGGGCCCGTTACACCCTATCTGAATTAGGCCCAATAGCATCATCTGGGCCGTCCAATATGATTCAACCCGTTTTAACTTTCGGCTCATGTGTGGCCCATGACTTCTTTCGGCCCATATGAGGACCTTTGTAACTCTTGACCCATTACCGACCAGTGGTGAAACTGGCCCGTAATGAGCAGTGTATCACTTTATACCCATTAACAGCCCATTATACCATTGGGCCGTTTACAGCCCAAGTTATATTTCGGCCTTCTCAGAGCCCATTGATTCTTCGGCTCATTTGCAGCATTCGGTTACATACGGCTCGTTACTGTCATTTTCTGCTTGTGGGCCAAATTCAGCCCGTCGTTACTGTCGGCCCGTTTGAGGACCGTTAATACGTTGGGCCGTTTTCATGTAAAAGAAACCCGTTGGGCTGTTTTCATAGAGTTATCAAATACGGCCTATTAACGTCACGCTATGGTCCACGAATAGTACGGCCCATGATTGGCGAAATGATGATACGCCCCGTATGAGGCCCATGGATAGTATGGCCCGTAGAAGGCCCATGGATAGTACGGCCCGTAGAAGGCCCATGGATCGTACGGCCCGTAGAAGGCCCATGGACCCTACGGCCCGTAGAAGGCCCATGGACCCTAAGGCCTGTATAGAAGGCCGATGAATCCTATGGCCCGTATAGAAGGCCAATGGATCCTACGGCTGGACGAAGGCCCATGGATCATACGGCGTGCAGGAGGCCCATGGTTACAACAGTCTGTGTGTTGCCATGATTATTTTGGCCTAGTTACCAAAAATAGGCTATTGTGGCCACTAGAAAAAAACAGAAAAAGAACTGAAGTGACTACAAGCAAACAACTAAACAAGACAATTAGGAAATAAATAAGCAAGCAATTAACACTAGCCTATTACCCCTATTACACATATTACATCCACTAGGCATCAAAGCTCACCACCAGTGCAAATATGGGGAACAAAGCAGCACATTACATACACTGGCCGTCAAAATTGGCCACCGGTGCAAATAAACGCGGCAGCAACACAAGAGCATAACTGAAACAACTTCAGAAGAGCTCAAGAAACGTTATCCTGGGTATCCACCATGCTGGCAATAAGCTTAGCAAGATGATTAGCTTTGTCCTGTTTGGCGCTAAAATCCTCCAACGCTTTATGTTGCACCAAAAAGTATGCATCTGAATGCTCCAGGGACTTCCGCAGTCCTTCCACTTCTTGTCGCAGCACAATAGATCGATGTCTTTCAGCTTGTAGTTGAGACTCAAGAAACCGAACTGATTCAGACAGTGAGTTTGAATAGCTTGTGCAAGCGGTAGTGGCGAGTAACTCGAACACTAAACCAAGACAGGACTTTGGAGTTGTCTCGCTGTCTTCAAGATAGTCTTCCTTAGTTGTTTTATCAGCTTTGTTGGAGACCAACAAGGATGTGTTACTATCCTGAACCTTATCTGCATTACTACCTTTACCATTGCTTAATAACACACTTTTCCCCAATATTCTGTCAGCATTCTAAAAGAAGAAACAAGCAGACACATAACATGTTTAGCATGTACTCCCTCCGTTCGGAATTACTTGTCGTAGAAATGGATGTATGTAGATGTATTTTTGTTCTAGATACATCCATTTTCGAGACAAGTAATTCCGAACGGAGGGAGTACTACTATATGAAACTCATTTCGGTGAACCAGTTCATTAGTAAGGTGGACAGGAGTAAACTACCAAGTCTTCTATTGCCAAGTACTAGTACATAATAAAACATCAAACAAACATATATCTATGTCCTATTGTCACTGCATTGTCTTGCCAAATCAAAATAGAGACACGGTTCAAATCATATCAGTTCAAGACAGAGCAGCAGTGAAAGAATACAAAGCGTGGGAAACTACACGGCACAACAAGATTTCAGATGGGTACCACGGGTCTACATGTACAACAACACTATTGGCTCTGTTGTGATGCTAGTAATGTCCATGATATGAAAGTCAACTGTATACACAATTGAAATTTAAATCAGCAATGGAATCTTAAATTAGAACAATTGTTCTTTAGGTTTAGGCACTTGTTCTACATGAATAGAGTACAGTAAGACGAAAGAATATAATACTTAAAAATAGAAAATGAGCTCATAGAACTTACCACATTCTTGGTTCGGGACCAGTACAGAACAAGGCGTTCCCAATCATCATCTAGTAAATGTGTCTTTGGAGAACGTAAGGGAATTTGATGAGTTTCTTTGCCGGTGAAGTACGTTTTCTTCATGTAATTCCGATACTGCCACCAAGCATTCTTGAAGATAGCAGAGGTATTAGCATAGGTTACGTCATCCTGAGTTTCCAAATCGGTCCTTCTCTATAGAGAAAAATGGGTAAATTTGTTGTATTATAACCATCATGGAGGTAGGATGTATGGGATGAAGCAAAGAAATGCCATGAATAACATTACTTACACATAACTCCTGGACAAACATCTGCAACTGGCATTTTCCTTCATCTTCAGTGTAATATTTCCAAGATGGGAAGATACGCACATACGATTTAACAACATCAAATGTGATAGATGCTAAACTACGACTAGCTGGTTGTGCTTCCTCCACAGGAATAGGCATATACTAACTGGTCGAGTTGGGGTTCGCCGTGATAGTACTGGCCCTTTGGGCACTGGAGCTGCCTTACTAACTGCTCTTGTTTGGGAGCTCTGTGGTGGAGGTGGTGCTGTGTCAACTGGAACTGGGTTACTATCGGCTGGGGTTGGGGTTAGATTGGTTGAAGCTGGTTCTCTGTCCATCGCAGTAGGGGTACAATCTGTGAGAGTTTGGGATATGTGTGTTAGGGCTGGTTCTTGTGTATGTACAACCGGGGTTCTATCTCCACGAAGAGGTAGCAATGTTTTATTTCAAGACCGTATTTTTAGTCCGCTAGATACTGGCATCACCCACTCCAATTCAAATGGCTGATAAACAGGAAACATAGTTGAATGAACAGACATTGTATGAGAGACAGATGCAATAGATAGTGTGGAAAAAAGAGGCATTAAATAATTGACATGTATATTGTTTAACTAAAATGGATAGCATGACATAATTTCACATATATGATGTTTATCTAAACTGGATAGCATAGCATAACATAATTCAAAGATATGATGAATAACTAAACAAGATCGCATGACATAATTCACCTACATGTTATCTAAGTAATCAGGATCATGTCATTTAATTCACATATGTGATTTATATGCTAAACAGAGGGCATTCAATATGATGTCTGAACTAAGAACATGGTGTTGAATATTGTGTATATGATGTCTAAACTATGCAATGCAAGACAACGTATGCATGATATGAGTAGTATAACCATGCCAAGTTAGAGCATACACCTCAGTGGGGGAATAGGACTGGTCATCTGTCTCTGTATCCATCTCTGAGGAGCTATCGGGACCCAACAAGAGATCTGCTTCGACAGGTAGCACTGTCTACTCTGAAGGCCTTGTTTTCACTCCAGATTTTTCCATCACCCACCCAAATGGCTGATTCACAGGGAGAGTAGTTTAATGTACAAGCACTGTCGACAAATGGAAATGTTATGAAGAAAAGGATGGGCAAGATATCATTCAAATGTATGATGCCTGGTTAAACAGGATGGCATTGCATATTTCACATATATTATGGCTGGCTAAAAGACATGAGACTTTATAATTCCCATATATGATATAGAAACTAAATAGGTGGCATTACATAACATGTCTAAACTAAGCAGATGACATATATGATGTCAAAAGTAGGCACTGCAAGGCAACATATGCATGATATTACTAACATCATCATGCCAAGGTAGAGCAAACACCTTGGGGGCTAAATAGGAGTGGTCAGCGGCGTCTGAATCCGCCTCAGAACAGATATCTTCCTTTGGATTACAATCTGGAGAGGGGTGGGGAGGGTTTGCCATTGAACCCACCATGGAGCGATGTCTGCATGACATTGTACAGCCGCGCAAAACTCTTCTCTTTTTCTCTACATGTTCAGCATGACCGTGTACAATATCTAACATGCATTCAAAAAATATGGTGAGATTATGTAAGGAGAGCATGCAGAAATTTAGAGTGATGGTAACAACCAGTGGATCGACGTTTTTCCGTTGAACCAAAATAGCCCTACTGGATCAACGTGAATGCATAGTAATAAGTGATGCAACAAGTGTATAACCCCTTTGCCATAGCCGTGTCGACCTCAGAATCATTGGGTTGGTCGTTGAAGCAGTTGAGGCAGAGGTGGCTGTCGGAGGTGTGGAGGAAGATCTGAGGAATCAGAGAGGCGGCGCCCGTGGCACTTTGCTCTGTTGTGATGGATCGTTACGTCGTTGGAGCAGCTCTGGTGAGCCATAAGACGTCAAGGCTGAAGCAGCACAAGACAAACATCGTCAATCTCAAGTGGGATTCTAATAGCATCTCCAATAGATGATGTAAAATGGATGTAAAATTAACATCACCAAAAACCACCTGACGACAACAGATGAGGTAAAAAATGTTGACTCTGAACATAAGCATCGAGACTGAAATTTCTTGTGGAATCGGAATACTACCGTCGACCTTCGAATGCAATGGTAGCGAGAGGCACTTGATATGTAGTTTAGGGAGGGCTGCGGTTCATCTTCAACTGCACCCCGAGCCGACCACCACCGGCCGAACCGCCGGCCCTAGCGCTGCCTCGCCGCCCCGAAACAACTCGCCACCGCCGCCCCGGCCAGCCCTCTAGCCCCCCCACCCCAACCCTGAACCCTAAAATAGATAGTGGGGCACCTCTCCGGCGAGCCCCCGTCCCTGCTGCGGGTGGTTCTTCCTTAACTCCGCGAGCCCCCCCCCAACCCCTGAAAATCGACTGACCCAAAAGTCGATTCAGTCGACTGAAGTGTGGCTTAATCTGAGCAGAGCAGCAACACGAGCGAGGGGGAGAGCAGCAGCAGCAGCTGGGCGAGCGATCGAGCGAGAGCCGGTGCAGCAGCAGCAGCGCGAGCGAGCGAGCGAGCGAGAGCCGGAGCTGCAGCGGCAGTAGATCTGGCTGGTATGGATGCCACCGCTGAAGGGGCCTCGCACTTGGGGAGTGCCGCCATGGAGATGTCGCCCGCGGCGCCGGCTTCAAGGTAGCCGCTCCATGGGGTTGCGGGATGGAGCACCGTCAGCACCGGGAGGTCGAGTTAAGGAAAAGGTGCGATGCGATGAGTGTACAACCTCTTTGGTGGCACCGAGTAGGCCTCGGCTTCGTCCGAGGAGTGGGTGAGGATGCTGCGATTCCGGTGGAGCAGGTTAAGGCGGCGCTGTGGGGATGGAGCAGCCGCGATAGACGAGGCGATCGTCGGAGCAGCTCCTTGGAGGTGGAGGGCGGGGTGGCTGAACTGGCGGGACGGCGAGTTGGATGACAGATCCTCATCTGGGGAGGTGGACGAGGGACGTCGAGCTGTTGCGATGGACGACGCCGTCGGGGAAGAGGCTCGGCTGGGCAGAGGTGATGTGGCGAACAGAGGAGGGCGGGGTTTCGCGGCTGGAGCAAAGAGGTTATGGTGTCCTGGTATTTCGAATGGCGAAAAGGGGGAGATGGGAGGGGGTGAAGCATGACTTAGGGACGCGCTTGTCCAAAATGTAGGGTGTGTTACAAAAGTACCCCCCACCGATTCGAACTAGCAGCCCTTTCGGCTCAGGGATAGAAGGGGGATTCCGCGTGTCGGGATTTGGCAGCTGGAGGGAGTTTTCGCGCACGTTGTAATTTCTGGATAGCAAGGCACGGGTTGTGAAGGCGGCAGTTTTCAGAACACGATATCAGAATTTTCGGGATATAACAAGACACGGGTTGAATTTTAGGGACAAGCCTAACGTAACGTGTAGTAATATTGTACTTGCAGGTACCAAATCAATTCGCACTACCCTCAACCAAAAAGAAAATGAAAAAAATAAAACTATTCACACCACACAAAGAGAGAGTCTTGCCCCGTTTTACTATACAAATGCTATTCAAAGCTACTCCCTCCTTCCATCTATATAGGGCCTAATGCGTCTTTCGATGCTAACTTTGACCAAATATTAGAGAAATGATATATGACATGCAACTTACACAAAGCACACCGTTAAATTCGTTTATGAAAGGTACTTTCAATGATATAATTTTCACATTGTGCATGTCGTGTACTATTAATCTTGTCAATAGTCAAAGGCGGTCTTAACAATCTCATTACGCCCTATATAGATGGAAGGAGTATGAATCCATGTTATGTCCGATTAAAATTTTTCGCTTGCTGTATAATGCATGTAACCTACTCATACCAACATTTTAGTGTGTTCCAAATGTCTATACTACCGCTGCAATTCGAACTAAATTTGAATTCGTTTCTCTGTTTCTATAAGAATCTACAATCATGATTGTTGCCAAATTCAACCATCATAGTTTCCGTGCTATCCGCCAGATGTAAATCGGACGTCCTATAATACAGGATGGCAGGCACACCATCATCAACAACTCCGTTTTTTTATAAGAGTATAGATAAAATATATTAACTGTAGTATAACATGGTCATAAGCACACCATGTGTACCACCATTATATATATTCAAACATGCGTCGGTTTAAAACACTATGATAAATTCTTCAAGTATCCGAATTCGCTTTTTATAATGAAGTATATATGATCTCTATTCGTCTTTTACACCCACACAACCCTCTTATCTTTGTACCTAGCGCTAACTTTCTCTTGCATGCACACTCCCGCATCCCTCTCACCCTCCTTCAGCATTCTCTAGCTCCATCGCGCAAATTCGTCATTTCACTTTAGGTCATTCACCCATGGTGTGTGTAGGCCCCCCAGCTCCTTCTTTATGGCACACATCGATCGATATGCCTCCCTAGCCAGGTGTGCCTAGCACAAACACAAGCTTCCCCTCTTCTCTTGTGACCGTCCATGCCTCACTCCCACCACTCTTTTCATCATTCGCGTACTCACACACTCCTTCCCCCTAGATATAGTATGCCTCTCGTACCACCTCCTACATGCATCCCTCTCTCTCTATCCTTCTCCTCGTGCCTCATTTGCTTCTAACACACACATGCATGTATACCGATCGATCTCCCAACATATACCTAGTTCGACTTTAACTACCCCCCCACCCATTGCTCGATGTACCTCACAAGTTATGTCTCTCCTTTCTCTAACAAAGGGCGATTGATCTTCCTATGTAGTTACATCTGCTTACCACAGCCACATCGTGCCCCCTCATCATTCGTGCATGCCTCCTAACCCGTCTCTCACACGCACGTGCACAGACAACAAGCAGCCATCTCCTCTCTTATTGATATTGCGGGCGTGCCCTCCATTTGTCTACCAAGCCTATCCCACAATTTGTTAGAAGCAACTCCACTACCACCCCCTCCAACACTCTAGCTCTGTCTCTCTCCCAACCTTGTTCCTCTCCTGCACATATGCATGGATGCCGATAGATCTCCCTTAATACATGAGGTAGATCGATCTCCTTGATACATTAGGTAGGACTCTCTCCTCCTCCACACATATACCAGCCATTGTACCTCTATAGTTAATTGGGCCTCCCTCTTCCCCCACCACACACCGATATTCGAGCGCTGCAGGTAGGTATCCCTGCCATAGAGACAAACTGCACATGTCCCCTCTCACGTTCTAGTAGGCCAGCCACTCTATATCTTTGACGTGGGCACACACAAATTCGATGGCACTCTTTATCAATCGCGCGTGCACACACACACATCTCTTCGATTCTATGGACACCTCAATTCGATGATACCTCCACTATCTTCTCGTGGGTCGCCCCTCTATATATATGTTATATCCAGGACTCTATTTCACACACATTGCATATGTTACATTTTTTGATTGACCCCCCACCCAAAAAAACTCTTAAGAACCCACACAGTATATCTCTCTAGGTTTGTATCTCTCTCACACAACCCCACGTAGGTGGTGTATGTATACAAGAAGAGAATAGGTGCACCATGCACGTGCTCATGCTTCGTGCCCAGCCACACCCGCGCCGGTACACGGTGGAACTCATTTCTTTATGAAATGGCATCCCACGTGCTAATTTGAACGCCTGTAGCGGTTGTTTACCTAGGGAGGTCGTGTACCACGCGTGCACGGAACAAAGTTCGACTTGACGTGTTGCCGCGTTATTTTTAAATAAAGTTATAGCGCTCAATGGCATGTACACAGAATACAAAACGATTTTTATGGAGAAAAAGGTAGTCCACTCACTATATACAATGGAGCCTGCCCGCCTGGTTTGTCGCTCTTCAGAGTATCTCACACAAGGCTGCAGTAGGCTCTCTCTCTCTCACCGTTGGTCATTGATCTGGCCGCATCCCGCCCGCCGGGGGAAAGGGAGTGCGGTGGCATCTATCTCTCTCACCGTTGGTCACTGATCCGGCCGCATCCCGTCCGCCGGGGTAAGGGAGGAAGTGCATTGTTTCTCCGTTCGACGGTGCCGAGGCAGCACGTCCCGATCTGCGGTACACGTTGTTCTCTCTGACCAAGCTCCGGCGCGGCAGGGCCTACACCACCTGCTCGCAGATTCCGCCCGCCGCCGCTCACCTAGTTACAACCCGACGACCTTCAGGTATCCCCTCCGGCCATGCTCCACTGCCCGTCTTCCCACGTCGCTGCATGTGGATCTTCAATAGTTCTTTGCCCAAAACATAGCTCGTCCGGCGTACTTTACATATTGCATTCTCGTCCTCACACCGTTTTATACAAACACAACCGTGTTGTTATCTTCCCTTAGGACAAGAAATATGCTTCTTTTTTGTCGTCGCATGTGTCATCAACTGTTATTGGCTAGTAATTGTTTCCTTTCTAACTCTTTTTTGCAAACAGGGCTATCCATTTCACCTTGTTGCTATTCCGAACTTTAGGTGAACTGCACAAATCACTTTTTTCTTAAGAGTGTTTTGTGCAGTTGTACTAAAATGTCACACGGGCAGCGTCTCTACATTTCAGTGCGACTGCACAAAGGGAGATTGGTTTTGCTCTATCCTCCTCATCCAACTCTGAGCCTAATCTTCTCCAACTAGTTAGTCTTAAGAGAGACTGCAAAGGTGACCGGCTTCTATTTGTGTGTTTATTGTTTCATCAGCAGTCCTCTATTATCGTAATCACACTTATTATCTTTGGAACAGGGACGCTCAGCTCTATTTTAGTGGAACTGCACAAAATGATCGGAATGTTGCATGCTCCAGACAGCAACTTTTTTCCCAACATGCCTTGTTGGTTTAGACAGAGCTGGGGGGACGTTGCTGCCAATGAAAGCATGGGTCAATTTTAATTTAACACCTTCTCACAACTCTGTCTTTAGCCCTAAAAGATTTGACTCATTTGTGTGTTCTCCCTCTATTGGTGCTTCTGGACGAATTATAGTGGTCTGGAATTCTTCTGTTTTTAGTGGCACTGTAATTGAAGTAAAACAGTTTGTTGTAATTGTTAAGTTCACTTCCAGACAGAACAATGAATCTTGGACTCTAGTTGCCGTCTATGGCCCTTGTAGGGGTGAAGCCAGGGACCAATTTGTTAATTGCTTATACAACCTGACTATTCCTCTCAATGGACACTGGTTGTTACTTGGTGACTTTAATTTCCTTCGGTCAGTGGATAACAGAAACTTGCCTGGTGGAGACATAAATGACATGTTCATTTTTAATGAGATTATTGGCCACCTGGTCCTTCTTGAGCTTCCAATCAAGGGCAGATCTTACACATGGTCCAATATGCAAGATACCCCGCTTCTTGAGCAGCTAGACTGGTTCTTTACATCTGTGGATTGGATTTCTGATTATCCTATGACTGAAGTTTTGCCCTTGGCCAGGACTGCTTTGGATCATGTGCGTTGCTTAGTTACCATCAAGACTTCCATTCCAAAATCACACCTCTTTAGGTTTGAAAATTATTGGATTGAGCTTGATGGCTTCATGGACTGTGTTGAATCTTCTTGGAAACAACCCTCTCGGAAAACACATGTTACTGCTAGAATTGCAGACAAACTTAAAAGCCTGAGAATGTGTCTTAAAAGGTGGCAAATGAATGTTTCCAAACTGAGGTTGCTGATCAATAAATGCAATCATGTTATTCTCCTTTTAGATGAATTGGAAGAATGGAGGCCTCTTTATATTCAGGAGAATAATTTCAGAAGAATTGTCAAAAACCATTTGGAAAAGCTTCTACACCTGCAATTTTTATACTGGAAAAAGAGGTGCACTATCAGATATTTCAAGGTGGGAGGTGAGAACACCAAGTTCTTCCATGCTATTGCCACTGAGAGGCATAGGAGGAATTCCATAGCTAGTCTGAAGCTACCTGATGGATCTGTTGTCTCTGATCACTCACAAATGGCTGGAATTATTTGGAGCTGTTTTAAGAATAGAATGGGCACTTCTAGAGGGATTAATGTGGGGTTTGATTTGTCATCACTTCTTTCACCTGTGGATGGCCTTGATGTGCTCACTAAGCCTTTTACAAAAGAGGAAATGGACAATGTTGTCAAACATATGCCTGTTGATAAGGCACCTGAACCTGATGGATTCAATGGACTGTTCTTTAAAAAGTGCTGGCATCTTATATCTCATGATTTTTATGAGCTGGCTCAGGCTTTTTATGATGGCACTGCTGTCTTAGAGAACATTAACAGCTCCTATATCACTCTTGTGCCCAAAAAGTTAGTACCTGAAGAAGTAGGAGACTACAGGCCTATCTCTCTTGCTGGTATGGGGATTAAATTTCTGTCAAAAATTGCTGCAAATAGATTTCCAGATGTGATTATGCAGTGCGTACAGAAGAACTTTCAAATCTTAAGGTTTAAGAACTTTCAAATCTTAAGATTGAAGAAGAAGCGCGACATCCGTTGGATAGATATCCAACGGATGCCGCGCTTCTTCTTTAACCTCGGATATTCTTAGCTTCGGCCACCCAAAAAATGATTTCTCCCCCTGACATCTGGGCGCACAGTTTCGGAGGCTGACTTGTGGGCCTACTAAATTGGAGCGTACCAAGGGCTTTGTCAACTTAGTCAATAATAAACGATTCTAGCTTCAGTGACCGTACGATGTCCATCCAACGGCCATACTGCTTCTTCAACCTCTGGTCTTCTTGGTCCAACCGCCCAAAGTAGCGCCGGTCGTGCCGCCTGCTCCTGCCTCCCGTGGCCGGCTGTGCTGCCGCGGAGGCCTCACGACCCCCATACTACTCCCACCGTTGGCCAGGCCATCCCTCCACTCACCCACACCCCCTGTTATTCTGCGGCGACAGCAGCCTCACACCACGGCCGAACCAGTGGACCCTCATACTCCTCTCCGCGCGGGCTTCCACTTCTGCGTCTTCTCCGGCGCTGCGTCGTCCCCTTCCTAGGCCTCTCCGTCGTCCACCGACCTGGTGCTCTCGGCGCGGCATGGTCAACGTGGTCAACGACTGACTTCCATCGGAAGAGTACTGTACGTGGAGAGGCTGACAGCTGGGTCCACGGCGGTCGCAAGGAAGTGCCTCCTTATTACGTGCAAAATATTTATTCCTCCACCTGACAGCAGGCACCCACCGGACGGGCCACCTTATTTCGTGAAAAAATGTTTCTCCCTGACTGCTGGGACCCACCGGACGGGCCACCGTATTTCGGAAAAAAAATGTTCTCCCCGCTGTCGGCTCGGACCCACAGGAAGTGCCTCCTTATTACGCACAAAAAAAGAATACTCCCCTGCTAGCTGGGACCCACCCTGGTGGGAGGTTGACTTGTGGGCCTACTAAGTTGATGGGGACGGAGGGATTTGTCAACTTAGTCAATATGAACGATTCTAGCTCCAGTGACCCTACGATGTCCATCCAACGGCCGTAGTACTTCTTCAATCTCTGGTCTTCTTGCTCCAGTCGCCCAAAGCAGCGACGGTCATGCCGCCTGCTCCTGCCTCCCGTGGTCGTTTGTGCTGCCGCGGAGGCCTCACCGCCCCCTACTATTCCCACCGCTGGCCAGGCCCTGCGGTGATGGCAGCCTCACACCGCAGCCGAATGAGTGAACCCTCATACTCCTCTCCGCGTGGGCATCCATTGCCGCATCTTCACCGGCTCCGCGTCGTCCCCTTCCTAGGCCTCGCTGTCGTCCACCGCCCTGGTGCTCTTGGCGCGGCGTGGTCAACGTGGTCAAGGAACGACTTCCATCGAAGATGGATTGTACGTGGAGAGGCTGACAGCTGGGTCCACAGCCACAGCAAGGAAGTGCCTCCTTATTACGTGGAAAATAATGATTCCTCCACCTGACAGCAGGGACCCACCGGATAGGACACCATATTTCGTGAAAAAAACGTTTCCCACCTGACTGCTGGGACCCACCAGCTACACCTTTGCACGCAAGGAAGTGCGTCTGGGCAAAAAAATATGATTCGCCCACCTGACTGCTGGGACCCACCAGCTACATCATCGCACGCAAGGAAGTGCGTCTGGGCACAAAATAAACGATTCGCTCCCCTGACTGCTGGTACCCACCAGCTACATCTTCGCTGGCAAGGAAGTGCCTGACAGTCGCGACCCACCTGGTCGAAGCGTTCGAAGCGTTGTCATTCTGGTCGCGAACGTGTACATACATATGTACTAGTGGATGTAGATGCGCGCACGTGCCGTAGTAGGGGCGCGCACGTAGCATTTACACGTATGTACAGCGGCCAGGATGCAAGAAAGAAAATACAGCCACGTACGTACATACGGGCAGGGTCTCGAATGCCTACTCGCACATTTGTACGGCCAGGGCTCGTGTTCATGGGGAGGCAACGGAATGCATCATGTTCATGGGGAGTCAACGGAATGCGTAGTGTTCATGGGGAGGCAACATAATGCGTCGTGTTCATCGGGAGGCAACAGAACGCGTGGGAGCCAACCAGCTGGGTCAGAATGCAATGCGTGGTCTTGTTCATCGGGAGGGCTTGGAAGGAACATGCGATGGAACACAAGGCCTGGCGTACCGCAGAACGGAGGAAACAGACCTCTTACGTTCGGAACGGGGTCCAGTTGATCGGGAGGGGTCTGGCGTACCGCAAAATGGAAGAAACAGACCTCCGTTAGTCAAAACGGGGGTCCTGTTGATCAGGAGGGGGGCAGCGTACCACAAAACGGACGAAACGGACCTCCTAAGGTCGAAACGGGGGTCCTGTTGATCTGGAGGGGTGTGGCATACCGCAAAACGGACGAAACGGACTTGTGTTTGAGCGCTACGATCAAAACAGGGGTCCTGTTTATCGGGAGGGGTGTGGTGTACCGCAAAACGGACGAAATGGACTTGTGTTGGAGCGCAATGGTCGAAACGAGGGTCCTGTGCATCGGGAGGGGTGTGGCGTACCGCAAAACAGGACTCCACGGGATACTGTTGATCTCCACCATCGACATCCTCCTGCCTCCACGGGCTACTGTTCATCCACCGTCCACGTCATGTAGCCTCCAAGGGCTATTGTTCATCCACGACTTCCTGTTCATCCAGCCTCCACCGCGTGCTACTCCACCGGCTACTATTCAACCACCCCTCTCTACGGGCTCCTATTCAACCACCCCTCAACGGGCTACTATTCATCCACCCCTCCACCGTCTACTGTTCATCCAGCCCTCCACGGGTCCTGTTCATCTAGCCTCAACCGGCTCGATCGATTGGGGTCCTGTTCATCCAGAGGCAACGCCACAGGTCCTATTCATCCACCCCCACCGCTCACTGTACATCCAAATTTCATTCAAATGAAGTTTGAATTGTTTGTACTATTGACCTGAATAATTTGAAGAAATTGGGTGTAGGTACTAAGGTCTTGTAGTGGAAACTTTGTTGAGGTCAGAAGGGTTAGAGAAAATGGAGTTCCTTTGCAATTTCTAATAAGGTCAAGTATTGTTGTAATATTTTCTGTAAAACAATTTGGATGAAAAGAAAAGAATGTGTGTGTGTGTGTGCGTGTTCGAGAGGAATAGCTAAAACAAAATTTGGTTCTGTCCTAGGAAGAGAAGTGTTTAGTGAGGTCATTTTGCAAAGGGTTTTGATTTTTGAAAAGACCACTATTTTTGAAGGAAAAGAATTTAGGAAATTTTATTTTAAAAATGATACCGCCCTAGACATTTAGCTTTAGACAAAAAAACAAAAGTATTTAGCTATAACTAAAAAACAGTAGCTATGGCATTTATCTATATACAAAAAACAGAATTGTTTTTCTTTTCAAAAACTTGGTTAAAATAATTGTTGCTATGTAAACAAAAAACATGATTGATGTTATATGATATATGTCATTGATGTTTATTTGCACATTCCATTATTCTATATCTTTTCATTTAAGTGGTCATGTTAGATGCAAATTCCTCAATAGTGTTTTCTCATGTTATATGCAACATTGAAGTGGTTCGATTGTTCCCAAGTGGCTTTTGTTGTTTCCAGGGAATGAAGACGAGTGCCCTATGTTTTGCCGGAATGTTGATTTATTTCCGTTCCGGCAAATTTCAGGTGCTCAGTTTGCCCACGTTTTAGCAAAGGTCATGCCGAAATTTTACGTCAATTTCAGCATGAGTTGTGCTACAGACTAGGACATATCGAACACGCGTATAAGCTCAGCTTCTCGACCTGAAGCCTTTCACTAAGATCGGGGACTATCTCCCTGACTTGGATGGATGGCACGACATCTTGGAGTGATTTACGATATATGACCATGTGTCCATTTAGTGCATACTTTCTCTATGACAAAACTTTGAGTTATGCACGACGAAACTTTATTTGTGATGTAATTAAACCGTCCTCCTCAACTAGAGACGGTTACTCTAGTTAGGGCATCTTGGGTACGGTGAACTTTGTTATTTATGCGTATGATATGTTGCTTCTATTTTTGCCAAGTTTTTATCTTTCTATTGCTCAACTATATATGTTGCATATCATCGACTCATGCGATGATGCAGGTGGATAGATCATCAATGGCGAAGGAGTGCTACGCTAGGAGTATACGACGAGTGGCCGGAGTGTCAGGCCCAGGTGTATCAGTTTTTGAGCAACAAGCAGTATTTAGTTCAGGTTCACGATAGTGCGAGAGGGGGATACGAACCGATGCCTCAAGAAGTACTACATTATGTATTATGAGACATGTCATGTAACTTGTCAAGCTATGTCATGATTATGATGTAATGACATGATTTGTGTTGGATGATAAGATGAGACTGTTTTGTGTATTATATGATGAGCATATTGCATGTTTATGATATGATTAGAATACTGTATAAAACCTATACAAAAACATCACAAATACACAGAAAAAAAGATATGAGAAAATATAGTAGTAGCTCTCTTTAGGCTGAACAGGAAAACGCTACTTCTAAAACACATAGCAGTAGCGCTGGTTTGGAAAGCACTGCTGCCGAGTAGGTATAGCAGTAGCGCCCGTTAAACAACGCTACTGCTAAACATTAGCTGTAGCGTCATATCAGTAGCGCGGTGCCCCGTGCTACTGATGGCCCTTAGACCCGTGGTACTGCTAGGCTTTTCCCTAGTAGTGATGAGCATGATGAAAACTAACTTGACAATAATTCCCATGTGTCCTCAGGAGCGCTTTGCTTTATATAAGAGTTCGTCCAGGCTTGTCCTTTGCTACAAAAAGGATTGGGCAACGTTGCTGCACCTTAGTTACTCTTGTTATTTGTTACCTGTTCCGAATTACACTAGTAGAAAAGGGGGCAATGGTCCAGGCCCGGCCAGCCCATTAGTCCCGGTTCAATCCGGAACCGGGACCAATGAGGGCATTGGACCCGGTTCGTGAGCCCCGGGGGCCGGCCGGGCCACGTGGGCCATTGGTCCCTGTTCGTCTGGACCTTTTGGTCCCGGTTGGTTGGACGAACCGGGACAAATGGGCCTCGCTCCTGGCCCACCACCATTGGTCCCGTTGGTGGCTTGAACCGGGACCAAAGGCTGCCCTTTAGTCCCGGTTCAAGTCACCAACCGGGACCAATTATTTGCCTATATATACCCCTCGCCCGCGAGCAGAGAACTCCCAATGCTCTGCTTTTCGTGGCCGACGAGGGGAGAGCTTTGTGGTGCTCAAGCTCACCTCCTATGCACACGAGGTGTTCTATGGAATGCCCGAGCCACACTACTTAACCTTTCTCCTCTCCAAGCTCGACCTCCAAGCTCCATTTTCCTTAATATTTGTCTAGGGTTAGCGGTCCGTCACGTCCCGTCCCCGTCTTCACCGCATTCGATCGCCCGTGCCGATCTTGCCGCCGGCACCACCGTGGTGAGCCTCTTGTTCTTATCTTCTTTCTGAAAGGAAAAAAATTCCTACTTGTATGTTTATATAGATACTTGTATAATTTTCTTACTTTTATTATTTCATCTTATATAGTGCGATGGTTTTGGTATCCGCCCCCGTCGGCCCTCGTCCTATCTATGATTCTGATGTGGTATATATATATTATCTTTTCATAACTATTGGTTCATTTATTGTTTATGACAATTATGCCGACCAATGTGACATAGATTTCATTTATCTAGGAGGTTGTTGAACCGGAAATTCCAACCGACCCTATTGTCGAGAGGTTAAATTTAGTTGAGGAAGAAAACAATTTGTTGAAGGAAAAAATTAGAAAAATTGAGGAGGAGAAGATGATATTGGAGTTGCATGTTGCGGGTGTCATCGATGATCACAAGATCAAGATGTATGCAATGCGATTGAAGATTAGAAAGATTAGAAAATATGCCATTCATACCGAGGCTTGGTATCATTATGCCGTTGGATTAGTTGTTACATTGGTTGCGATTATGATTGCATTTGTTTTCGCATTGAAATGTTTTACATAGTTTCAGTGTATGGTTTAATTAATTTAGATGCTCTGCAGAGCTTTATGTTGTTAGATGAGAACTATGTATGTACTTTGGTTTTAATGTGATGATGAACTTCTATTAATTTGGTCACTTAATTATCTATTCATAATGTTCTGTAATGATTTTTGACACACTTAATTATATATAATGCACGCAGATGAACCGACAATGGATGTACGGTTCAAGACACACCTCCGATTACATTAAGGGCGTGCATGATTTTCTCGAAGTGGCTGAGGCAAACAAGCAGAATGGTTTTATGTGTTGTCCATGCCCTATATGTGGGAATATGAAGTCTTACTCTGGCCGGAAAATCCTCCACACCCACCTGCTTTACAAGGGTTTCATGCCACACTATAATGTTTGGACGAGGCATGGAGAAATAGGGGTTATGATGGAAGACGGTGAAGAAGAAGAGTACGATGACAACTATGTGCCCCCTGAATACGGTGATGCTACTGAACATCAAGAGGAACCAGACGATGTGCACGATGATACTGCAACGGGTGAAGCTGCTGAATATCAAGAGGAACCAGACGATGTGCCCAATGATGATGATCTCCGCCGGGTCATTGTGGATGCAAGGACGCAATGCGAAAGTCAAAAGGTGAAGCTGAAGTTCGATCGCATGTTAGAGGACCACAAAAAAGGGTTCTACCCCAACTGCGAAGATGGCAACACAAACCTCGATACGTCTTTGGAATTGCTGCAAATGGAAGGCGAGAGAATCTGTGCTCGACAAAGGATTTGAGAAGGTACTGAAAATATTGAAGAAGAAGCTTCCAAAGGATAACGAATTGCCTGACAGTACATACGCAGCAAAGAAGGTTGTATGCCCTCTAGGATTGGACGTGCAGAAGATACATGCATGCCCTAATGACTGCATACTCTACCGCGGTGCGTACAAGGATCTGAACACTTGCTCGGTATGTTGTGCATTACGGTATAAGATCGGACGATATGACCCTGGTGATGTTGACGGCGACGCCCCTGGAAGAGGGTTCCTGCGAAGGTGATGTGGTATGCTCCTATAATACCACGGTTGAAACATCTGTTCAGAAACGGAGAGCATGCCAAGTTGATGCGATGGCATAGTGAGGACCGTAAGAAAGACGGGAAGTTGAGAGCACCCGGTGACGGGTCGCAGTGGAGAAAAATCGAGAGAAAGTACTGGCTTTGCAAGTGAGATAAGGAACGTATGGTTTGCTTTAAGCGCGGATGGCATTAATCCTTTCGGGGAGCAGAGCAGCAATCACAGCACCTGGCCCGTGACTCTATGTATGTATAACGTTCCTCCTTGGATGTGCATGAAGCGGAAGTTCATTATGATGCCAGTTCTCATCCAAGGCCCTAAGAAACCCGGCAACGACATTGATGTGTACCTAAGGCCATTAGTTGAAGAACTTTTATAGCTGTGGAAAGGAAATGGTGTACGTACGTGGGATGAGCACAAACAGGAGGAATTTAACCTAAAGGCGTTGCTGTTCGTGACCATCAACGATTGGCCCGCTCTCAGTAACCTTTCACGACAGACAAACAAGGGATACCCCGCATGCACGCACTGTTTACTTGACACCGATAGTATATACCTGGCAAGCTGCAGGAAGAATGTGTACCTAGGCCATCGTCGATTTCTTCCGACCAACCATCAATGTTGAAAGAAAGGCAAGCATTTCAAAGGCGAGGCAGATCACCGAAAAAAGCCTACCATGCGTACCGGTGATCACGTACTTGCTATGGTCAATGATTTACATGTAATCTTTGGAAAGGGTCCCGGCGGACTAGCTGTTCTGAATGACGCTGAGAATCACGCACCCATGTGGAAGAAGAAATCTATATTTTGGGACCTACCCTACTGGAAAGACCTAGAGGTCCGCTCTTCAATCGACGTGATGCACGTGACGAAGAACCTTTGCGTGAACCTGCTAGGCTTCTTGGGCGTGTATGGGATGACAAAAGATACTCCTGAGGCACGGGAGGACCTGCAACGCTTGCGCGAAAAAGAGGGCATGCCTCCGAAGCAGTATGAGGGACCTGCCAGCTACGCTCTTACGAAAGAAGAGAAAGAAATCTTCTTTGAATTCCTGCTCAGTATGAAGGTCCCGACTGGCTTCTCGTCGAATATAAAGGGAATAATAAATATGCCAGACAAAAAGTTCCAGAACCTAAAGTCTCATGACGGCCATGTGATTATGACGCAACAGCTTCCGGTTACATTGAGGGGGCTTCTACCGGAAAATGTCTGATTAGCCATTGTGAAGCTATGTGCATTCCTCAATGCAATCTCTCAGAAGGTGATCGATCCAGAAATCATACCAAGGCTAAGGAGTGATGTGGTGCAATGTCTTGTCAGTTCCAAGCTGGTGTTCCCACCATCCTTCTTCAATATCATCACGCACGTCCTAGTTCATCTAGTTGACGAGATTGTCATTCTGGGCCCCGTATTTCTACACAATATGTACCCCTTTGTGAGGTTCGTGGGAGTCCTAAAGAAATATGTCCGTAACCGCGCTAGGCCAGAAGGAAGCATCTCCATGGGCCATCAAATAGAGGATGTCATCTGGTTTTGTGTTGACTTCATTCCTGGCCTTAAGAAGATAGGTCTCCCTAAATCGCGGTATGACGGGAGACTGACTGGAAAAGGCACGCTTGGAAGGGACTCAATAATATGCAGGGACGGATATTCTTGGTCTCAAGCACACTACATAGTTCTACAGAACTCTACCTTGGTGACCCCGTGTGTCGATGAACACAAGAACAGTCTGCGCTCCAAACATCCAGAGCAGTGCGATGACTGGATTACATGTGAACACATCAGGACTTTCAGCAGTTGGTTGGAAGCACGTATCAGAGGTGACAACACTATTTGTGATGAGTTGTACTTGTTGTCCAGGGGACCATCTTTGACTGTATTGATTTGGAAAGGATACGAGATAAATGGGAATACATTTTACACGATTGAGCAAGATCAAAAGAGCACCAACCAAAACAGCGGTGTCCGCTTTAAGGCAACAACCGAGAGGGGAAAGGACACATACTATGGTTACATAGTGGACATATGGGAACTTGACTACGAACACAATTTTAAGGTCCCTTTGTTTAAGTGCAAATGGGTCAATCTGTCAGGAGGCGGGGTACAGGTAGACCCACAGTACGGAATGACAACAGAGGATCTGAAAAATCTTGGGTACACTGACGAACCGTTCATCCTAGCCAATGATGTGGCATAGGTTATCTATGTGAAGGACATGTCTACCAGACCGAAAAAGAGAAAAGATAAGGAAGCGAATACATCATACGATGAGCCAAAGCGCCACATAGTTCTTTCAGGAAAAAGGGACATCGTGGGAATGGAGGACAAGACAGACATGTCTGAAGATTATGAAAAGTTTCATGAAATTCCTCCCTTTATGTCAAGGCTGACCCCAGCATCTGGATAAACGATGAAGATTATCCATGGTTACGGCGCAATAAGCAAATGACACAAGTGAAGAAAAAGTGAAGACTTTCTCCCGCAACTATTATGATGATACCATGCCAAATTTGTAACTAACGAGTATGATACCATTTCAGAGTTCATTTGAAATGCTTTAATGTCTTATGGTTCGGCCCTCGTAATAATTAAAATTAGCAACAATAAGTGTTTTGTTGTAAGTAGAAACAAAATAAAATAAATAAAGCAAGAAAGAAAACAAAAAACAAAAAAAGTATTTTCAAATTTGAAAACTAATGGCACTAACAGAAAGTTCATAATTTTCCTAAAACTAAAAGCAAAAAGAATTGAAAACTAAAGCAAAAAACAAAAGAAAATAAATAATGCAGAAATCAAAACAAAAAACAACAATAAGTATTTTGTTGTAAGTAGAAACAAAATCAAATAAATAAAGCAAGAAAGAAAACAAAAAAACAAAAAAAGTGTTTTCGAATTTGAAAACTAATGGCACTAACAGAAAGTTTATAATTTTCCTAAAACTAAAAGCAGAAAGAATTAAAAAATAAAGCAAAAAACAAAAGAAAATAAATAATGCAGAAAACAAAACAAAAAAACTGGAAAAAAAATAAAATAGCAAAAATAAGTAAAGAAAACAAAAAAAAATGCCTCCTACTGGGCCCCCACGGCCTGAATACGACTAGAAACCCTACTATGACCAGGATTCAGGCCCGCAGTAGGCCCAGAAGGCCCACCAGGCAAAGCAATAGCAAGTAGGACCGAAAGCCTGCAGTGGAGAGGAGCTCGAGAGGGGTGCGGCAGTGGGGCTTATAAACCACTGCACGCCCCTCTCAACTTGCGAGGTGGGACTAAACTTTGACCCCGACGCGGGCAGCACACGGGCCTTTGGTCCCAGTTGGTGGCACCAACCGGGACTAAAGGGGGGGGCATTGGTACTGGTTCGTGGCACCAACCGGTACCAAAGGCTGCCGCTTCCCGCCCATTGGGCTGCCGAAAAAGAGGCCTTTGGTCCCAGTTGGTGGCACCAACCGGGACTAAAGGGTGCATTAGTCCCGGTTGGTTTCACGAACCGGGACCAATGGCTTTGCTATATAAGCAAACACTTCGCAAAATTTCAGAATCTCATCGCCAGTTGCCCCCAACGATGCCGACCCTCCTCGACGCCGCCAGGCTGCTCCACCTCGCCATCGTCGCCGCCGCCGCCAAGCCGTCGCCTCCCGAGCCAGCGCCGTCCTCGTCGCCCGGCCTCCCGAGCCAGCGCCCGTCCGCCCAGCAGCGCCGCCCGAGCCTGCCCGTCCGCCCCCACTCGCCTGGCGCCCTCGCCGCCCCCACCAACGTCGTCATCTAGCCGCCCCATTGTGAGAGCACACAGCACTGCCTCTCTTTTTTTTCATTTTTATTAGTTTAATTTTTTGTTCATATATATATAATGTATATGTGTATGTATGTGGCTATATATGTGTATGTAGAAGTTCAAAAATTGTTCAGAGCATGTTTTTGTTCATATATGTATTTTTGTTCATATGTGTATTAATGTTTTCATATATGCAAAAGATAGATTTTAGAAAAGTTAGGTTTTTTTTTCTGTTCATAGATTTTTTGGTGATATTAATTATTGTAGAATATGCAAATGTTTGTATATACATATGAACAATGCATTAGGCAAAACCTTTGTTTTTTTTCGAAATTTTCTATTTGAACATTTTTCTAAAACAAGCAATACTAAAAGAATGAGAGGAAAAAGGAAAATAAAAAGAGGAAGAAAGGAGAAGAAGAGGAGAGGAAGAAGAGGAGAAATAAATAAGAAGAGGAAAAAAGAAGAGGAGAAGAAGAAAGGAATAGAGGAGAAGAAGAAAAATAGAAATTTTCTATTTTTCTTCTTCTCCTCTATTCCTTTCTTCTTCTCCTCTTTTTTTTCTTTTTTTTTCTTTCTTCTTCCTCTTTTCTTCCTTTTCCCTATTTTCCTTTCTCGAGGGAGAAGAAGAAAAAGAAGAGTAGAAGAAGAAGAAAGGAATAGAGGAGAAAGAAGAAACTTCAACACGAGGGGGGGTACCATACCCCCTCCCCGAAAACATTATTTTCCCATGTATATGTATGTAGCGTCGTTGTCGATATAACCCCCTCGAGATAACTTCGACATGAGGGACGGTCGATATATATACCCCCTCTCGACCCTGATAACTTATACAACGGCGGCACCCCCCTCGGCCCTCTCGCTCGACCAAAACTCTCGAGCACACCCAAACCCTAGAGAGAAAACAATGTTGGCCTCCTACCCCCTCCCGCCGCGCCCCTACCCGACAAATTAACTCTCTCGAGGCCACCCAAATTTACCAAGTTAAAAGAGCATTGTCGTCGAGGCCACCCCAAACCCTTGAAGCGTTGTGTCGAGGCGACCCCAAACCCTAGAAAAGCAGCATCGAGGCCACTAACATGATTCCTTATTTCTACGTTTGCCACTAATATATATATATCGATCCATCCGTACCATGTTTGAATAATAATTGACATGCTGTAAATATTTGCAGAAACTATGGAGCACTCCCGAGACGAAGAAACAGAAGCGATGTTGGGGCACATAATCGCACTAGGAAGTGATGAAGTTGCGTCATTTCTCAACGACATTGATAGTCAGCTGGAACGACTGGGTGAAGAAGAGGGCTATGTTCATGATGGCTTCGACCCATTAATGCCGGTACAAGAAGAGGACTATTTTCATGATGGCTCCGGTGACACAATGGAGGTACAAGAAGGAGACCGTGCTGACTGCTCCGGTGACCAAACCGAGTCCGGCTAGGTATATATATATATATTAGTTAAGCACGTGCTGACTAGTTAATTGATGCATCCATTGTTTTGGTATATGTACACATATTAATTACTCTCGTCTTTCTTCCTTATAATTTCTAGCCCTCTGGATCGAGCGCAACTTTGGTAAGGAGACGAGGCCCGAAGAAAAAGTTGAGCTCGGATGAAAAGTTTGAGATCGTAGAAATCGCGCCCGACGGCGAACCGATTGAACCCATCCGGAGAAGGAAGGCATTTTCTGCTCAGTGCGGGGTTATTGTTAGGGACAAGATCCCGATCAGCTTCCATCAATGGTATAAGCCTAAGGAGGAAAACCCTAAGGTCTCTTATGTCAATGATATGTAGAAAGAAGATCTTTGGACTGAGCTGAACGCAAATTTCACCCTACCGCCAGAGGAGGTTCCGGGGAAGCCAGTTAGAGAGCAATTAATCAAGTCTTGTGCTCTTAAGAACATGGCAACCCTAATGAGGAGGTGGAGGAAAGAGCTGAACCAGTTTGTCAAGAAAGATAAGACACCAGAATTCATCGGCAAATATGAGAAGATCAAAGATCACTGGCCCGCATTTGTGGCCCACAAGACATCGGAAAAGAGTAAGAAGATGTCGGCGACAAACAAGAAAAATGCTTTCGAAGAAGAAGTTTCACCATCGCACGGGGTCAGGTGGCTACCTCAGAGCCCGGCCTAAGTGGTCCAAGGCGGAGCAAGATCTGCTTGAAAGAGGGATCGAACCAGAGACAATGTACTGGCCAGACCGTTGCCGGACTTGGTTCTTCGGGGCTGGCGGAACCTTGGACCCTGTAAAAGGGAAGTGCCAGTGGGCAGACGAGCAACTGCAAATACCAGTCAATAACCTTCGACACTATATCGATGCAGCGCAGCGAGGGACGTTCCTTCCAAACAGGGAGAAGGACGAGCTCACAATGGCCCTTGGGAATCCTGAGCACCCTGGACGGACACGTGGAACGCCAGGCTCCATTCCGTGGAAGGTTGGTTTTCTGGACGCAGGGGGTTACAAAACCCACGAGAGGAGGAAGAAACTAGAGCTAGACCAACTGCATGCGCTGCACGAAAGGGTAATGGGGCTAGAGGAACGAGAACAGGAACGAGAAGCAGCAGATCACAGCAAACGACCTGCCGAAGCTTCCCCCGAAGCTACCCCGCCATCTCAGTGGAGAAGCAGCGTGGCTTCCACCGAGCTGCTTCAGCCGGAGCATGTCTTGACGGATCCTGCCAGCTATCCCGTGGATGGTATCACGGTGTCTCAAAATTGCCACATTATGGCGCGATGGATGAATTTGAAGGTCAAGGCGGCTGTTTGCCAAGTTTGTCCTAGTGGACCCGGCACAACTTATCACTGCCAGCCGATTCCAGAAGGATATGCTAAGGTGATGGTGGATGAAATAACGTAGGGATTTGAGGACCTCGTGCTTGAGCACCCTACCGGTGAAGGGGAGACTAGGCTGGGTTCTGCTCTGAAGACTCCATGCCTATGGCGGAAGGAGCTCATCAACCTTCCGAACTGGACGCCTCCGCCTCCTCCTCCTCCTCCTCCGGCGAGTGAGGGCACTCCGCCTCCTCCACCGCCTCCTCCTCCTGCGAGTGATGATCAGGGCACGCATGGCGGCACTCCGCCTCCTTCTCCGGCGCGTGGCGGCACTCTGCCTCCTTCTCCGCCTGCGCCGGCACGCCCGAGCACCCAGCCTCCTCCTTCTCCGCCTCGTCAGCAAGGGCGGAAGAGACCCGCCGCCGCTCCGGCTGCTACGGCACGTCATAGTCCTTCTCCTCCGCCTCGCAAAAAGCAAGCTAAGAAGACATCCGCTCCGTCTGCTCTGCCGGCGTCTAGCAGTACAGTCAAAGGCGGGAGGAAATACAGATTCGGTCCTTGTCTGAAGATTCCAGAGAAGTTACCGTACAAGAGGACCGAGGAGGAAAACACGGAGATCGCGCAGAACGAAGTGGATGGCTGGTTTGCAGGGTTGAAAGCAAAGAGAAATCCACCTCCGGAGGAGAAGGTAGATCCGGTGAAAGCGAAGCACACTCTGGCTGCCCTGAGGAAACCGACAAAGTCTCCGCCGAGAACCAACTATGAGCGCATTACTGAACAGACATATCTCCACGCGGAGCGGTCGGGAAGTACTGTCAGACATCAAAGAGCAAAAGAACGAGTAGCTGCGAAAAAAATTGACCAGCTCGGCGAACAACCAAACCAATCGTGCCCTCCGCTCAATGTGTCTAGCGGCAACATCGTCGCTAATGTTCCGGGGATGGTGGCCGGTTATGGCAATCCACAAGATTACCTGCCTGACGATGCACTTCCTGAATTCATGACGGTGGAAGAACACATATACGAGTACGGGAAGCCTCTAGTCAAAGATGAAAAATCTCTAACAACGATGATGCGAAGATTCCATACTTGGTACATGTAAACCTGCAGAGAGCCTGTGGGGAAGAATAGTTTATATCTGCACATTAAAGAGGAGCACGACCTCGTTGGAACTGATCTATTGTGCGATCCATTTGAGGAGTTCTTCGCGTTCTTCAATCAAAAGGCCCTCGATAAATTAATGGTCTTTTGCTACTACCTGTAAGTACTATTTCTGTCATTAAGTCTCTATATATAGCTCGTCTTTCATTGCATGTATTTATAATTAATTATCCTCAATATATTATGCAGATTGAAGATCGTCGAGTGCAAAAAAATGAAATCTATGATATTGGGTTCATTAACACAAATATCATAGATGTATTTCTGGTTGAAAAGCACGTCGAAGAGGCCGAGGACAACTTGCTACGATCATTGATCAAAAATCAAAACAAAGATACCACACTCTTTCCTTACAACACCAAGTGAGTGTTACTGATCGTTTGCATATTCGGTTTCCCTTATTACTCAAGCAAGGTTATAGTAATGTAATTGATGAGTTATGCATGCGTGCGCAGGTACCACTATATTCTTCTGGAGATTAAGCTTGAGCGTGGACTAGTAACCGTCTTAGACTCGAGACAGAAAGATCCCAGCACCTATGCGGACACGACTGAAATGCTCAGCAAGTAAGTTCAATTGATCATTATCGCACCATAGCGGCAACTTTTTGCTAGTTTACTGATATCTCAAGTAATAATAATTATTTTCTTTGTCTTGCAGGGTTTGGAAACAGTTCACCGCAGTAGCTCCGGGACTGCCGAAGGAGCTGCGGTATATATACCCGAAAGTAAGTACTACTGGCTAGCTAGTTGTGTGCATCTCCCGTTGATTCTGTAGCTATATTTTCATCACATTTATAATGCTTCATTATCAGTTTGATTGACCTCTATTTCTCGTAAAGTGCTTGTGGCAGGAACAAGGGAATGATTTCTGTGGATACTACGTGTGCGAGTTCATCTACAACGCGACTTTGAAAAATAAGCGGGGCTACTCTCAAAGACAATATGAAGTGCGTAAGCAATTAATAATATTCACAATTTCATTTTATTACACCATCATTTCTGTTGTGTTTCATTCATATATATATGTATTAATTAACCCCCTTCTTCAAATTAGACGTGGCAGATGCGGGATGAACTCCTACCACAAGATCGCATGAAAGCAATTCAAGAGGAATTGGCGGGATTCTTTCTTGACCACTGTCGGTGTCAAAACCGGCGGATCTCGGGTAGGGGGTCCCGAACTGTGCGTCTAGGCGGATGGTAACAGGAGACAAGGGACACGATGTTTTACCCAGGTTCGGGCCCTCTTGATGGAGGTAAAACCCTACGTCCTGCTTGATTGATATTGATGATATAGGTAGTACAAGAGTGGATCTACCACGAGATCAAGGAGGCTAAACCCTAAAGCTAGCCTATGGTATGATTGTTGTAATGTATGTTGTGTCCTACGGACTAAAGCCCTCCGGTTTATATAGACACCCGAGAAGGCTAGGGTTACACACAGTCGGTCACAATGGTAGGAGATCTAAATATCCATATTGCCAAGCTTGCCTTCCACGCCAAGGAAAGTCCCATCCGATCACGGGACGGAGTCTTCAATCTTGTATCTTCGTAGTCTTGGAGTCCGGCGGACGATGATAGTCCGTCTGTCCGAACACCCCCTAGTCCAGACTCCTCGGTAGCCCTGAACCAGGCTTCAATGATGATAAGTCCGCACGCATAATGTTCGGCATTCCAAGGCGGGTTCCTCCCTTGAATAATCCAGAGAAGATCATGAACACCGGGATAGAGTCCGCTCGCAAAATAAATTCCACATTCCACCGTAGAGAGAATAAAATGTACACAAGTCCAATCACGACGTATTATGCGGCATGACATCACACCGCTACCGGGCTTTTACTTGAATCGTTTTTATTATACCACCTCAGCACGTTTAGCGAAGCAGTTTCCTTGGCACGTCTTGTCGAAGCAGAGATCGTGTTCCCCTTATTCCGGGATTCTCATCAATACGAGCGTGGGTAACCCAACCGTGCCCGTCGCCACGCCTCCTCTATCAATGGTAAATCCCGAACGTTCACGGAGACGACTCTTGGTATTTTCCCCATTTATAAGAGGACCAAGGCTCGTTTCTTTTCTTCAATCTTCCATCGAATCTTCTCCTTGCTCCAAGTTCCAACACCCAGAGCCCCAGATTCGAGCGCTTCGGATCTTCAACAATGTCCGGCTCCGACCTTCAGGGCCGGTGGATGCCCTCCTCCGTCACGGAGGAGGACGTGCTAAAGCTGCGTGAGGCCAAGTACTTGTCCTACGAGATTTCGCACAGGTTGCCTGCCCAAGAGAAGGCCGTACCTACTCCCGAGCCCGAAGAGTACGTTGTCTTCGTATCCCACCTCCGTCAGGGTTTAGGCTTCTCGACGGACCCCTTCGTGAGAGGGCTCATGTTCTACTACGGGCTGGATTTTCACGACTTGGCTCCGGAGTCCATCCTCTATATTTCCGCATTCATTATTGTATGTGAAGCCTTCCTCCGCGTCACCCCCCACTTTGGCCTGTGGCTGAAGACCTTCAACGTGGAGCCGAAGATGATCGGGGGGCGTCAAGCGGAGTGCGGCGGGGCGGCCATAAGCAGGAGGGCCGATGCCCCGTGGCCCGAGGGCTCCTTCCAAGAGGAGCTCGGCTTGGGGCAGCAGGAGTGGTTCTATATCACCGCTCCGAAGGGCAGCAAGCAAAAGCCGCCGCCTTCATTCCGCCCGGGACCTCCACGCCGATTGATGCCGTGGGTCAACCAAGGGCTCAATTGGGGGCTGTCCGAAGACGTGCCCTTATTGCAGGGCCAGATTCGAGACCTCCAAGCGAGGGAGATCAATCTGGTTGTGGTGATGCAGGTCATGCTAATCAGACGTCTTCTGCCCTGCAAACGCCGTCCTCTCCGGTTATGGGAGTTCAATCCGGAGGGACCACGAATTCTCCAACACTTCATGGGTATAAAACCCGTGGAGATGTACGAGTTGTTCTTCGGACCGCAGGTGGCGTGTCCGGAATTGACCGAGGACGCAGGCCTATGCTGCAATCGCCCGGATACTCAGGTAGGTAGCTCAGAGTCCGGACGTTCTGTTTGTTTGCTTTTCTAAAATTCGCCTTCTAACCCATTATTCTTCATTAGGAGTGGGTAGCGCGATCGAAGCTGATAAGGTGTCCGGCCCCCCTCCCAGAGACCGCATCGGAGCCCGTGCTGGTCGGAATGTTGGAGGTCGCGCCCATAGAAGGGGGCAATGGGGAAAATAGAAGAGTTGTCACCTCGCCCAAGGGGGCGCCTGAAGAGGGGTGGATCAAAAATCCCTCCTTCCAGGGGGAGAAGAGGACCGCATCCAAAGACCCGGAGGCCAAAGCCCCTAAGCGGGGAAAGAAATCTTCACCGGAGGATCCTGCGTCCGGGGAGAACCCGGACGTAGAATCGTCTCTAAAGGATCAGCCCTCCAGCGAGCCGTGAGTAGGAAAAGGGGAGTTCATTAATAAGAAAATACCCCTATTTGTGCTTCTGTGGATAACCGAAATTTTTACCTTATAGTTCGGATCTGCGGCCTTCTCAGATGAGTTCGTCTTCGGGGGATCTTCGTCCGGAGATGATGGAGAGCGAAACGCCTCCGTCTGCTGCGCCGTCGGACAGGGCAGATGAGCCTGAAGTATCGTCACGGAGGGTATCCCAGAGTCCGGTGGAGCCGGAAAGTTCGGCGCCGACTAGTGTCCGGCCGGGGGAGCTGAAGGATCTACTTGAAAGGGCGTCCATCTCAGAAGATCACCGTGCTTTGATGAGTGTGGTGATTGGAAGGATTTCGTCCGCCGAAAGCGGATTGCATAGTGCCGTCAGGAGTTTGCTGGCGGGATTTAAGGTACGCAAGAACGACACACCTTTTTGACAGTTTGGCACATAGAAGTGTGCCCTGTATAGATAGTAGCCCCTGAGACTAGGTAGGTTGTCGAAAGCGACAGCGTGCCGAGGATCAAAATCGCAGGTATTGAATGTCGCCCTTCCTATGCAGGTGGCGGATAGTCCGGGGGCTAGCGGACTAGTGGAGTTGTCGAGTTAATGTGGCAACTTGATGTGGCGGATGCGGACATCGCGCTTGTCAACCGGCGACTTGACGAGTCGCAAGGTAAATGAATTCTCCGCAGTCACTTATTTAAGGGAGCCAAAGCCCGCCTCTGACAATATATATGCTGTGATACAGACGGTGCAGCTGCTGTGGAGAGCCTTTGGGCCGAGCTTGCTCAAGCCAAGGAGCAACCCCGAAGGAGTTGAAAGCCGAAAAGGCTGCACACTGCCTAAGCAGGGAAGAGAAGGTCGAATTGGCCGAGAAATTGAAGGATGCTACCGACCGCAATGAGGCTCTTGAAAAGGAGCGCCTATCGGAGCGAGAAGACCTGGGGAAGGCCACCGCCGAGGCCAAGGATGCCCATTCTGCAATGCGGTCTATGAAGGAGGAGCTGCGCCAGGCCGGAGATATTGTGGCTAGCAGGACTTTTTTGCGACGTCGCCGATTTACGGATCCAAATTACACCCAGCTTGGCCAGCTGTGGGGTCCGGAGGATCCATATATGGACTTAGCGGCAAGTGCGGCGGATGCCGTTGTGCACTTCCAGAGTCAGAAGGATCACAAGACGGAAGAGCTATTTTGGTCTCAATTCCATATTCCGGATCGTTCACTTCCGTTGACCGATCGGTTGGCCGAATGGGATGAGCTGAACAGGTTGTCCGGACTTGCCATGACTGATATCGTGGCGCATGTATGGCCATAGAGGCCCAAGGCGACGAGCTATTTTGGCTTATTGCAGTAATTTGTTGGAGCGGTGCCACATATCAAGGAGATGAAGCAGTCGGCCTGCATAGAAGGTGCGCTGATGGCCCTTGCCCGTGTGAAGGCACATTGGACAGAGATGGATGCCACCGCTATTGCAGCCCAGGGTTCGGACGAAAGCCGGCTACCCGCCGAGCACTATTTTTGGAAAGTTATGCGTGGCGCTCGTGTAATAGAGTCGCAGTGCTTGAAAAATGTCACATTCAAATGAACGTTTTATCTTGTAAAACAATTATTATGTTGTAACCGCTTTTTATACTTGTGCGTTCCAAGTATTAAAATATCTCCTATGCAGCCGTTTATGTATACGTTTGTATAACCTGAAAGATTGCAGTCTTCGGCTTCAGCCCCCACGCACAAAGTGCGGGGGTGTTCGCAAAAAATAGCGCGTTTTCACACTTAATCCGACGTCTCGGTCCTGTTAAGGAGGTGGTAGCGTAGCAAATGAGGCAATCCGGACTATGATTCTTTATCACTTTCACTTAGCCATTGGAGTTCGAGGGTGGGGCTACAATATAGCCCCTTGGGGCACCGCGCTTCTCCGAATTCGGGGCGCGTGTGTGCCTGACCGGGAAACGGTCCTTCATCGAAGTGGGGAATCCTAAACATTCCGGTAGTCGATCGAGTGGTTGACCAGTCTCTCGCTGTATCATGACAATCAGTTTTGGCTTTCTCTCTTGAGGTGCTCGCCAAATTAACGGGGCACAATCGCAGAGTTCTCCGGTGCGCGTTAGCCGATGATACGGAACATAAGGCAGCAAAACACAGGAGCCGGGTAAACCCAACATTTGACCAAAGACATGATTCGGAGCTGATGCATATAAGGCCTAACTCGAGACGCCGAACACTCCGTAAGGTGTTCAGTCTTTATAATAATGGGCAGAACAATGCCCTAAGCCCCTAGTGTCCAGGTACAGGCATGGTCCTCTGACGCGGCCGATGCCAAAACGTCAGGCTCCACTTTGGTTATAATGAGGAACCAAGGGATTATAACAACAAGAGACAGTAAAAAAGGTTTACGCAGGGTCTTAATCTGAAAAGAATCCTTGCGACGGGTCCCTACTGCACGTCTGCGCCTGTGTGTCCGTTGTGCCGTTATCCTAGACGGGTGTGCACGTTGTTCATCTGTAAAAAGAGAGGAACTTAGTTTGAAAGGAAATCGTGCGAAAAATATATACGAAGGAAGAAATATAAATAAGTAAAGCGGAGTCTGTATGAGCTCGCTGTTGCTTGTGCGTGCAGCCCCTTGTGAAGAGATGTGCGGCTAGGAAGCCCCTAGCTTATTTATGCCGGATTCGTCTGACCGTGTCCGGGGTCTTTAAATGACCCTCGTACTGAAATGATGCCACGCGGACCGGGCATCTTAAGTGTAAGAGACGCGTAATGTGGTATGGCGTTGAAGCGGACAAAAGCTTCTCGTCCCAAGAGTGCTTGATATCTACTTTTAAATGGGACGATGTGAAAGATTAGTTTTTCACGTTGAAAGTTGTTCGGTGATCCGAACAAAACTTCTAGTAATAAGGAGCCTGTGCACTTGGCGTAAGGGCCTGGCGTCACTCCTTTAAAGGAAGTGTGGTTGTGTCGAATTTTAGTAAGGTCTATCCCCAACTTGCGGATTGTGTTTGGATACAGCAGGTTTGAGTCACTGCCTCCGTCCATCAGGACTTGTGTAAATTGCAGTCCATCGATTATAGGATCCAATATCAGGGCAGTCCATCCTGCATTTCGAACGCTTTTGGAATAATCCAGGTGGTCGAAAGTGATTGGTTTTGATGTCCAATCCCTGTGTTGTGCTGGGTTGGACCGTGCGAGGCCCATTTTAATGGGTGCTGCACTATTTTTCCATATTATCACATGAAGTGAATTTACTGCTTTGAGCTCTTGTGGGAAAGTCTTTTGTTTTCCGGTGCTCTGCTGGTGGGGTTTATCATCATCTTCGCTTGAGGCGTCGAGCCCCTTGTGTTCGGCGTTTAATCGGCCGGACTATTTGAAAACCCAACAATCTCGGTGGGTGTGGTTTGCAGGCCTTCCGGGGGTACTGTGGATTTGACATATCCGACCCAAAATCTTGTTTAAGTTGGATAGCTCATCGTTGTTATCCTTAAGAGGCGGTGTTTTGTTGTTTGGCCGCGAGCTTTTGAATCCGGCGTTGACTGCCGTGCTCTTTGGGCTTTTCTCTTTATTCCGGCGCTGGTCTTTTTTGCGCCGTGATTTTCCGTTTCCATCTCTGATCTCGGATGTACTTGGGTCGCTGCTGCTGCGTCTTGCTAGCCAGCTATCCTCTCCCGCACAAAAGTGGGTCATGAGGCTTGTTAGCGTGGACATTGTCCTCGGCTTCTCTTGGCCGAGGTGTCTAGCGAGCCACTTGTCTCGGACGTTGTGTTTAAAAGCTGCTAAGGCTTCGGCATCCGGACAGTCGACTATTTGGTTCTTTTTGGTGAGGAACCTGTTCCAGAATTTGCACGCTGACTCTCCGGGCTATTGAGTTATATGACTTAGATCATCTGCATCCGGAGGGCGGACATATGTTCCTTGAAAATTTGCTCTAAACGCGTCCTCGAGCTCTTCCCAACTTTCAACAGTGTTTTTTGGGAGGCTTTCGAGCCAATGACGGGCTGGCCCTTTGAGCTTGAGGGGTAAGTATTTTATGGCATGGAGATCATCTCCTCTAGCCATGTGTATATGTAGTATGTAATCCTCTATCCAGACTCCAGGGTATGTTGTTCCGTCGTAGGCCTCTATGTTTATGGGTTTAAACCCTGCTGGGAATTCATGATCCAGCACCTCGTTGGTGAAACATAGTGGGTGTGCGGCGCCCCTGTATTTGGGTGCACCGATGTCTTCGGACACTTGGCGTGTTGCATTGCTTCCTGGGGCCCTCTTCTTTGGCCCGTAAATGGACCTGGCTGGGCCATCTGTCCTTCCAGGGTCATTAGTCGGTTTATATGCGGCGTCGCTTTCATATTTTGGCCTATCATCTGGCCGTCTATCCAACCAGGCAGCCTCTTTGTTTTTTGACTGTGGGGGCTCTATGGCCTCCTCATCAAATTCTGGCTGTAGCTTGCGCTTCGGGTAGCTCTTTGATTGATGGCCATTGCCGTATTTGTCTGCGGTTTTGAGCACTTTGCTCCACCTCATTCTGAGTGTATCTTCCGCTGTTTTGAGCTTCCGTTTTTCTTTCTTCAAGCTTCTTGTTGTGGCGACGAGTCTTTTCCGAAGGTTTTTATTCTCCGGCGGCGTGTCTGGCGTGAGGTCGTCTTGACTGTTGTTTTCGCCGGGCATGGACTGATTATCTGACTCGTCCTGTTCGGACGATTGCTTGTCTGCGTGCTCGTCGTCCACTGGTTTGCCCTACTGTATTGCTGGGTCATTAGGAGCGCTGTTGTTGTCGAGGCGGGACTTAGGGCGGTGTCTGCGTCGCCGTTTTGGTTGTTTGTCGGCGGGATTATCTTCTGCCGCGGCCCGTTGGTCCTCGTTATCGCTTCCTTTTGGGGTATCCACCATGTATACGTCGTATGACGAGGTGGTCTTCCAGTTCCCTGTAGGTGCTGGTTCTTGTTCATCTCCGGCATCATCGTCCATACCGTCGATGTCTTCGGAGTCATAGTCTAGCATGTCGGTTAGATTGTCGACAGTGGCTACAAAGTGGGTGGTGGGTGGGCTTTGAATTTCATCGTCTTCCGAATCCCAACCGTCCTGGCCGTAGTCCGGCCAGGTCTCTCCAGATAGCGAGAGGTGTTTTAACGAATTTAGGATGTCGCCAAAGGGCGAGTGTTGGAAGATGTCCGTGGCGGTGAATTCCATAACCGGTGCCCGATCAGATTTGATTGGCAGGGGTGCGGGCGGTCCGGGGTCCGGCATGGAGTCCGGCACCTCGGAGTCACGAGCTTCGCGAGGGACAAGGTTAGTGTTCGGCTCCATCGCCGTGGAAGTTGAAGCCCCCCGAGGCGGTGTCCAACCACCGGTCCTCGATCTAGGCGATCGGCTCCGGACTACGGGCCGGAGCGGATTCTTGTGCGGCCACCAGGGTACTGTTCGGCGGCAGAGCTAGATCATGCCCATCGTAACAGTGCGGCACGCTCGGCTGTGGCTCAAGCCCGTCGAAGATCAAGTCACCGCGGATGTCGGCCGTGAAGTTTAGGCTTGGGGCCAGGGGCGTAGGGGCGTAGCTATCGATCTGACGGCCAGGGGCGTAGCTATCGATCTGCTCCAGATGGCCAAGTGAATCAGCCCGCAGTGCAAAGCCGCCGAATACGAAGATCTGTCCGGGGAGAAAAGTCTCACCCTGGACAGCGTTGTTGATTGAAGAAGCCATCGAGCCTATCGGTGTCGCATACGTAAGAACTCTCAATGAAAGCACCAATGTCGGTGTCAAACCGCGGATCTCGGTAGGGGTCCCGAACTGTGCGTCTAGGCGGATGGTAACAGGAGACAAGGGACACGATGTTTTACCCAGTTCGGGCCCTCTTGATGGAGGTAAAACCCTACGTCCTGCTTGATTAATATTGATGATATAGGTAGTACAAGAGTGGATCTACCACGAGATCAAGGAGGCTAAACCCTAAAGCTAGCCTATGGTATGATTGTTGTAATGTATGTTGTGTCCTACGGACTAAAGCCCTCCGGTTTATATAGACACCAGAGAAGGCTAGGGTTACATAGAGTCGGTTACAATGGTAGGAGATCTACATATCCGTATTGCCAAGATTGCCTTCCACGCCAAGGAAAGTCCCATCCGGACACGGGACGGAGTCTTCAATCTTGTATCTTCGTAGTCTTGGAGTCCGGCGGACGATGATAGTCCGGCTGTCCGGACACCCCCTAGTCCAGGACTCCCTCAACCACGCCATCAATAAAGCCGGAGAATACCATGTGGAAGTTGATTTCAAATGCTAGGGGACTGTAATTGAGAGATCTTATATATTGTACATGTTGTATGTAGCCAGTAGCGTCGGACGTACATGATACGAAATCTTGTTGTTCGACCAATCTCTCGGAGAAGGAGAGGTCGATTGATCATTTCTCTCGGTATGCATGACGAACTTCTGTACTCGATGGTTCCCTTCATTTTCTTACTAGCTAGCGTGTCGAGGGCTATATGTATATAGTACGTAGCGTCGACCGAGCACGGACATAAGAGAGGACACTTCTCTCTATTAATTAGCTAGCTAACACAATATATGAAACACCTAAATTAACCCCCAAAACCCCCAACCCCCCTTTAAAAAACAAAACCCCAGCCCATCGAATCTTGACGCGTGGATGCCTTTTGGTCCGGTTGGTGCCACCAACCGGGACCAAACCCCTACTGCGCTCGGCGCACAGGCCACGTGGAGGACCATCTGTCCCGGTTCGTGTTAGAACCGGGACTAAAGGGGGGAGGTATTAGTAACGACCCATTAGTCCCGGTTCATGAACCGGGACTAAAGGCCCTTATGAACCAGGACTAATAGGTGTTTTTCTACTAGTTTTATGTTATGACACAACTATCTGTTACTGGTAATTTCAGTGCTTGCAGAGAATACCTTGCTGAAAACCGCTTGTCATTTCCTTCTGCTCGTCATTGGGTTCTACACTATGATAGATCCCCTATACTTGTGGGTCATCAAGACTCTTTTCTGGCACTGTTTCCAGGGATTGAAGCCCCTTTGGTAAGGAAACAATTATATAGTGTGCTGAAATTTACTCTCACTTGTTACTATGGAAAATAATCGTTTGAGGGGCTTGTTCGGGGTATCTTCACATCGATCGGAAGATCAAAGATTTGCTCCTAAACCTACTACACCTATTGAAAATATTTATTATGAAATTCCTTCGGGTATGATAGAGAAACTTCTAGCTAATCCTTATGCAGGAGATGGAACATTACATCCCGATATGCACCTAATCTATGTGGATGAAGTTTATGGATTATTTAAGCTTGCGGCTATGCCCAAGGATGTTGTCAAGAAGAAGATCTTCCATTTATCTTTGAAGGGAAAGGCATTGACATGGTTTAGGCTATGTGATGATATTGGGTCATGGAACTACAACTAATTGAAATTGGAATTTCATCAGAAGTTTTATCCTATGCATCTAGTTCATCATGATCGGAAATATATATGTAATTTCTGGCCTCGTGAAGGAGAAAGTATTGTTCAAGCTTAGGGGAGGCTTAAGTCAATGTTATATTCATGCCCCAGTCATGAGGTCTCAAGACAAATTATTATTCAAAAAAATTATGCTCGACTTTCTCATAATGGTCGATCCATGCTCGATACTTCTTCTACTAGTGATTTTATGAAGAAGGATATTGAATTCAAATGGGAATTATTGGAAAGAATTAAAGACAACTCTGAAGACTAGGAACTCGACGAAGGTAAGGACTCAGGTATAAACCTTAAGTTTGATTGTGTTAAATCTTTTATGTATACCGATGCCTTTCATGATTTTAGCACTAAATATGGACTTGACACTGAGATAGTAGCTTCTTTTTGTGAAACATTTGCTACTCATTTTGATCTCCCTAAGGAGAAGTGCTTTAAATATCATCCTCTCATTAAAGTTAAAAGAGTAGAACCTATTAAAGTTGAGGAAGAAACTATTACCTATAATGTTGATCCTATTGTTCCTCCTACTTATATTGAGAAACCACCTTTTTCCTGTTAGAATTGGAGACCATTGTTATCACATCTTGTGTGATGTGGGTGCTAGTGTGAGTGCAATACATTATACCTTATACCAAGAAATTATGAATGATATTGCACCTGCTGAGATAGAAGATATTGATGTTACTACTAAGCTTGTCAATAGAGATACTATATCACCAATTGGGATTGTTAGAGATGTTGAAGTCTTGTGTGCGTAAATTAAATACCCTACTGATTTTCTTGTTCTTGGTTCCCCACAAGATGATTTTTGTCCCATTATATTTGGTAGACCTTTATTGAATATTGTTAATGCTAAGACCGACTGCGAAAAAGTTTTGTTACTATTGGTTTAGGAGATATCTCTCATGATTATAATTTCTTTAAATTTCATAGACAACCCCATAATAAAGAATTTCCTAGTAAGGATAAAATTATTGGTCTTGCTTCTATTGTCGTGCCTCCTGCTGATCCTTTAGAACAATATTTGCTAGACCATGAAAATGATATGTTTATGAATGAAAGAAGGGAAATAGATGAAATATTCTTTAATCAAGGACCTATTTTGAAACAGAATTTGCCTGTTGAAATCCTTGGGGATCGTCCTCCACCCAAGGGAGATCCTGAGTTTGAGCTTAAACAATTACCTCATACTTTGAAATATGCTTATCTTGAAGAAAAGAAGATATATCCTGTTATTATTAGTGCTAACCTTTTAGAGCATGAAGAAAAGAAATTATTGAAAGCTCTGAAGAAGCATCGTGCCGCTATTGGATATACTCTTGATGATCTTAAGGGCATAAGTCCCACTCTATGTCAGCACAAAATTAATTTGGGGCCCGATGCTAAACTAGTTGTTGATCACCAACGACGATTAAATCCTAAGATGAAAGAAGTGGTAAGAAATGATATACTAAAGTTCTGGAGGCATGTATAATTTATCCTATTGCTGATAGTAAGTGGGTAAGTCCCGTTCATTGTGTCCCTAAGATGGGAGGTATTACTGTTGTTCCTAAGGATAAGAAAGAATTGATTCCACGAAGAATTGTTACAGGTTATAGACTGGTAATTTATTTTCACAAATTGAACAAAGCTACTAGAAAACATCATTACCCTCTACCTTTTATTGATCAAATGCTATAAAGACTATCCAAACATACACATTTTTCTTTCTAGATGGTTATTTCTGTTTTCTCTCAAATACCTGTGTCAAAAGATGATCAGGAAAAGACCACTTTTACTTGCCTTTACGGTAACTTTTCTTATAGACGTATGCCTTTTGATTTATGCAATGCACCTGCTACCTTTCAAAGATGTATGACTGCTATATTCTCTAAATTTTTTGAAAACATTGTTGAGGTTTTCATGGATGATTTCTCCGTTTACGGAACTTCTTATGATGATTGCTTAAGCAACCTTGATCGTTTTTTGAAGAGATGTGAAGAAACTAATCTCGTCTTGAATTGGGAGAGGTGCCACTTTATGGTTATTGAAGGTATTGTTTGGGGCATAAAATTTCTAAAAGAGGTATTGAAGTTGATAAAGCTAAAGTAGATGCTATTGAAAAGATGTAGTGTCCTAAAGACATCAAAGGTATCAGAAGTTTCCTTCGTCATGCTGGTTTCTATAGGAGGTTGATTAAAGAATTTGTCGGTGTACTAAAGTAGTGGGGCACCTTAGTACCCCGAACTTGTGCACGGACTGTCATAGCGCCCCGCGGCAAGGCTTGCCGGGCGCCCGCCAAGACGCTCCACCATTTCCTATTACTGCCATTCAAGAACAAAGTACTAACCAAGAAAACAAAGGCCCCGGCAAGAGGAGCTTGCCGGGAAGGCCAACCAAGGCATCACCAGAAGACTTGCCGCAGCGCCCCGCGCGTCCCGGCAAGGCCCGACGGCCGGCAAGCTTGCCGGCACAACAAGAAGGGTCGCGGCAAGGCACTTGCCGTGGCAAGGCTGCCACCCAAACTCCAGCGCACCCAGCGACGTGTCATCACAGGTCCATCCCAAGGGCACGTGGCGAGGCACTACGCAGCCATGCGGGGCGAGGTGGCAAACGGAGCTGACAGAGACGCCATCGTGGCAACCGGTGGCTCACTTAACGGTCGCTTCTCTGCACTGTTGGGGTGACCGGACGGGCATTAAATGCCTTTGTCCCCTGCCGTCAGAGTTAGGTTGGGGACACTGTTGGACACTGTTGTACCAACCTGCGTTTTTACCTTTCTACCCCCTTGAAAGTGCAACTAATCCCCAGGTGGTTTTGGTAATTAATAACAACATATACATCATTGAACTAATCATTTCTTGAGAATATTTCAGAAAGTTCAGTGATATGGGTATGGCAATGACTGATGATGTGGACCCCTCAAAATGCTAAGGAAAACATTGGCAAAAGCTCAAGACTCCATTTTTGGTTTAGTGATCCAAGATCACATTGAGTCCATAGGAAAGCCAATACTATTAAAAGGGATGAGGTTATGATGATGATCTGGTTGCTCTAAAGTGCTTAGTGATTTATCTCTCAAACAATCAGCAATCTTTCATTCCAACATAAACTCATAAGTAATCTCGGTCCCACCGATTCCAAACTCAGTCACACCGAGATGAACCACCTCAGCCATATAGCCAAAATCCTAGAATCTCGGATTTTAACTCGGTCATTCCGAAATTGGTGTTGCCAAGCTTCTGTAACCTTCTGTACTCAAATCGGTGTCACCGAGATGAGAAAGTCGGTCCCACCGAGATTGGCAAACCCTAGACTTTGGAAGAATCGGTCTAACCGAGATTGTATTTTCGGTCCCACCGAAAATCCCAACGTTCACAAGATTTGAACTTTCGGTCTCACCGAGTTGTCAACTTCGGTCTGACCGAGATTGCTCAAATGTGTGTAACGGTTGGATTTTGTGTGGAGGCTATAAATACCCTCCACCTCCTCTTCATTCGTTGAGAGAGCCATCGAAAGAACTACCACTCCCACCTTACATTTTCGAGAAGAAAACTACCTACCCTTGTGTTGAGATCAAGTTGCTCCACTCCCACCATATGAAACTTGATTTCTAGTCTTTCCAAGTTGCTTTCCACTCAATCCCTTCCTCCACCACAGCCAAATCAGTGAGGAGAGTTGAGTGTTGGGGAGATTATCATTTGAAGCACAAGAGCAAGGAGTTCATCATCACCAACCCCATCTATTACCTTTTGGAGGGTGGTGCCTCCTAGATTGCTTAGGTGTCACTTGGGAGCCTCCGACATGATGTGGAGTTGAACCAAGGAGTTTGTAAGGGCAAGGAGATCGCCTACTTGTGAAGATCTACCCGAGTAAGGCTAGTCCTCCGTGGGCGTAAGCCATGATGGCATAGACAAGGTTGCTTCTTCGTGGACCCTTCGTGGGTGGAGCCCTCCGTGGACTCATGCATGGCAGTTACCCTCCGTGGGTTGAAGTCTCCATCAACGTGGATTGACGATAGCACCACCTATCGGAACCACGAGAAAAAATCTCCGTGTCTCCATTGCGTTTGCTCTTCTCCATCTCTCATTTACTATACATGCAATTTACTTTCCGCTGCCACAACTCTAGAATTGCATGTGTAGGGTGATACTTGACTTGGTTATCATTGTGAACTTGCTAAGAAACTACTCCAATCAAAAGGCTAAATTTTAAGTTGTCAAGTAGTCTAATCACCCCCTCTAGACATACTTCCGATCCTACAAGTGGTATCGAGCTTTGGTCTCCATTGGATTGGTTTCCATTGCATTGACTCCATAAGCTTGGTTTCACAACCTAGGAGAGTATGGCGCCTAGTGAGGGTAATTTTCAGAGAGGTCCTTACTTTGATGGTTCAAACTTTGCTAGTTGGAAGCATAAAATGAAAATGCATATTCTTGGACATAACCCTGCCGCATGGGGCATTATTTGTGTTGGCTTGCAAGGTGAGTTCTTCGAGGAAGGAAAAGTTCGGATCGCGAAGCTCTGCGGATGAGTTGCGGATGTTACGTAACAATGCTCATGCTTGTGACATTCTCTTCAATGCTTTGTGTCCCGAGGAGTTCAACAAGATCAGCCGCCTTGAGAATGCAAAAGAGATTTGGGATACTTTGGTGAAATGCACGAAGGTACCGAGTCCGTGAAGGAATCAAAGCTAGATGTTCTTCAAGGTCAGCTTGACAAGTTCAAGATGAAGGAAGGTGAAGGAGTCGCTGAAATGTATTCTAGGCTTGCTCTCATCACCAATGAGATGGCAGGCTTAGGAAGCGAGGAAATGACCGACCGATTCATCATCAAGAAGATTCTCAGAGCTTTGGATGGAAAGTATGACACCGTGTGCACTTTGATCCAAATGATGCCAAATTACAAAGATCTCAAGCCTACCGAAGTCATTGGAAGGATTGTTGCTCATGAGATGACACTTAAAGATAAGGAAGAGCTTCACAACAAGTCAAGTGGTGCTTACAAAGCTGCAGTTGAAGCTCCCACATCCTCAAGTGACAAGCTAGTTTCCAATGAAGAGATAAGCCTAATGGTGAAGAACTTCAACAAATTCTACAAGAGTAGAAGCAAGGAAAGAAGCTCAAAGTCTAGATCATATGATGAAAGGAGATCTTCTAGTCGTGATCGAAACTGCTACAATTGTGGAAGACCGGACACTACTCAAATGAGTGTTCGACTCCCCACA